>JAOQGH010000023.1:37571312-37612797 GCA_025769975.1 Gallinago jamesoni
CCCCCAGCCCCACACAGCAAAACCTCTGATTTTTGGTTAGCTCAGTTCCTCCTCAACTTTTGCCAGGTAATGAGGCTCAGACATGTCAGCCAGGCTGCCGGCCTCTTGCCTCTCTCCCCGTTTTTCTGTTGACATCTGGCACACTTGCTTCTCACTGTGCAGAGTGAGGCAGAAGTATCAGATGGGTTATTGACGCAGCCCAGGTACCGCCAGGAATTCACGCTTATTGGCCAGAATTCCTAATCCTGTAGTTAAGCTGCTATTGAGCTAATAGCCTTAAATGCAGTAGCTTAAACCAACACCAATTAACACCGAAGAGGATCGAACGCCGCAGTTTTTCCCAGATTTTTTTAATTTACAGCGTCATAAAGCTTCTGCTTTTTTAATACACACAGTCACAGTACTTGGGCACTTTGAAGGATGCACTTCTGTGCACGCCAACTTCTTTCCTATCAGTATGAACCAGCATTCCCTTTTTTCTCCCCGGCCCCTCTTTGCCAAAGAGTGCATTTTCACCCGCCTCCCTTTGTTTCCCAACTCCCCAGCTGAACTATGACCTCGCAGGCAAAAAACCGCCTGCTTGGGTTGCAGCTCCTTTTCTTAGGTCAGATAGGAAAGAACTCCACCATGTATTAAAATAGGAGCTTGCTAAGCCCTGGCTCATGGAGGAGTTTTCCCACCGCCGCTCCAAGGGCTTTAGGAGGCAGCACCTCCTACCCCATCCAAAGGGAAGGAACCTCCCTCCCCCCAGCACACAACCAGGGGAAACGTTTTTCTCTGCAGGATGAGAGCCTGCTACCAGTTAACCAGTTCTGAGTTTAGATTTTGCAGGGAGGACAGAAAGTGTTTCATTGCACTAACTCAAGGGTTTTCTGGAGACTTTTTATATAACACTAGTGAACTGAGCGCCCTCTGTAAAATTCGTCTTGTTTCCTCTAGAAGAGGAGGAACGGAGGGAAAAAAAAAGGAACCAGAGTATACAGGTTGGTTTTCTTCTTGTAAGAGGCTAATCCACAGAGGGTAAAAGTTTAATTATCTTAGTGTAAATAGCATGTCTGTTGTGTGCTCTCATGTATATTTAGAAATTAAATAAGTAGAGCAATGCTGCTGTTTACCTCTGGATTCCCAAACCTCCTCACACCTACTTGAGTTAACAGATTGCAAACTCTCTCAGATTAAGTACAGGGTGGGGGGAACAGACTATTTTTCTCAGTACAATGCCTTGAGACCAAAAAGTGCTTTAGCGTAATATACTATAAATCATTTTGTGAAAAAAAGGTAAATACATTGTGTCACTAGTGTAGACAGAAGCAAACAAGGAATCACCCATCTTTTTATCAACATGCACATCGCTCTAACACTGTATTTCTAAATAAGATGGTTTCCTTGAAATTATAGTTATTTCAATTAACTGAAAATATACACTGAAATATACAAGAACATGCCTTAAAAAAAAAAACAACAAAAACCAGAAACAAACTACTACACTGCTACTTACAAATAACAGAAATGATTATTCCAGCAATTCTAAGGAAATGACTTAAGTAAACTAAAAGATTTTTAATCAAGTAAAATGAGTAATTACTTACATAGCTTAGACTGCTTCTGAAGCGTGATTTTATTCTTACCTTCACTCAGACATTACAAAAATGGAAATCCTCCAACTTCACAGTGTATATAAATTATGTGAAGTTATTCAGCAGCAGCAATCTTACAAAGGCTACTGATATCAACCACCTTGCACAAGCAAAACCTTTACCTACTGTTTAAATATCCCTGTTTTTAAAAAGAGAACAACAGACAGTAGCACTGAAGGAACAGCTGATGAAAATATTTTCCTGTATTTAAATGAGACATAAGGACAACTTTGCTAAAATGAACCATTTAGTTTATAATGGAAGTTAAAGCAGTCCCAAAACACTGTCATTAATCGTCCGAGACCCTGTAGTAGAACACATCAGTTCCCAGATGTTTAATAGGAGGTCATTCTTAACTGTGTACATAGTCATATACACACATACATACATACATACATACAAAGGCTTGTACACTGACTTAAAAGATTTGCTGTGAATTTCGTGCTTGGATTTGCTAGGAAAGCCAGCATGATTTGTCAGTTTTAGGCACCTCACACATTTACAGGGAAGACTGCCATTTTTGGACCACCTTCTCTCAAAGCTGTATTAGACCACAGATTCCTCTGTTGCAGACTATGAATCTCTTCCTTCGTTGCCAGTTTGTTTTCTTTCTGGATCAAGAGAACTGCCTTCAAATAAAATTTTGTTTCTCATTCCTTCTTTAAGCATCCTTTGCCGGATCCTTTGTTGGGCCAAATTGTACCTGCAGTAAAACCTACAGGAGGGGATGAAATGAAAACATGATTTACATGAGTGACAGTATCAAATCAGAGTTATTCAGCCAGCTGAAAAGTTGGAACCACATATAATAATGCCAGTGAAATTCATTATGAAATGATGCATAATGAAACTACCAGAATAACTGCTATTTCTTTAAGGCAAACATTAAGCAGGAGCTGAGGAGCGGGATATACAAGTCCAATGGAAAACACTAATTTCTGTAACTTGGATCTTAATTTCATGACCATTTATCATGCTTCCTATATGATTAGGACAGAAGGATGGCATGTGTGAAGGAATAAAGAAGAAAGATGGAAATAACTGGGTGGTTTGATAAGAAACCACAGCAAATTAAAAAAAAAAAAAACCATAAAAATTCAAAGGCATTGAACTCTTTTCTTTTAAAAAAAGAAGTATTTCAGGGAGAAGGAAGAGGACACTTTGCTAGGCAAGTTTTTTATGGAATTTCAAAAACACTGTGAAAGGTCACACAGGGATCATGTTGTAGAAAGCAGCCAACATAGGTCTGTCAAAATTCAAGAAGCGTTTTACATACCAGTATCCTAACATTGTGCAAATAAAGCCACCGACTGCAAAGTCACAAGATCTTCTAACTCTACCTGAAAGAAAAACAAAAATCCTCCAAAAAATTAGAGAAACAATTTTGGATGTCTTCCCATTATTAATAAAACCTAACAGCAAAAAGGAATTAATTTTCCCTTTGTATACAAATATATAAAACCCAGAAGGAGTAAGTACTTACTAGTTGCTAAAAAATGTCCAAGACCCACAACTAAAGATCCCACGGAGCCATAGAGCACTGATTCTCGTGAGCATGGGACACTATGAACATCAAGAAATCCTAGGAGTTTAAAGGACTGTAAAAAAAACCACCAAAATGAAACCACACCATAAATTTTAAAAAATTACATTTGTAGAAGACTATGATGCCAACTGAGCAAAAAGTGAACATGCACACTCTCTAAATGAGCACATGTGAACATGCACAGCTGTATCAGGAATGGCTTTGGAAGAGTTAACTATTGATTTAGGCAAGATCATTTTGTACAAACCTGTTGATCCACCCTTTCCATTGAATCTTATAAAAGAACTGTTTCAATGTACATGTAATAGAGTGCCTTATACTAAGCATTGCATAAAAGCATTCATAAGCGAGTAATTTTTAACCTAATCCTATGCACAGGCAGGGGCTGTGCACAGAAATTCTTCTATATACAATACACAAGTTTTTAAATGAACCTACTGGGAAAAATTATTCAAACTATTTCAAACTCTGTCGCACATCTACAACCTACTCTAGCTTATACCAATCAGTTTTCTATTTGATTTTCAAATGGTAATTTCACATGGCATTCATAAACCCAACTATGAACTGACAAATAAATTTTTCACTTCAGAGATGTCTACACTGGCTTCTGCATAACCCAAGTCTTCTAATTTGAATATTACTGGTATTTCAACCTGACAAACATCCCTGCAAATGCACATTGGCACCTCAGGCTGAAGTGGGAAGCCACATCCAAAAAGGCTTCAAGATGACTTAGGTCAGGGTTAAGGTGTCCACACTGAAGTAACATCTGCACCACTTTCTGCTATTAATTATTTTGTTAGGATGGCATAAGAATCAGTCTTCATTCTACTGTGTTTGAATTCTTAGACCATTAAATACCACACATGCAACTGTATCAACTAAAATGTTGAATGACGACTTTTAAATGTTTTTGAATTTTTGTAAAGCTATCGTACTTGGGCAGAGAAGATTTTGAAGATGGAGTACTATAGTCAACTATGTGTGGAGGGCTGGCAACTCTGTGAGACAACCTCTGACCGGGGCATAAGGGATGGCAAGCATCTGATAACAGCTGGATTTGTATGCAAGTATGGAAATCCCCATCAATATTTTTATCCATGTTCCCTAGGGATGACCATCAGCTGTTTCCACATAACCCCTGTGTGCAAATGAGACAAAAAGGATTTGGTCAATGCTGGTCCAGTCTTCTAACGAGTAGTTTCAAGTACTCTGCTACGGAATAAGTCACTTGATATGTTGCTGTTATTGGCTAAGAAGGTACTCCTGCTGCAGCCACGCAGCATGATGCATCTTTTTAAAATAGTATTTCACCTGTTGCTACACTTGAAATCACTTGTTGTGACTCCAGCCACCGCTAACTACCGGCACTACGAAGGCTGAAGTGTCCCCACAGCCTTCCACCCGCGGAGAGAAAGCCCCGCAGCGGGGTCGGTGGAAAAACAAACACAGCCCCTCCGCCCCCGGCAGAGCAGCAGCTCCGCCGCCGCTTTCCGGGTACTGTTCCCTCATTATTTCCTCTGGAGCACAACCAGCCGGGACCGCCGCTGCCCTGCGACACCCGCTCCTCTCCCCGGCACCGCGCTCCCCCTCGCCTTTCGGGGCCGCGGGGAGCCCTCCTCATCTGCCTCCTCCGCCTCCTCCTCCTCCTCATCCCAGCGTCCGGCTGCGCTTCAGCGGATCAAAGGCCCGGCCCGGTCCAAGCGAGGCGGGACCACAACTTCCTCAGCCGCCCGCCTCAAGCCGGGCCGCGGAGGGAGGCTATGGGACGGCAAGGACCCCTCACCGTTCCTCCGCCCCCTCCATCCTCCATTACCTTCCTCGGCTCAGAGTCGCCCTCGCCCGCCATGATACGACAAGCGCCTTCCCCACCCCCCCCTCCCGCGCACCAGCGAGTCCGGACCACGGCCGCCTAGAGAAGGCAGGGCGAGGCGCCGCTCTATCCGCCCTGGCCCGCCCCATCTCTATGGTGCCCGCGGAGCAGGGGGGGCCAAGGGGGGAGGGGCGGCCGAGCGCGCCGGCGCCATTTTAGGTCTCGCGCTGAGATTCCAGCAAAATCCTTTGTTCGGTGAAATGGGTCACGGCGCGGGGTGCGCGCACGCACGCACGCACGCGGGGGAGGGGAGCAGGAGAGCGCGGCGCTCGTGCTCATCCCGCCCCGCCCCGGCCTGCGAGGGGCACGCGCCTGCGCCGAGCGCGGGCGGCAGTTGTTGGCGCGCGGTAGCGGGTACGGGCAGCGCCCCGCGGGCTCGGCGGTGCATAGGCGGCGGGCAGGGCCGGGCCCCGCCGCCGGCGTTCCCGGGTCGGTGCTGTGAGAGGGGGCAGCTCCAGCACCCTCGCGGGCCGGCGCCAGGTTCTGCTCAGGCCCTTCCTGCGTGAGGAGGATGGCGCAAGTCCGCCATGTACCTTCCCGTCGCGCTGTGGGCCGCGGCCCTCCGTGCTGCTGCCGAGGCCGCTGAACGCGCGTTCAAAAGCAGCTGGCGGCTCAGGGCAGCACCATCAGTCTTAGGGGAGAGGCCCTCCACAATGCAGCAGCCCGAGGGCCTAGGCCTCAGCATGTCGGACCTATTAAATCTAGAAGGGTAATAGTAGGAGGAGGAGAGGTGGACGTGCTCAGTGAGTAGCACCTAGCGGGAGAAGGAGGTTATAGGATCCCTCACGAGGTGCAGGTGGCCTGAATGATGCAGACATCATGGTCTTAAAGGTCCCTTCCAACTTGGTGGTTATTTTCAGTCTGGGCAGGAAGGAACTTGGAGTGCCGGGGTGGGATGAGAAAAAGGTGACAGGCAACTGGGACGTAAGTACCTTGGTGGTAGGGGGAAGGAGGTGGAGGAAGAATTGTTTCAAAACAAGTGAAGATCTCGTGTGGGATGTTCTACAACTAAATCTGGCAAAACACTAGTGGCTTCAGGAAGGGGAAGTTCTGTGCTAAATTACGTAGACATACTGGAGATGAGGCCTTTGATAACTAATCTACCTGTAGTAATATTTGAAGAGGTAAATAGTGCTGAGTAATACAGGACAGAGTTTTATAGTTCTGCAAGATACTGTAAAAATTAGTTTTGCTTCAAGAAAACAAGTGTCCACCGGATAAGTAGTGAACTACAGGGTGGGTTCAATTTTCAACCTTTTCCATCTCAGCAATGAAATACAACATGGATGAGAGATGTGTAGTACTCCTTGATTTAAAAAATAGCATGTCTCGAAGCATGCAACTTTCCTAGGATGAATGAAATTTCTTCAAGACCTTAGGTTTTTTGGTTGTTGGGTTTTTTTAATCCTGTGCTAAATAAAATAGTCTCACACACTGAAATTTAAGCCAGTTTGAATTTTCTGTTATTACTTAAGAGTTTTCAGGATTTTAAAAATCATGCACATTTACACAGAATTGTTTTTCATGTATCGCTAGTTGAGAAGTCATATCGTACGTTTGCATAAGCTGTTTTAAATCTCTGATGGATTAGAAACAAACCTCAGTTCTTCCCAAAAGTCCTGATCTATTACTGATTTAACATCTTTGTAGACTTTACAGGCAATGCTCAGAATTCATGGAACACACTGATTGGATACATTTACTATCCGTTTTTAAAAAATCAGTAAACATCGCCTGAATTGCGGTTAGTTTAGCCTGTACAAAGCTATTGTGTATTATGTATGTAGAGCTGCAAATAGGACATTTGTTAGAATATGTGAAGAACAAAATTGCTGACAGTCTCTCATTGGAAAAGTTTCTAATGTATGTTTTTATCTTGGTTGGTTTAAAAAATGCAATGGCATTTTATTAAGCAATGACAAGTGTTGAGCAATATAGTAAGAAATCATGAGAGCATGTTACTAGATCTGGGATTAACAAGGCCACAATGGTGAAAAATGGGCGCTGCTTTTACTAATGATGAGGTGATCTGGCCTGTGGAAGTTTGTATTTTGAAGAAGAAGAATGGAACAATTTTTGGTTTTTTTGCTTTAAAGCAGGAAATTGGTTTTAGAATTAAGGTGCTGGAGAGCAGAGTACACAAATAGAACATCTTCTGCCTGATAGTCAAGAATAGGCTACAGAGAAGCATGTAGTTTTCCCTGCATTTGTCACACAAATTAGACTGAAATATCCATTGGCAATAAACATGACATTCTGTTCCCCCCCCCCCCCTTTCATTAGTACTCACTCATTAATCTGCTTTACTACTGCACCTCACAGTTCTGCTTCATCTATTTTAGAAATTGCTCTGCAGTTACTGCCTTTTGTGGAGTTGGAAGTACACAGAGCTTGACAGTGCTTGGGATCAGTGAAGACACTTGAGCTGGAGCCTCCTTGGGTGCCGCTGACACGATGCTTTGAGACAGAGCCTGCCACCTGCAGCTGCCATTCCCTGGTGGCCTGGTGGGACCTGAGACCTTGGGGCTTGCAGGGGCACAGGGTGATGTCTAGCTCTTGGGGAGGGCAGGGATCTCGAAGCACAGGCCTTGCACTTATGCTGCTTCTCTCCGGGCGTGTTTTGAAGGCTCTGGAAGTAGGATGTTCTTTTTCACATCCTGGATACAAATGAAAATGCAAATAACTTGTTCTAGCTGGCTAAACCACAGGGTTCAGCCTGTCAGTTGATGAGGCAGGATGAGGCTGGGCGGCCATGCAGTGCTGTTATGTTTATGATGAGAGCTGTTGAAATACACCTGCTGCCTTGCCGATGGGATTTGCTGCAAGGGCTGGACCAGCCTTTGATTGAACCCTTAGTACAGCTGGCCCAGCAAGAGGCCCATCCCAGAGTGTCTTCCCTTGTCTCCTGCTTGAGTGTCCTACAGGGAAGGTGATTGAGCAAAAGCCCTGACCTACACATCTGCCTTCCTTATTTGACAGGGACACTGCGCTGTTTCTGGAAGCTGGGCACCTTGTATATACGTTTGGGGCTGCTGCCTTGGTTTTCTGAGCCTAATAGGCAGGACTGATAAAGATATTTCTTTCCTTAATGACCTATCTGGATCTGGAGATCCTTGGCAGAAGCTGCCTATGCATGCTCAGTTTTATCCATCAAAGCATGCTGACGTGCACTCTTAGCAGTTTGAACTTTTCCTGTATTTCTACAGTCCTTATTTTTATTAGTGTTGATCAGTAAGGTGAGGCATCCTTTGCTCTGAAGCTGCATACCCATCTGTTCCATCCTGAAATTGCCAGCTTTGGAATGGCTTTTATTGGTCTTTAGCAGCAGTCCTTGTTCTGTCCCACCACCCTTCACCTCCGTGGTTAAAGGTCAGACCTGGCAAAACTCTTGCCAGTCAAGCAGGGAGAAAGATGTCAGCATGTACAGGTCATGGGACAGCAGGCAAGCAGCCCTCATGTCACAACGGTGGCTTACTGACTTCTCTGGTGCTGATTTCCTTCCATCACACAGGGCACTTTCTTGAGGTGTCTGGAGCTACATACAAGGATCTCGTCACATCTGAAACAATTTGGGCTGTACGCCCTAGAAAGAGGAAGTAATCACACAAACATGGCATTTCCTACCTTTAGCACCTCTTGGTCATGTAAGTAATTCCTGTAACACAAGCTGTTTATGTAGCCTTGTGGAGAAGCAAGCACTTGCAAAAGGTGTGACAGCCTGTCCTAAGAAATACAGTTAATAGGTGATATGGATGATAACCACTCTATGTTGATGGCTGCCATAGACCTTTCAGATAACTAACCTTCAGTGAGGTGAATGGGACATCTCCCTAAGGGTTGCATACTCCCCTGGGTAGTTGGTGAAGGCTCTTCTCATGGTCTGTCCATAGCAGTTGTTACTGGTGAGCAGGAGCTGCTCTGTCTGTTGGTATCAAAATGCTCTTGCCTTTGCCTTTCAGCTCCTCCCGTAGCTTAAGCTGTTCCATGGTGGGCTGCTGACACCAGAGGTGTCTGGTCCAGGCCTTCCTCTTCTTTGCTGTGCAATCCTGCCTTCTCCTCTGTACCACCAGTTCTGCCACCTGATGCAGCTGAAAGATTAACACTACACAAAAAGGTGTTTCATCGCCATTGTGAGGGGGGAGACACACTGATTTTTGAGAGCAATGTGGATTTAAGTCAAGCCCCTCGAGAAGATGCTCTCTTGCAGATGTTGTTTGGTAGGTAGCAGGCCATGAGGTTCCTGGGCAGGTAGTTGAGGCATGCCTCAAGACAAATTTTGGAGATGTCCAGCGGGACTTAATATCTCTCTTCATGGTGACCCTGAAGCTACTTAAATAGCAGTCAAGCAGTTGCTTGTGATGACCGCATGCCATTTCATAAGCCATGAAACCAAGGGGTACTTAGAATTGCCAGAAGTCAGGAAGAGGATGGCTATTCCACTTATGTCCTCAGTTGTCATGAGTATGTTTGTCCTTCAGGAGGAGGACATTATGTTAGTGGATGCAAGTGTGTAGGAGTTAGGTATTTTGATAGTTTGTGGTGGTAAATAGTTATTGTGAAGGAAAACCACCCTTGTGGGGACAGGACAGGCACAGAGTGTGTGCAGGCTGTTGTTGCCAGGGCAGTCAGCAACCACGCGCATGCAACTGAATAAAAAACTTACTTCCCTTTATCCCCCAGCATTAATGCTAATGCAAATTAAATTTCAACTGCAAGACAGTTTTATTCTGAATTGGCTTCACTGCTTGTTTCTGTAGGTTGACTTTGCCTGACTTGTTCCTAACTGCCTGTGCAAAATGGTCTTTTCAGCTGCAACATGTAAGAAATGTCAATTCAACGTACGTTTCTAAAAGCTAAGGAAATAAGAGCAGGCTTCTAATGGCTTTATTTCTTCTGCCAGATCTTTTAATCTGTTCATCTAATTCAGGCACTTGATTCAAAAGGAAAGAGGGGTTTATATAAAAAATGCTTATATAAAAACATAGTGGTTATACTTGCAGCTATACTGTAAGAGCTACGTTTAGAATTCCCTGACTTATTAGTAGCAATTGGACTTAAGGATGCTTCTGACTAAGAATAGAACCGAGGTTTTTTCATATGGTGTAAATTACTTCTATTTCTTCTATAAAGCATGTCTTTAATGTATTAATGGCAAATACTGACAGACGCTGAGCTTTCTTGTATGGCACTGTAATCCACTTCAAGCAGATAATGGTAGTATTTTTTTCTGCCATTTTTTGGTCCCTTTTTTCAAGTTGCAACTTTGTAAGGTGTAGAACTTGTTTCCTGAAACTGAAGACATTAGGAGATCCATGCTATTCCTGAAACGAATCTGAATAATAATGACTTAGTAACCATAGGATTATAGGAACAGGAATGTGGAAGGAAACTCTTTCTCTTGCATCAGAGCTACTTTACTTAGGCCTGTTTCATTCCTAACATGTCTATCTAACTTAATTTTAAAACTTCCCCTTCCATTTCACATCTTAATTTTTCAAAATACAGTAGCTGTCCTGAGTTTTCTGTCATGAACAGTGTGGAGGGGAGTTATTATGAACTCTGAGCCTTGTGTTCCACGTCTGTCATATGAATGTGTCAGGCTTAATCTTTATTAATTCCTGAGGGGAAACTGGAGACTAGAACTAGTAAGGTATTTGTATGGTAATTGTTTCTTTTGGGATGTGGTTTCTGAGAACTCATAACAAACTAAAGAGGGTTGCACCAGTAAGAAATTTATGTAGAAATAAGCTGTTTAAACAGCACACCACCACTAGAAAATTCATAGGGGGAAAAAAAATATCTCTTGAAGGCTATTAAATGCTCAGGCACCCCCTCGGGCATAAGAATTCCCTCAGCACAAGTCGCTGGCGGCTGCAAGGGTATTCTGAGGCAGCATCATGGTGTGCTTCTGGCCCTACAGTTTTCCCTGTGTATCCACCGCTAGGTAAGTTAACTTTTTGCATTACACACTGTGGCTCTTGCATTTTTGCCAAGATTAGGCTAAAGCCCAGAGGAGGGAAAGAACCTTCTTATTGCTTTAATGTACTATGGTCTGGACAGCCAGTTCATTTTTAACACAGACAGTGATGTAATGTAATGATATCACTGAGCTGGAGGGTAAGGGAGAAGCGGTGTGCCAGGAGCCACTTTGACGATGTGTTTTGCATGCAACGTACCATTAAAGTAGATGTATAATTAGCATACAGGGAAAGAGGACTCACATTTGAGGAGCAGTCTTCCAAAGTAGACACTCAAATCAGACAGCTGGAGAGGATGTTCAGAAATGATGGCATGTATCAACTACAAAAAAAAAAAAAGGTACCTCAGGTAGATCTCATTATATCTTGGGGTTTTTTGTCCTTTTTTTTTTCCCCTCCTTTTTTGGGGGGGGGGTGGGGGAGATAGTAGATGATAAGAGATTTGGGCTTTTTATTTTAATTTTATGAACATTTTAGAGTAGGTTTCACTGACTTATCCCACCCCACCCTGTCTGCTGACATGACTGTCCACTGGTACCCTTCCAGGTGCCAGGTGTTTTCTTCCACTAGAATTGACAGTATACTCCAAAGACAGCTGCCATCCAAAATACATGGAAAGCTTCAGAGGAGTCAGGGTATATTTTTTCATCATGCTACAAAGGCAGGTTTCAGTATGCTAGGGCAGGGTCTCCTATACAAAATAGCACACCTTTGGCAAGGGGCAAAAGAAAGCAAGCTCATGGCTTCAGAAGGATCTCATAAGAAACAGCCAGTCTGCAAGGCTGAGATTTGAGAGATCAAAGTCAAGCACAACATATTATTTCCCAACAGTTGTTCCAGATTTGCAGGCATCTCAGGTGTCCCGCTGTGGTGTCCAGATTCCCTGGCAAGAATTCAAGGTTTTTCTCATTTGTGACAGGAATGATTTCATGTCTTGCACACTGAGACTGTTAATTTAGCATATGAATATTTCTGTACCTGGTGTGGTTTCTGCTGCTTTCTGAGAAAGATAAGAGATTACAAGTACTTCATATCTTGTTAGTGATTTTGGATCCAGTATTTTTTGCCCTTTTCCTGGTGCCACACTGTGACCTGGCCTGAAGGCTGAGTCAGTCTGCTGGTGACTGGCTACCGAGGGCTGCAACCTTCTGTTGGATTTTTGTTTTAGAGGATCCTAGTGTCCTACCTAAAGCATTGAGTGCTGGGCTAAAGTCTCTTACATCTATGAATTAGCTCTACAGAGCAACTGATGCAAGACAGACAGCAAAACTGGGTGGGGGGCAGAAGCTTTGGCAAAGAGGACAACTGGAGCTCTCTGGGTTGCTGGGGGAATTGTTTCTGGGTGGACCTGGGGGATCCGTGTGCACCCTCCACGTGCACAGTGGTGCTGCTGGGGAAGCCTTCAGGAGTCTCCCTCGGTGTAGGGACCAGTGCTGTTATCCTCACCAGTGAGGCAGGTAACTGCTCCCTAAATTCAGTTTCAGACCTCCCGAGTGTGAGCATCTGTTCAGTGGCTACTGATGTATGCAAAAGGTTTATTTAGTTATGCTGGTAGTTTTATTTTCCCATACATTTTCCCACGCTGATAGTTTTATTTTCCCAGCAAGTCAGACTTGTGCCTTCTCAGTACCTCTGCAGGAACAAGAGCAGAACCTAGATGTGTGCTTAATTACCTTACTTACAAACTGTTTAAAATCCCTGGAGAGCTGGCTATAATTGATTTCTAATATATTAGTTTTTCTGGTCTGCTAAAGCTAAAATAGCCAGAGCTAGCTGGTGAGGACTTCCAGTCCTGGGGAAGTCTGTGTTGGCAGGAAGCTTCAACAAGTTTCAGCAGACCCAGGGCTTCAGAGAGTGGCCATTTCTAAGGTGAGGAAGAGAAAGGAGTGCTTATTTTGATGAATGGTCCTTCAGAGTGCTAACTTGGGCTTATGATAGTATAGTTCTGAGTAATAATGTTGGTTATGTCTGGTTCCCATCTCGTTGTGTGCTTGGGAGTGATACGTACATTCCCATATTTTATGGTTTCCTTTTTCCATTTGGCTACCTCCTATGAAGGTACTTCAAACTCATCGATCAAGATGATCATTGCGGTGCAGCAGCTTGTCTTAAATCCCCCATTGTTTTCAAATGCTTGTAATGAATATAGAAAAAACTAATGCTGTTCAAAGTTTTGGGGTTTGTGTTTTGGTTTTTGTTGTTGTGGTGGGTTTTTTGTTGTTTTTTTTTTTCTTAACCTAACTACAGGCAAGCCTCAGATTTATTTGGAACATAGTAGATGTCTCTTTAAAATCGCAATTGTAACTGGCATAATTAGCTGCTCAGATGAGTTGTGGCAAAAGACCAATCCCTATGAACTTCAGGCATTACACTGTTATTTTTAAATAAAACCATGGAAGAGTCACCAAAATCTTACCATTTCATTTATTAGGTCTTTCTCTAAAAAATGCAGAGCTACTATGTGCTCAAAGAAGTAGAATTTAAGCATTTTGATTTTATTTAAACCTCGGTAACCATCAGCTCCTTAGTTACTAGGGGTGTGCCTACTAAGAACAATCTGTCGCCTGTCACTGAGCTTTTAAACGACTGTGATTTCAGATCCAGAGCTAAGACAGGTAATTAACAAAATCATGCAGACTTCAGTTGAGAAAAGTGCTAATTTTTTTAATGTTATCATTATCCACAGGAGTGCAGCTTTTTCAGTTAATTTCACATTTTTGTACAATTTCAATTTATAGATATAAAAAATGATATATGGGCTGATTCTAGCTCAATTGTAAAGCTGTATCAGCTACAAACTGTCCAGAATCTGAGCCCCTCCTACAGATCTCGTTGACCTTCCATGGTTAGGAGGTAATACACTTAGTTCAGGCTTAGTTGATCAGTTGAGAAATACTCAGTTTCACTGCCTTTTGGAAGGTCCCTTTCTGCTTCAGAAACTATTTTAAAATTGTATTCAAAGTTCCTCAAGCTGTTGGCAGCATTACTGACCAAGGAAATTCCATCTGGGGGAAAATTCTTCCAGTTACTGGAAGCAAAATTGTTCTCACCTACCTGTTGCCCTCAGAGGAAGTGAATGCATCAGTCAGATAAAAAAAAAATAAAATACTTCTATTGTTTTATCGTTCACGGATACATGGGTTTCATATGTGTCATTTGCTCAACTTGCCTGCAGCAGTTCTGGGTGTATATCTGCCAGCCCCAGTTTCTTCTCACATTGTTGATGCTACTCAAGTCTTACTGCTGCTGTAGGACAGCAGCTGCACGGCAGCATCAGTGAAATGAAAAGACACCTCAGTGTTGCAAGAGAAAGCTACAGAGAAAATGTTCAGTGCCAGTATCAGAAGGCCCTGCTACTGTGATTCAGGATAGAGTTCAGTTAATACTGTATGATCAAATTGGATTTGTCGATGTCTCAGACAATTTTCACTGAACAAGTTGCTCTTTACAAGGCTGATGGGTGATTTTCCTGTACTTTTTGTGCTGCTATTGAGAAGAAACACTGGGAACCAATTTTGAAATTCACTCTCCACTCCCATAGCGACTGTAGGTCAAGCAAATTCTAGACTGAAAATTGTTTTTGCAAGTTGCTGTGTTTGGCTGAAGAGGTAAGAAACACCAGCTGAACAATCTGGGAGTCAGACATGAGCACTCATCTCCTGATCTGAGGCTTTGACTGTCCCAGGGGCAACTAGAGGCTTTGACAGCACAGAAGAATGAAGGACTCGCATCCCTGAGCAGCCAGTGTTGCTGCCTGTGCTGATGAGTCAGCCAGCACGCTGAGCTGACCTTACACTGCTATTCTCTACTTCTTCTCACATGGCTGTCCGCGGCATGTGAGACATTAGAGTAGAAAAGCAATTAAGTCTGACAACACAACTCTTTAAACTACATTGTAAGACAGAATAAAGAAGATTTTGAAAACAAATCTATCCTCTACTCAGTGGGTCCCTACAAGACAGATAGCTTTTCCTCTAGGGTTTCCTTGAGTCCCTCTTGTCTCCTATCTGGGCTCCTGCCTTGTCTTCTCAACATCTGACCAAGCTTCCTCCCTAAATCCTTGCTGTGATACAAAACTTGGCTTCTCTGTTTGCTGTCCAAGACCTTTGTTATGGGATACATCTCCTGACTCTGTTCAGACCCTAACCATTTAGACATCACCCTGACGGTATGTTTTTCCTAACAGCTCCTAAGTGCTAAGCCATGGCTGGACCAGCTGGAGCACAAAGCCATGCACTTTGCAAGATCATCAGGAGAGTGACTGAGCTGTTCTTTCAGGGAATGCCACCCACGTGGGTGAGAGGTTTTCAGAGGAGATAGAGTACTTTGAGACAAATTGCTCATCCGGAAAGAAAGGTAGTAGGCTGGAAAGCTGGTTCCCTCACATCAGCCTCTCCCTTTCCTGGCAAGGCTCCAAAAAAGCATCTGAGCCCCTTCTGACGTGAGCTGGGAGGAAGATTCAAAAGGAAATCTGGGAAAGGCTACACAATGGAGAGCTTGCTATATCCTGCAAATCCTGTCCATGTCAAACAAGTTCCTTTCAAGAATGTGTGAGTTTCATTACTCCCATGACGGTATTAAATCAGCTGGAAAAATACCTTATGTTTGGGTGGCTAAAGCAAGAGGGACCCAGTGCCAGTGTGTAGGCAACTGAATCGTGCTCTGACTGTCCAGCAGCTTGAGTCAGAGGAACCCAGGCCACAGCTCCCCTCTCTGCATGTTTAATCACTGCCTTATACATTGTATAATGTGTTCTTCTTTTGCTGTCCTCATCTATGGAATGACCATCGTGTTCTTCTCAACTAATTAATCACTTGGTAGGCCGAGCATACATGTAAAATCAAGTCATTGGCAAAACCATGTGTCTGTTCACGCTGTGTATCTTCAAGTGCCAGTTAGACTTCTGAGCTACACGTTTCTTCCATAAAATACCATATCTGTCTTCTGAGGGGCTTTTGTTCTTTGATGGACTATAGACCATCACATTCTGCTTCTTAATTTAGTATCTAATTGCTTATTAGATGTACTGTAAAGTTCTTTATGACTTCTGTTACATGTCTACAGTAATTAGTGTTTATATTCCCAAGGCCTGCATAGCAGGACTTTAACACTGCATAAGGAGATGAAACGCTTCACAACAGAGCACAAATTGCTCCCAGGATTTCTAATTTTACATCCTCAAGTTATGTAGAACCTTGCTGTGGGAGTCTCTCCAGAAACAGGGTCATGGGTAAGCCCGATATCATCATTTTGAGAGAATTTCGCAGCAGAGATGCAGAAAAATATTCATGAGAAGCTTCCAAGATCATGTAGCTTTCACTTCACGGAGGAACGCGGGGACTTTTCAGTAATGAACACTTGTTTGTTAGTGCTATAATCAGCTGTCATTTGCAGGACTTGAACAAGAATAGTTGATATTTGATTTGGCTGCCTTCAGCATTTCTGTGTTCTTGGCTATGTTATCGTAAAATGATGGAACAACTTCTAGAAACATATCAGAACTCATGCTAAAAGTGAATTCCACCCTGCTGGCATCTGTTTCCAGATGTTTTCTCGGATTTGCCTGATTATTATCCATTGGGAAGGCTGTTCTTCCACTGAAGCGATTACCTGCAGGTGTTAGCACTGCATGAAGTTGAACATGTGCAAGGTGAAGTCCTCGTGTCTGTTCTGCCACCTTTCACAGAAGATGGGGAGTTGCTGCTGTGGTGGTGGGCACAGCTCGCCTTCACTCTGCCGGTTCTGAGCATTAACCACAGGTCTCCGCCTGGGCTGTGGCATTTCTTTTGTTAGGCTAAATGCCTCTTTATATTTTCATGGACTCTTTCCAAATGAAACTTGATCGAGTAATTAATAATACTCAGGGAGAGTTAAGCTTTTTAAGTTTTGGACGTTCTCCTGCCAATTATGCACCAAAGACTGGCTCGCTTTGTTGCTACAGAGCTTCTCTGCGAGGCATGACTTTGGTTTATTCGATAATACGTGTATTTCTGAGAGCAACTTATGTTAGAGTTGGCCTACCCAAACTTCATACAACATTGACTGATTTTTTACCACTTGGTGGCGATGTCAGATATGAAAGCAGACACTGAATAAATTGTCCCCCCGTTCAGTATTTGGGTAAGAGGGACAGGCTGCCTTGCACTTGCCTGTAACCCACCATTGCTGCCTTTACCCCTTCCACACAAGGTGCTGCAGCCTACTCTCCTTACAGCCGCTTGGAGATCTCTCCGTGCCGTCAGACCTTGCTGCTGCTCCCGCTGGTTTGGTTTTTCCAGGGCAGAGAATAGATTTCAGCCCTCAGAGGTGGCAACAGCGCTGCCTCTTGTACCACTGTGAGCTGTGCCCACCTGCAAGGAGCTGACAGGACCTGGAAGTCCCTGCTCCTTCCTCCTCTTCCTGTCCCCTGCCTGGGGTGGGTTTGTGGCTGTACTAGATCTCAGCAACATGGGGCAGGCCACACAGAGCTTGCTGCTGGCAGGTTGTCTCGGGGGTACCTGCCACTTCTCTACAACCACTTTGAGACCACAGGTAGGGCAATGAAGTGATGAGTCCCTCTAGTCTCCTTAGAGCAAAGCAAACCTGTTAGCTTTAATCTTGGAAGGCATTTTCATAACATCATTTCTGCAGCAGCCGGTTTCCGTGGAAACCAAGCAAAGTCTCTCAGCGCCTACAGGAAAGACAGCCGCTGACCTGCTTGTCCTTCCCCGGCCCATGCCATGGGGCTCCCCTCTGCTGGCACATGCACACCTCTCCTGCTCTGAGGAGCAACATGGGAACAATTTATCTTCCAGTAATTTCACTTGTCAGAAAGGTCTCTTCTAATGCTTGGGAAAAGTGCACTTTTAGAAGACTCTAGTGTCTGAATTTGTGAAAATATTTACTCTGTAGCCAGCTGTGGTATGAGGGTATCAAGGTCTCGGTGTTTTTGAGCCTTGCTGGGTGCGGGGATGAGGAGGAACGAGAGCCAGGCACTTGACCCAGTGTTAAGTGGCCAACAGAACTATTTCATGCCATGAATGTCACATTCAATAGAAATGAGAAAGTTTGCTGTGCGGTTCTCTTTCCTTTGATGGTGGTGATCCAGAGAACTTGTTTCCCCAGTGCCGGACCCCTGAGCCCTTCCCTTCTTCCCGAAGCCGTAGGTGCTCCCAGTGTCCTACATGTGCTGTCCCTGCTGGGAGTGCACAGCTTCCTACTGATAGACTTGGCTGAGTATAACCCTTGTATATCTTATATTGGTGTCGGGATCAATCCTGGTTCTGTAGTATGATTAATGATAATTATTTAGTCTTATTCTGTTAAGTCTGTGTATTTCAACCCTCAGGTTTCCTTGATTTTTCCCGATTCCCCTTCCTGGGTGGGGAGGGGTCATCGTTTGAGAGAATGATTGTCTAAACGACAATAAATTGTTGTGGGTTCCTCAAACCATAACAACATACATTGCTCGTTGCCGTGAGGTGAGCAAGCCCAGGACCAAAGGCTTCAGCCCATTCCACTGTCAGTAGCCCAAGTGCCATGGATCCCCCATCTGCTGCTCATCCTCCTCCTCCTCATCCCGCCTCTCCAGGCAGTTTGTCCAATGGGCGGTGACAGCTTAGGGAGCAGTTGAGAATGAGTAATTTCTGGAAAAGCTTCACAAAGTTAAAGCAGTATCGGAGACGGTCAGCCAGCGTGATTCTGCTCTGTAGGGCAGGTTCCACTAGTCATTGTAAATGGAGGAAGACGTATGACATAAGGGATTATCTACATAAATTCAGGTTTGAGTTGCATGAGAAATCCTTTAACAGCTTCAGATACCTAGGAAAATGCTGTTGTATTGACAGGACTTAAAAGGAAAAAATGTGATTTCAGGGCAGCCAGGCCTCTATTGTCAATGTTTAGTCTGTTTAGCTAAACTATTTAAACTCTAGCTTGTAAAAATACGCAAAATGACAGATACTATGTCTTTTATTTTTACAGAAAAAGCTGGTAAAATATGTTGTAAGTAAAAGTGTAACACTCCACCAAATAAAACTACTCATCCCCAGCAAATACTTATCAAATAATTAAGAACACCATCTACGGTACCACAAAACCATCAAAATACTTGTTTAATCAGAGGCAGGGAAAAAATGATGTTGATTATGGCTGTGCCTTGATAAGTTACAGAGGAAGCCAGGGAAGAAGGGCAGGGTGAGGAAGGGCCTCGAGGTGTCTTCACACACCCCCCCCCCCGGCTGTGGCGCCCCAGCAGAGACGGGAGGGTTTGCAGGTAAGGTTATGTTACCTGCTTCTCATTAAATGCCTAAAGGGCACGAGGTGCAGACAGAGTGTTGTGCCTTTTGAGGCCAGCTTTGAAGAGCAGAGCTGTACAAGCAGCATTAGCATCAGTCTGCGCCTGCCTTACATCTTTATTGAATTCTCCTGCCTGGGAAGTGCTCTTTTCCAGCCACAGACGGTGAAGGCATTGGCAAGCAGAGGGAGCAGAGGGCTAGTGTCTTGTGGGGGTGATGCCTGAGGTGTCCCAGCACTGTTACTCTGGCAGGAAACACAGCAGTGCCGGGCGGATGCTTGCTTGGGACCAGCTGTGGGATGACCTGTAGCATCTCCATAATCAAGACTATGATTTGTGTCAGGAGAATTAGCAACTGGCACCAGGTGATATGGACTTCCTTGAGCTTTCAGCAACAGGGTGTTAATGAGATGCTCTTTCTCTAGGTGTTTTTTTTTGAACTTCACTAGCCTTGAAGGTCAGCTCCTTCAGCCAGCAAAGCCCAGTGACAAGTTTGGATGGCCTCTCTGAGCCTGGGCAGAGCAGCCACCACCACTGGCTCAGCCTGTCTGCCTGTGGTGACTCCCCCTTTACCTGGCTGCTGGAGCTAAATGTTCCTCAGCGTGTTTGTATTCTCCTGAGCGTGATCCCTGTGCCCACAAAAGGGGGAAGTGACTGAGTCTGTCCTCTAGCCCCATGGTGGCTGAGCTGTTCCTGCCCCATAGCCAGGAGTTTACCACAGAAAAGGCAGTTTCCACCTTTACTCTTATTCCGAACCTCATGTAATTGTGGTGAGACAAGCAGAACCCTGCCTTCTTGTTTAAACAGGAACATTGCATTTTGCAAATATTAGAAAAGCCCTTACTTTCCTCTCAAAAGTATGAGAGCCAGGCTACTTCCTTCTTTGTTGCTTGTCCAAGAAAACTGGGTTATTGACAGAGTGCCTTAAGCATGTCTCAGTACTAAAACCTGCAGTAGAACCTTACCCACCCTGTCGCACCCCGTCCCGTCCCGTCCCATCCCATCCCATCCCCTCGCCCTTCCCTCCTCTCCCCTCCCCTGCATGGGGCTGTTAACGGGAGCCAGGGTTGCTGCACAGTTTGGTGGGACAGTGTTTCGTTCCCCATGCAGTTTCAGAGCCCAGGTTTGTTATTTTTCAGGCTTGCTTATCAGAGTCTCACAGGATGGGAATGGAGGGGAGCCCTCCCTGAAGGCTGGTGGTTCCTGTGCCTGCTGCCGGGGTGTTTGCCCCCCTGCCTGCTGCCTGGGCAATAAGGGCAGTGCCAGGATGGACAAAGGTTTCCTTGTTCTGAGATCATCATGGAAGGATGATGTCATCAGCACAGGCCTCCATAGCTGAAAAACTGGAAGAGCTGTTAATTGAGTACTTTGGCTTCTCCAGCTGCCTATGGACAGGAGGATTCTAATATTTCTCAAAGGCTGGCTTCTCAAAATCAAGTTGACAGTCACTAGTACGCTTTTAGGGTGGGTTTTTTTCCTATACAACTGAAAGATTAAAATTTATGAAGGTGATCAGCTGAAAAGTAACGTACTTCAGCACTGTTTTACAACTTGCAGACATGGCTCAAAGGCAACAGCAACTTAGAAAGTTGTCAGAAAGTCACCCTGGGATCTGCAATGAGGGACAGAATTGCACTTTTCCAGGCTACCAGGTATACGCTGCAAAGGCCACCACTGGTGGACATTAAACAGGAGCCTGTTTCGGGGGGGGGGGTGGTGTTCGCTACTACTTTAAGACATTCTTGGTAAACCTCCTGATATGATAAGGAAGAAGAAGTATCTATTAGTCATGACACAGTCAGGGAAGAGTGTCATCACCTATAGCATTCCCTGGTCTTCAGGTAAAAGGCAGGTCCTCAGAGACCATTTAGGAAGTTGAACACCTGCAGAGAACAGAGTGAGGGAGAAAGAGCTCATTGCTCTGGAAGTGCTACCTATAGGCTATGCCATGGGCTAGGCAAGGTGCATAGCTCTGAACAGATTCCCATTTGTACTTGATTTATTTCTGCAGTATGTTATCAAAGAATAATTACATGTCATTATATTTAGTATAAAAGCCTTTTCTTTCTCAATTGAAGACAATCTTAGCAATATTGGCACCATCCATTACACCTTTGAAACTCAGTGCAACCTGGAGAGGTGCTAGAGGCTGCCTGTCTCCCTGAGGGATGCGTTGCAGGTTCCTGCACTACACTCATCTGTACTCTCCGAAAGCCCGGGGCGAGCGTGGCATCCCTGTGTGCATGCCATGGTGTGGCCATTTCACCAGAGAAGCCTTTGTGCGGGGAGCCGTGGGGCAGAGGCAGCTCTCTGGGCCACAGGGAGGCTCCTGGGAGGGCAGAACAGCTTAAAGAAAGCGATTGCATCCTCAAAAGCTGGGAAACTCCCTGAAGCATTTCTCTGCCCTCACCTCCAGGGTGCTGGGGGTAAGAGCCAGCCTGAGCAGCTTTCCCTCAGCCAGTCACCCCGACTATCGGTGTTTCTCGTTCAATGATTTTACTAAAATTTCCAGTTCTCTCTGACATGAAAAATAATTGACCTTTACAGTTGGCGTTTGAGCTGGCTATATTGCCATTCGGCTCTTGCTAGTCCTCACTACTCAGGTCATATTTGCTTAATGGCACGTGAATTAATTTGTTGGAAGCTGACGCTTCACCGCAGTATTAGTGAGTGACGCTGATATGGGGCTGGCGCACGAGATTTAAGATGCAGAGCATCTTCTGGGAGGAAAAAATAAATTCCAGTGCTCTTGGAAATCTTCACTTCTGCGGTGCTACAACTGGAGTAATGAATGAGCTAAAGTACAGAAGAAAAATAAACTCAATTCCAGCTATTTAAAGGCTCAGCAATTCCTTCCAGGCAAAAAACAAGCAGCTATTGTGTGCCTGCGCTGAGGGGGCTGGGAGGGAGGCAGCCTTTCCCACAGGCAAATTAGAATGGGGAAAGCAGAACAAAACCCGCAAGCCTCAGAAGCCCAAGTAGGGAACACAAGCCATTTTCTGTTCGACATGATTTGTGTTGTCATTAGGTGGGCTTAATGGGGCATTATTCTTATTCTGGGAGGAAAGCCCGGCTTTGCTTGAGCTAACAGTAGTGACTGGTCAGACCTGGGAAACCTGAGGGAGCCAGCAGAAACTGCACTCGCTGTGTGGCCCGGGCACCCGCAGGGAGCAGAGGATGTCCTCCTCCCCGCCGTCCCTCGCTGCCGGCGCAGGCTGGGCACCTTTCCTACAGCCCCATAAACACTCGTCTGTGCCCCATTTGGCGTGGGGGGAACCCCTTCAGGCCATTCATCTCCCTGTAAAGGAAGACCCGCATCGGCCGCCATGCTGGGAGCAGACCCAAGCCCCACAAAAGGTGTGTGTTTGAAGCCCCTCACTGCTGCCCCACAGGCACCTGGGGCAGAAGATGAGGCCAGCATCATGGCTGCAGGGAAGGCTTTTCTCAGCTGAGGCGTCTTGAAGCCCCACCTGACCCAGCTCCTGAGCCATGGTGAGCCCTGGCAGGAACCCTCTGGCAACACAGTCGTGGCTTCTTCAAATTGGTCGAATTAAGGCATGTCCTATCTGCAACACAGACCAAGCACCCAGGTGGGCTTGGGCTATCCCAACCACTGTAGTTAGCACACCAGACCCGAAAATATTTTTAATCTTGTCTATTAAAAACTAGCGACTCTTGATAATCCCGCAGAGAAACCAAACTGCAGCTCCTGATGCCTGTGTCAGAACACACCCTGTAAGAAACCCTTGGATATTTTTACTGTCCTGTGAAAACCTCTTTCAAAACCACAATGAGCTTGGGTGGCACCGACAAAACAAGCTGCAGGCACCAGGGGAATAAGGACACACAGCCAACTTTTTTTTTTTATATATAAAAGTATTTTTAATAAACTGGTGGATTTAAGTTTCAGATGCTAGACAACTTGTTGCCATGTACAGGTAACAAAAGTCAAAATTCTTTGAATTTTATACAAATACTATGTAGTCCCGTAAACTTGAATACAAGTTTACAAAAAAATGCATCAGTGAATATTCAACTTGTAACCAACTTCCAACAGTGAAAATTCTCATGTATCAATAATGATCAGGATTGCATTGCAAATTTTAGAAGTAATGCAACTATGTTTTTACCAAGCCACTCTGGAGTTACTGGTGCACACTGACAGTACATCGGATTTTTTTTGGCTTGCTGAACAGAAAATGGCATTTAAATAAAATGACTTTGAGTTAAAGAATATAATATGTATCAAAAGCACTATCTTACAGAAAATTAAACAAAAATGAGAAAGTAAACAGAGCAGAACCCTGAAGTAGTGATATTTTTCTACCCGTTTTGATGGAAAAAAAACTCCACAGGTGTCCAGCTTTCTCACAGCATTTTGGAGTGTTCTAGTCCTAGCACAGTGTGGTCATTAGTAGGCTAAAGTAATCCCTGCTTGGCAGTAATGCTGGTGAAAGGTAACTTGCTCTATTGCTAACAAATCGGAGTAACCACTGGCAGGGTGAGTTCTTGGAGGCATCCAGCGGAGGCTGAGTTGACAGCACGCGACCGAAGTTACAGAACCGCTTGCTTTGATACGACATCCAACAGCCTTCAGGGTTCGGGTGTCAGTTTCCTCACAGGATTTACAAATGGATGGTTTTGAAACAAAAAACAAAAACACCAAACGGGAGCATAAGACAGTATTTTCACCTGTACAGCTACCAATAAAATGAATGTTTGTTACAAACTTTCCAGTCTGCTTTATAAAAAATAGTCTTAGTTTTACTTCTAAATAAAAACTGTGCTGTGATCTGTCACGTTCTTGCATTGTACATGCTGTAGTTGTGTGTGTTAATGAAGGTGTAGAGATCTGTGACCTAGCGCTCTGGATATTCAGAAGCCTAAAAAGCTGATTTTGGTACATAAAAGTTAGGTAGCAATGAAAATTCATTCTATTTATTTTTCCTAAAAACCTAGGAAAAGCTACAGTACATTGCTAGATCAGTGGCCTCAACCCTGAGCTGAAATAAAGGACCTGCCTTGGCCAAGAGACTTTGTCACATTACTACCACAGCTGCACAGCAGGGACAGAATAACCTGTCTGCGGCCCGTTCTCTGAGCTGTAAGTAGTGTGAGATTCAGTTCTGTAATGCTTGAGAGTTGACTGGAGACCACCATATTCATTTTCACTACAGGACAAAAAGAAAGGAGAACTGAAATTCAGAGATTCAAGTGAAAAAGCACTCAACAGGGAGAGTCAGTATGTCCAGCTTCTGGAGACCAAAACAGAGAAGGTAATTAGTGGCAGAATTGTCAGTCTTAAGCATTTCCCACTTGGTAGAAGAGATTATTAAAACACGTACCAAACTGCAGTTAAAGAGACTTCTACTATTATCCCACTCATTCCAGGAAGTCTCACTTGATTTTTTTCCCACGGAACTGAGCATCTCTCTCTCTGTACCTACACTGCATCACAGAAGACAAGTGAAACCTTAAAGACTGGCTGACAAAGGATTCACACCCAACTGCCAGCAGAAAAGCTTCCGCTCGTTTCCAGCACAAGTTGGAGCTGGCGATCGTAAGAATTGTTTCCACGATACAGCCTACGGCACCTTCCCGGGGGGTTCAATGGCACCAGCTACCCATGGCTAGGAGCATCCGTAACATGAAGCATTGTTGCCTCCTAAGAGGACTTTTTTTTCCCCTTTCCTTTAAAACAGCAGAAACTGAAGTGTCAGTATTTCACTTAGTGGAAAAACTAAACCCAGCAACAGACTGAAAATAAAGCCTGGAAGAATCATTTATACTTCTAGTAACGCGCACTTCCTCGTGAGCTGATCAGTTTACGGATGGTATGGTTTTTTGTTAGTTTAAGGCAGCAAGTCTTACAAAATACCCAAGCTCACCTCCCTCATGTTTGTGCTACTGTATCCTTATCTGCACAATAGAACCTCACTAATTTACACTAATGACTGGAAGAACCATTAATTCTCTTGGTAAGTGAACAAGAATAAGGCATTCCGTTATATATTCTGATCACTAATTATAATTTAGCTCTAATTATAATCTACCAGCAAACATACTTCTGTGTTTTAGAAAATAATATCTCTTACCTTCAGATATAATTATGTGTGCAGATTAGTGGGTTCTGCTGTGTAAACACGCAGGTGCATAAGCAATTTTCAGGTTTTTCTTCATTACATCTGACAAGAAAGCTAACACCACAGACAGAGACTGTGGGAAAATAAATTAGGATTTCTCTATAATTTGTGCAGATATGCACAACTGGGCAGTCATTCATAGCTCAAAAAAACCACACGAATGTTTACAAACTCAAATGAAGCAAAATCAGCAGCAGAAAGCAAGGCCATTCCCCAACCATAAACGGCTTGTAGTACACTATTCCAAACTATATGAAACAAACAAAAAGAAAAAACACAACTACTAGCTTTTATATATAAGTTTGAAATCAAGTAAAGCAAAGAATGAAAAATTTGTTGATGCTTCTAACAGATGGTATTCACTGTCTAAATCCTGGTTGAAGTAGACTGAAATACAGACAGAAGATGGGATGCAAACTACATGGTTCAGTTCTAAAAAAAAAAAAGGGACCAATGTGCATTTTAATGAGATAGATGTTTCCCTTCATATGTGCAAAAATCCACAGTTTCATTAATGTAGAGGTCATAATTCTAGTAACAGATCTTTGACAAAACCAGTCTCCTTACATCCTGGAATCTACCTGTTTACATCAGCCACTTTAAGTGCACAGTACCCTGTTCACACATATAGTATTCAGCAGTTTCTGGCATTTCTCAGAAATTTAACGTTCACCTGCCTTTAATCTTGAAAACAAAGGGGAGAGTTCATTCAGGGCATCATACCACTGCTTTTGAGTTATACCAACAGTTAAACCAAACTCAAATTCTCTCTTCTTCCGTGGTGGCAGGAGTCCTTACAGGACTTGTAAACAGCAGTACACAATACTGTAAACAAATAATTTAAGTTCTGCTTTATACAAGATGTTAAGTTAACCCAGGTCTACCAAAGAGGTGAAAATGAAAAGGGTGGCTTCACACACAATCCTTCCCTTTTCTCCCAGCAATTCTTTTCACTACATAAATAATCCTGAGCTGAAACAGGGGTTGGCGAGAGCCTTTTTTGCATATAAAAACAATGTTCTAGAGTCAGCTCTCGTGTTCTGTCAGGAAGTCAGTTGCTGGAGAGATTAAACTGAAGTAATTCGAACCATTTGTTACTTTGGAGGAGGACTTATAATTTGGTGTGGCGACCAGTTCTAGACCCAGATGCTGAGCTCGCCAAGGAAGCTGATGCTGCTGCATCCTCAGCTTCCTCCAGCTCATCGTGTAGCTCCTGGCTAACGCTAGACTGGAGGGCTGCAGGAGTGAGCCATTCCTTCGGCAGACAGCTCTGGAGAAACGGTATACAAGAGCTGAAGTAGGCAAGGCGATTCACCCATCGTGGAATCTCTTTTCCACACAGAATCTAGGAGGGAAGGGAAAAGAAAGGATTAATTTGTCTTCTGCATACAGCAGCAACAAAACTACAGCAGCAACAAAACTACTACTGTAAATAAAAAGCAAAGGCTGCAGTGGCCTTACAATTTACCTATCGCAAACACCATTCAAGAAGCACTCAAGTTAGCTGGACTAAGACAACTTTCTCCATCAGTGAAAGCAGCATCCAAAGTCACACAAGGAGACTTGTTTTCCCACTGTGAGAGTCTGACACATGGTTCTACACTTTTTTTTAGAAGTCCTAAAAAGCCTAATCAGCTCACTCTTTTTTAATAACTTCTATAAAGGGCATTGAAATGAGTTAAGGTGTGCTTTCTAGCCACCAGTAATTCCGCAGAAACAGAAACTGCAGGAGAAATCTCACTATTACAGAGAGCACTCTGAAATCAAGTGGTCAAGATGACAGTGTCAATACTACAGTTCTGTGGAGTTATGCACACAGCTATTTATTGTGATGGCCTCTGGTGACTTTGCACAAGACGTCACTGTCTTACAGCACCCAGGTAAGGCACATACAGAGTCACGTTCACTGGAACAAGAGAACCTGTACAATGCAAAGCTGGTTTCAACTCCTCAAAAGTATATACAGCTGCATTAAATACTCGTTTTTACAATACACCAGTTGTTAAAGGGTTTCATTGTCACTCTCAAGGAGTGAGCAATTTTACTTAACTACCTCCATATTCACTTACTCCAGCGCAAATCTGGAGAAAATCATAGCTAACGGGAACATTAGTCTACTGTAACCGTGTAGCATTTAACATGTAATTATATCCCTGTTTTTATAGTCAATTTGAATACTAAATAGGTCAAGACAAAAAATAGAAACAACATGACCACGTGGTTGAAAAGTATAGCAAAAACTTGGCCATACAGGCCAGATTTCATGCCAGCTGCAGCTTTGTCAGTGTCTCACCCTACTTACTTGTACCAGCATTGCACATGAATCATCATCTCAATGAAGTTTTCCAGTATCACTGGAAGATCAAACAGCCAAAAACACAGGCTATACAGTAAGTGTGCCATTAACTCCTTTGAAAAAAAGAACAATTAAATTTTATGGAAGCTCACCATGGAAAAAATAGCCATCCCTTTTTTGGAGTGCTTCAATGAGACATCAGAATAAATTCTGACAAGCAGAGACTGCGAACTATCAATAAAAATCACAACCGCCATTCCCCTCTGTCCTAGGTTACTTCTTTTTGACCCTTTTCCTTGTGTTGATACACACGCAAGTGAGCAGGTGTTCAATCATACTGGCAAACCGATCATGTTAAAATAAAGCTGAGGGGAAAAAGCTAAGTCCATTCGACTCCAGTCAGATACATTGTGTGACTGCTCAGGCATCTACATGTCCAGGATGCAGGTGCTGGCAGAGCAGTAACTTGACAAAAGCCTCTGAAGCAGAAGATTAATAGTTTCTGTGAAACTTCAATTCCTTTATTATTCTTTAACAGTAGGTCATAACTTTAAAAGTTATTTTCAGTGTGATGGTTCTGTGGGGAAACAATGATAAAAATAACATGGTTCTATCTTCAGTAGCCATGTCTAAAGCACTTGAAATGCTTTTGAAATCCTCTTAATACTTGATTTATTAGGTCTCTCAATTAGAAATGCACCCCTGCTCAAACACAAACTATGTATGACAACAATATTTAGCATCTTTAGAAGTAAAATCTTGTGCTTTGGACATAAGTACAAATAAAACCTGAAAAATGGAGGCATTTGCCCAAGATAACAGAGATGGGAAGTTGGAAATTAGGCCAAACACTCCAAAAGATAGGAAGGAGATGAGGCTCTGTAGCCACCTGGGATGCAGCTTTCTGTAGACCTTCATGTTTGTTTACCTCAGATAAAGCTGAAGAAAAGTGATTGCAGTTTTTGTGCATTAGGTGATAAGCATTTCCTTTGAATTCTTTTCCAAGCTCTTCTACTATTTTTTCTATGTCATCTTCCATAAAGTCAGTACTGCCTAGAACCACAGCCTCCCTAGAAGAAAAACAGAGTAGAAGGCGATCAGGCTTCTGTGTTATAGGTGGATTATTCTTCATACAACACTCAAAAAATCACCCCACTGCGGGTGGTGAGATCTTTCTGCCCTCCTAGAATAACAAAGATTCTTCCTATGCTGTTTTAAAGCACCACTTTTGTCTTTAGCATGAGAGATTATTTCCTTGCTTTATCGTCCACCTGTAGCTCACTTAAGTTATTTGCAACTTAACTCTGACTAACACTGGGTACAATTTTTCCATCTTTTCCAAATGATATAGTTTCTAAGAGATAGCTGAGAACAAATACGAAATTAATATGCCTTCTCAAAAGCAAGAAAATAGGTATCTTTCTTACTTAAATTTAAATGTTTCCCCCAACTCAGAAGCATTTCCTGGTGAAATTTCAAATATTCCAGAAAACGGGTATGGATGACCACCATAGGCAAATTCTGAAAGAGAAAGCGGAGATTTAACAAAAATGGCATACTGCTATAGTAAAAACCAGCAGAGCTCACTGACTGGAGGATCACTTCTCAGGGACCTAGAGCTAGAAACCAGACAGCTAATTTACATAGGTAACAAATGCAAGGAGCTAGAAATGAATAGCTTTGTTAGTTACTAGTCAAACTAATTACAATATCCTACATCAGTGTTCAGGTTTAACTTGAATAACTTTACAGTAAGCATATACTGTTTTTCAATGTACAAATGAGGATTTACAAGCATCCTACCAAGGAATGCTCCTTCTACATGCTTGTCTGTAAGAGCCCACTTATGCATTTCTAGATTAGGGATTCAAAGTACTGCATCCTCAAAGGTCTGACGGTGCTTCTATTCAGTGCACACTATGGTTCTAAGTGTGGCAGCACATACTGGCCTAAGCAGTTCTTTAATTTCTTGATTTGCGAGAGTTCAACTGTCCCGAGTTCTTTACTACAAGAAGAAAGTAAACCGGTGCACGCATCTGGAGTCCGCACGTAGCATCTGCTGCCACAAGCACTTACAGTACATGAAAATATCATGGTGTGCTTTAGCTTCCTTCTGTGTCTGTGAGATAAAGCCACAGGCCGCACCCGGAGCGCAATAAAAAGCTTTAAGCATGACTTCACGCTTCCTTTCCGCAAAACTCATAACACACCGTCCAAGTCTAGCATCCAGTTTTGTGGATAATCTTTTTTACAACAGGTTAATTTATTAAGTTCAATGTACTTTGAAATATGCAAGTCATTGTTCTAGCCGGGGTAGGACCTGCTATGTGAGAAAGCTCTTATAATCTGAACAGGAAGGGAGGCACATGGGCTTGGCACAGCTCAAGAACTGGGTTTCAGGCACAGCGCTATTAAGAGTCAGGTCTTTCTGGTTTGGATTAAAAAGAAATCCAAAAAAGGTTTAACAATAAGCATTGTATTTTGCCAATTTGTTGCTTTGATAACACTTGCAAACCCAGTTACAACGTGACCATTATAGTAGCTGAAACATCTATAGTTTAAGACAACTATGTGCTATGTGGTCTCTGGACTGCAGGCCACACCTTCTGCTGCTTCCCCTCGCTTCCAAACACATTCCAAAAAAAAGAACTGAAGTAGATCTTTCTTCTTTAAATGGAGACTACTTTTAGCAACACCATCACCTCAGAGTGTCGTTACGCTGCTGGGAAAGCACACCTCAGACCTGAGCCCGTGCCACAGCAGGCTCATAAACACCTTCTGGCAGCAGGGGGGATTCAAAGCCTGAACAGAGCAGGAATCTGCATCCCCAAAGTCCAACCTATTTAGCAAAATTGGAATGTATTGCTGTATTTGTCACAAGTGCATCTTTTGTGAACAGTATGCATGAGATGCCTTTTAAACAAACTGTCTCTTCAAAGCAAACTAACTTGCCAATAAGGAATAGACATTTTTTCCTGAGCATCATGCACTTTTAGGTGAGTATCTGCAACAGACTATTGTTTCTGTAGTTAAAAATTACCTCCTTGCACTAAGTCTTGGCAGAATACTGAGGAAACATGATTCAACCATGCTTACATGAAGCATATATTTGTTTTAACAACAGGTATTTCAAAACTTAAAATGAAGATTTCTATGCCTGGCTGAATAAATTGCACACTTTCTCACAGATGCATAGCATTATACAAGAATGCAAGTTGACTACCACACTATTCATATCCAAGGTTTTTTCCAGAGGCAGAAGAGATGAGAACTTTAATAGGAAACTGATGAACGTGTTTCAGGGGCCAGACTTCCCTCACTACCTGAAAAATCTTTTTGACATAACAGCATTACCGGAACGTAGAGTAAGTTATGTTCTTCTTGTACATACCTCGGCCGTACACCTCTATTCCTGAATGGAACACTCCAATTCCAAGGGAAGAAGTATATTCATTCATCCAGTACTAAAAGGAAAGGAGAAAACAAAAAAGACTCTAGTTAGCTTCCAATACAGATTTGTTTTCTCACAGCAAACTGATATGTATTTGTTCCCCACATCAAAAACATGAAACCCTACCACAGGGTGAAACTGCACAACCCATTTTACAGGAACAGAACACACCATTAAAACTCCCCGACTGTAGACAGTGAATTAATTGCATTGGGTTCTACTCCAGTGTTTTAGTGCTGTCAATGTCTCTCAACCCAGACGACCGTACCTGGGAGAAATCCAGATCAGCTTGCAATTTGTCGACAAGTTACAGGTTGTAAAGTTTTCCATGAAGTGGGATACATACTAGAATCCACTGCAGTAATTAACTTCACTAATTTTGCAGGAGCACTTTTTTTTTAAAAAAAAACATCAGAATGTAGGACTGTAATACACAGACACCTGCTGTCATTTACAGCAGTGACCACGCTTTTGTTTATGACCAGATGAGCATGAGATACACTCAGAGATACGCAAGATGAACTGAAATTACTTTAGCATATTTTGTCTTTGACTATTAAATTGGTGGACACCATGCAAGAGACAGTTCTCTCCAGGCTCCTGATGCGTATGTCTCCATACATCAGCTGTAAGTCTTTTGCATAGGTCTAATAACGTCTTTCTGACATATCACTTTATTGTAGCCAACAGAAAATAGTTGCATTTCAAAAGGAAACCAGGAACTGATAATTAAAAAAAAAAAGCGGGGTGGGGTGGTGGTGGGGAGAACAGGAAAGAAACCCCCCTTCCCTTAGTGCTTTCTCTTTTCTTTTTAAAAGCAGGAGCAGCAATTAGCATCATATAGGAGCTAGCTATTACCCTCAAGACCTTAAAGATGCAGAGAGTTCTGGAAAGAGAAAACCTCAAAATTACTGTCTTTCCTTGGCTACATCACCACCCTCAAAAATATCAGTCTCCAAGCAGTAAAAGTTTTCAACTGACACAATTTAAAAAGGAACCTAAAACAAAGGCTAAAAAGAAAAAGCCTCGGTTGTGTCCTTAAAACTGATATTGGCTAGCAAGAAAAACCTCTCAAAAATACAAGGAAAACATTATTTTGTCAATTACTCCAGCAGTGGGATATTTCCTCCCAGGTTGTCTTGTCCCAAAGGGCACCACTGCAAACTTCTCCAAAGCAGAATTCAAGAATTCAGCTGGCAAGCAGGATACAGGCTGAGGTAGTGCCCCAGCAAATTCATGTTTATCTAGCAAACAGGAAGAAAAAGAAGCTACCTTCTTTACACAACCTGTTGACATAATAAGTGCTTTCTGATGTGAAGTCACTATTAAAATGGCACAACTGATGATAAAATTGTAGAAGGCTACAAGTGTCACACTTTGTTAAGTGTGCTAGCTGGAGTTAGTGCATAATTTACAGGCCCATTACAGACATTATGGCATATAATGTGCATTTTGGAAAGCTAGTTTTCTCCCAATAATAATGATTTACTAAACTTTGGACTGAGAAGCTATTCATGAAAATCAAGACAAGTTAAATGGCAGAAAGAGCAAGTCAGGCCAAAAGTTACAAATTTTCAGCCATAAGATACGGATGCATTTGGCTTTTACAGTCATCCTTATTCTAAGTATCACCAAACTAAGTTAAATGATCCCCCAGATTCTGTTCATCAAAGTGAACTCAAAAGCCCCCAGGAAAATGGAAGAGCTACTTCAATATAAACCTGTTTCAGTCCTGAAGCCAGTCCTATCCCACACTTTATCAGCTGACCATTTCAAAATAGTTTTAGGTTTATATTTATAGTCAAAGCTGTAGGCACATTCAACGTACAGTTTGTCAGCACAGGAAGAAAGTATGTTTGCTTAATGAGAAGGTGTATCCAAACGAACCTAATTTAGAATTAAGTTAGACAGGGTCCCTGGTCTTTCCTCTCCTGAACACCCATTCAGCCAGAAAACTCTGAATCCAGCCTCTGAATTCCAAATAACCCACACATCACATACACATTGGATCTGTCAATGCCACAAAAGGTTATCACTGCTCTCTGAAAATGGAACAAAAGCTACACAAGATATCCCCTAAGCAGCAGAAGTAATAAAGCCGAATTTCTTACCAGGTGGAAAAAGAGAAAAATTATTCATGCTCCTCCCCTCTCACAACGCTGTGAAACAACCTACGGCAAGGTATAGAAGGTGGGTCACCAACCCTCCTCATCAATCCGTACAGAAGCAGGTGAACAGGATGGAAAGCAGCTCTAACAAGGAAAGCAGCTCTAAAAAGGAGCAAGTCCAGCCCTATTCAAGTACACACTCCTCCTTACGGTGGCACCTAAAAGCACTGGACTACAAAAGAAATGAGCAGCTTTGGAAAAAGTGCCTAAAGCAAGCTGGCACTTCACTTAGTATTTCCAGTAAGAACAGAGTAGGTTAATTGAAGATAAAAGAATTTCAATAAGGCAGAATTACTTTCCCCCTAGGAACAGTAATTATATCTAATTATTACTTAATCTGGATCAGCTATTGGAAGATTGGTCACATTTTCTCATTGAACAAAACGCCTTATCTCACTGAACAAAGAAATGCAGGACAAGTGCAACTTAAAATATGCTGAATTTGGCTACAGCTGAAAAGATTATACATGACTTACAAAATAAAGTCTGTAAATTAAATGACATCTATATAGCTTGCTGGTTCAGTAATATGCCGTAAGTTTTGGAATCCCAAACTGGTCCCAAAAGCAACATCCTGGCCTCCATTACACAAACTGGATTCTCTGCATTTAGCCTAGATATGAATTTTGCCATAGTAGAACGTATGAATGTGTAGAAACATAATGCCATATCCTCAACATTTTGCAGTAAGTCAGTCTTGTAGAATAGGAATTCATGTTTAATGCAACCACCAGAAGAAAATATTAGAGAAGCAATAAAGTCATGTCATTGAAATGAAAGAAAAACGCTAATCCCAGTGCTTCAAAAATATCTTCATTACTTTCTTCAGAGCTTTCATTTATGTTAATACTTTAGATTGTTATAGCCTTATTTGATGAAGGGATAAAACAGGATGCTACTTCGGGCACAAAAAAGCTAGACTCCTAAAAATAAATGAAACTATGAAGTATTCTGGTTCTCAAAGCACGATATATCAAAATCCTCACTCTACCCTTTTAATGATCATAAAAGATTTTTCAAAGGTGTGAACTGCAGCATGTAAATACATCCTTAAGCTTCTCTCCTGCCGTAAAGTTACCAGTACTTTAAAGTCTACTTTCTTCTACAGCACATGCAGCCCTCCTCGCCCTTTGGTTTTATCAAAGATTTTTGCTTTTTCAAGTGCTAAGGACAACAGAAGGGTATATGCTCCAAAACCGACTCAGCCCTGTAAGGAGTTTCAGCAGCAGCAAGGTCACCTAGCATTCCCCTGCATACATAAGCAGTTGCCTGGGAAATGAAGCTACAGTTAGCACTCAGGATAAAATAAAGCTGTTCATATGACTGTTGCAATTATAGTAGTGTTGATTCTGTCATCCAGGTGACTAATAACAAATAGCAGTCTCTTATTCCAAGAGAGAAACAAAAATCCCCAATTCCAAACCTAAGGTACAAAAAAACCAGCAAACCCATCTCTAAGTGACATGAAACATGGGAAGCAAACAGTAAACCTGCCAGTGCCTCAATACACAGTTGGCAGTATTTGCTGAGCAGCTATTACGAAAGATTCTCCCCTTCTCCCCCCCACTCTTAGAGCCCCCAAACAAGACAGTATCACTGATTTCAGCAGGCTGTCTACATGCAGTAATGTAACTGCTATGCAACATTTCTGAAAGTGAGGTGTTAGTTTAAGCTCCTGCTTTAAACAAGTTTAAAATGGACTGAGACATCATTCAGCGAAAGAAGTTTGAGGCAGGATGCGCCTCGACAGTGCAGGAACCTCAGCTTTTCCTTCCAGTTTAAAGAAAGTCCATTTTTCTCAGGGTCAAATAATGTAGACATTGTTGTAAAATGCCACACACAGCTGAAGTAGGATTTAGAAATACTCTGCTTAGGGGTTTAGGCTTACACTACCTCTAATTTGTGGTGATGTACAGCTTCAACAAATACCACAAATGCACAAAAAGCCACCCCTATGTGTCATTGAACACCTGCAAATAAATGCACTTGCTTGCTTCTTTTGGAGTGTAAGTTCCAACCACAGATGGTGGCTTTAGAGACTATGCTACTTCTTGATGTAGCTAGAGCCCCACTAATCGCAACAGGACAACCATCAGTCCCCACCATGCCCAAAGGAAAAGTATGACACTAGTTTTTATGAGCACAAAATTCCTGTTGCTTTTTTCCCCCTTCCCTCCTGTCAGCGGTCAGCCTTCCTAGGATGCCTGGAGTACAATGATCGCAGCAATTCATCTCTGTCGGAAAAAGGAAGGAGGACATGGGTTGTAGCAAAAAAATACAAGGAGCAAGAGATGAAGGAGAACCATGTGAATGAAAGAGTAGGAATCCCAAAAGGAACAGAAAAGGCACGCTGAAGTCACACTCCACCAATGCTGCTGTCATTGAATGAAGTTTCATTCAGCGAGAAGGATATTTCTCCCAGAGGCCGAGGCATGACTTTCCAGGCAGACACTTACACAGGAGACAGTCCACTCTGTGCAGGGTTCACAGCCTGCCTGTGAGCCCAGGCAACACTGCACAGCTAAGCAAGTCTTCCTGAGAACGCTGGGTCTTCCACCTTGGTGAGTCAGAAGTACGTCAAGCCTTGACTTCAAAGATACTATCTTATGTAAGAGTCCCAAAACTGAAGTTCTACTTCTTTCTCTGTACAAATATTTATAGTTAATATATGTAAAGCCCTCTCTTTTCATGCTAAAAGAGCTTCTCCAATGTGTATTTTTGAACTGTACCCCAGAGAAGTCATACATACACATATGACAGGGCATCCTTCCCTCCTGAAGTCTAGTATAAATAAGGCACGCTGACTTTTTGTCATACCAGCATCATGTGTGAGCTCAACCAGATGAGCAAAGACACCATGTCCCCTCTCTCAGAAAAATCACAGTGAACAGACTGGTTCTGTCTCCACTCTCCCCTCATTCTCTACAAGGAAGGAAAAACAAAGTAGAAGTAACAGGTTATATTTGCTGGAGGCAGAACTTGGACATAGGAGGGGGGGCAAAAAAAAAATAAAGCAATAAAATAAATCCTTTGACAGGAATACCGATTTCTGTGGTAAATATTAGGGTGAAAGAAAATAATGATAAGAATCAGGCTAGTTCATTCAATCTCATATAATTTTAATTTCAAGCCACACAGCTCCCTATTGATTGCTATTAAATATTTTGGCATTTAAGCCTGAGTATTTCTAAGCAAACAAGCTGCCTTTTCTCTCTGCCAGCAGCCACAGATCGTACACTATACACCTTCACCTTTTCAAACCACCAAAAGTTCACTTTTTTAAAAATGGTGGTGGTAGCAGGAGAGCCTACCCATAATAAGCCAAATATCGCAAACACAGTTCCCTAAAGCTAGTTGTCAGCCTTACGGTCCCTCTCTGGCACTACTTGTTCTAATTCCCAGCGATTGAAACGCATTAAGGGATAATATTTTTCTTAATATTACTTATCCGCACCTCCTGTTCCATGCAGGTACTTACACCTCATTTGTTACCATGGCATCTGAGCAGCTTCCAGCTGAACAGAAGACAATACAGCAGTTGCTGTGGGTGTCACAGAAAGATTACCCAGCAGGGAGGGGAGGTGGGTGAGCTCACAGGGCTGCAAATCAAGCTGGAGAAACTCCTTTATTTCTACCAAGTTGCAGCCATACCAAAACTGTTCAAAAAAACCGGGTCCGGGGAAAGAAAAAAAAAGAAAAAGAAAAAGAAACAAACCAAAACCCCACGTTACCGACACTGCGCTACAAAACTCCTATCCCTACAGAGACAGTGTTATCCCCGGCTAACATCCTGCTGGAAAATCGGCCACTTTTACGGTTTTCAGGCGCAGGGAAGGCCGGGCCTCCCCCCTGCCGGGCCCTGGGGACAACAGCGGTGGAGGGGGCGCAGCAGCTCGGGGAAACCCTTGTTTCGCCCCCCCTTCCCAGCGCGGGGGGGAGAGTTTTCCCCGGCACAGGGCGCGGATCGGCCCCGCCACCAGGCCCGGCCCGGCAGCAAACTTTTGTGGCGGAGCACAAGGGATCAGTAGAAACTGACGGACCCCCCCCCCCCCCAAATTATCCACACACCCACCCCCGCCCCGGGTTCGTTATTTCTCCTGCGGGAGCCCACGGAGCCAGCTCCGGCGGGGACGGGCAGGAGAAGGGCAGGAAAAGTTTCCCCCCAGCCCCGCCGCCCTCCCGGCACGGGGAGCCGGCACCGCCGCCCGCCGCCACAGGTGCCTGCCGGGCCACCCTGTCGCCCGCAGCCCCGGGCCGGGCCTGGCGGCCGCCGCGGACCCCACAGCTCACCATATCGTAGACGTTGAGGATCACCAGCTGGTTCGCCATCGCCGGCGGCCCGCGGGCGCCCCCCGCCCGCTCGGTGGCTCCCGCTGCGGCGGCGCTGGGGCTGCTCAGGCCGGTGGCGGGGCGGTGGGGACCCCCGGGGGCCGCTTCCTCCTCGTCCTGCCTGTTGCTGCGGGGCGGGGGGGCGCGGCGGGCACCATGGAGCCGCCGCCGCGGAGGGACCGGGGCCTCGCCCCCGGGACGACGCGCTCAGCCCGCGGCCGGCGGCGGGGGCCGGGCGGCGCGGGCGGGGGGGCGGCGGGCGCGGGCCCCACCCCGGTGGCTATGGCGGTGCCGGTGGCGGCGGGCAGGGAGGGAGGGCAGGTGGGAAGGAGGAGGCGCGGCGGTCAAGGAGAAGCGGAGGCAGCGCCTAGCGCTGGCGCCGCCGCCGGGCCTGCAGGATGGCCTGGCAGCCCCTCCAATGGGCGCAAAATGGAGCCGGTCGAGCCCGCCCCCATCTTCCGCAGGGAGCAGGGCCGGCGGGGAGGACTACAGCTCCCGGCGCTCAGCGCGGCGGGGAGGAGGAGAAGGACTACGGCTCCCGGCGTGCCCAGCCGCCCCGCGGTTTCTACCCCTGTCGTTGCCCGCCTCCGCTGTGGGGAGATGTCGGGGGCGGGTGAGGCGGATGAGGGACCCCACTGCGGGATGTTGAGGCCCGTCGTGGCCCCTGGCGGGGATCGGGAGCCAGGCCCCGGCCGCGGGGCCCTCAGCGCCGCCATTTTATGCTTTCCCTCTCCCAGGATCTAACCAGATTCAGTTTTATAAAGACAACTACTGCCCTTTATAGCACGTTAAGAAAAAGGTGCAGGTCCCAGCAGGCTGTGGATGCGCCCTTGAGAGGAAGGTGCTGCAGGAAGGGGGGTGCATCCCCCCTTCCGCCCCCCAGGGCTGTTCTGGCTTCCACTGCCATTTCTGGGTGTGGATGTTTAGCCCCCCCTTTTCATAGAATCATAGAACGGTTTGGGTTGGAAGGGACCTTAAAGACCATCGAGTTCCAACCCCTCTGCCATGGGTAGGGACACCCTCCACTAGACCAGGTTGCTCAAAGTCCTATCTAGCCTGGCCTTGAACACCTCCAGGGATGGGGCATCCACGACTTCCCTGTGAAACCTGTTCCAGTGCCTCACCACCCTCACTGTAAAGAATATTTTCCTGCTATCTAATCTAGATCTACCCTCTTGCAGTTTGAAGCCACTATCTCTCATCCTATCACTATGTGCCCTTGTAAAATGTCCCTCTCCAGCTTTCCTGTAGGCCCCCTTTAAGTACTGGAAGGCTGCTATAAGGTCTATTGTGAAAACTTACCAGAGGTTTGGCTACTGGTTGTCAAAATACGACAAACACCTGAGAGACTGGTGTTCATCTTGGCCATATGAGGACTATTGGTGGTAATGCCTTACATTGCCCGTGAAGGAGTGAACGTGTGGACACAGGGTGTCCGTAACAACTTTGGGTCATGTTCTTCAACTGCTCCTTTGCCTGGCAGCTAGGAATCAGGTTGGTAGTTACTAAACAAAAAAGTTTTGTGCAGTAAAGCTGCTTCTATATTGAGGAACACTAAGGAAAATATGATTAAGTACTTAAAAAATGCAGGCCTCAAAACCCTTATCTGAAAAGACAGGGACTCTATTTCCAACCAACAGTATGCATTACCTGGAAAAGAGGAATACAAATGCTGGAATGACTTCCATTGCTTAGTCTTCGTTCTCTCCTGTTCATTGTCTGTCTACACGATGCAGTGTGAAGAGAAAGGAAAGGAAGACCTAACTTCTAGGCTGTAGTGACAGAAAAGAGAGATAAAATTGTATGAATAAAGCTGAAGAGTAAAGCTCAGAGAGTCACGTATTTGACTTAAAAATTGAATTTTGGTATTTAAATATTAGTTTTACTACAGAATCACAGAATCACCTAGGTTGGAAGGGACCTTTTAAGATCATCTACATGGAGCAGTAACAAAATACTACGGCTCTGACTTCCTTAGTGATGCAGTTTATCTTTTCACGCCATTGTCTGCAAAATATACGAAAATCCTTTTGAGCAAAAAGACTGATTAGGTAGGTGTCAGAAGCAATGTTAAGCATGTGTGAATAATGCAAAAAGTTATGCTTTATGTGGTACGTTTTGTAGCAGTTTGCTTTTACTTGAGTAATTTGGAGAGTGAGAAAGCATGGTATGGGGATACTCCAGGGTATGCACCAAGATCTGTCTGGCAGTTTGGTGAAGGGGCAGTGGTCAGTAGTGGTCACTGCTACTGCTATTGCTTTGTTTATAACCATTTGCTAACTAAAATAAGTTAATTATTGAGCTTCTTACTGTGTGAGAAAACAGTTGGTCGCTGAGGTGACAGTGATAAGGATGGGATAACAAGAAGTAGTTAATCACTTTAAGGGTCTCTCATATGTCAAAATATGTACTTCTATACCAGTTAGGACAAGAGCTGTGGCTACTTCAAAGGACATCCTTATCAACCTCAAGAAATTGGCAACTTACAGTAAACTTTTACTGTCCTGAGATGACTCAATACGTTAAAAAGATAATGCGAGGAAGGGTATCCCTACCCAAACGGCCACCAAGGAACTCATGCCTGCGCAGAAATGTTTTGCAGATGCTGCAAAAATTAATACACTTGTGCAAAAAGGGCTATTCGGTCATTGTAATGAAAATGTAAGCCTAGATGGAGTTATGTATTAGGTAGGTGGAATAACGAGAATCTTTTGTGTATGAATAATGGGTGAATGTCCCTAGTAAGGTGTGCTAGATTTGTGGATTCCCACCTAGCACCCAACACCGAATAAAGCAATATCTCCTTGTGAAACTGCTTCTGGTTTTGAGAGCTCTTGTTTTAGGTAACATTACCACAAAAGAGGTATAATGTGTGAACCCAGGGACTTCTGTCTTCTAAAACTGAAAGCCAAGCTGCTTGAGCCCTTAATAGGAACACAGAAAATCTCCTCAGGGAAGAACACAAACCAAAATCATTGTCTACCAATCTATACTACATTTACTTTATGCCAGGACATTTTCCTATCCTTGTATGGGAGAAATACGCTTAAAGAGCTGTCTGGTTTCTTGTCTTCATGGAAAATGCCAGTTTGTTTAGTTCTCAGAGGTGTAGAAATAGTCAAGATTAGAGGAGCACCAATTTTTAGCCATGAAAGAAAACTGAGAGGAGACTAAGGCACCTTAGATTCACAGAGAGATGCAGAGCACCCCACACAGGCGTTGCTACAAACCTCCTTTGTGTCTCCTGCATTTGGTATACATATGGCGAAGGTGGAACACAGATGTGCAAATGCTCCAGAAGGAACTAGGGGGCTCTCACCCATCCTTCAGCCCATGGCACCATCTTTTCTTAAGGAAAGAGCAACTGCATGTTCAGTAGGGAGAGGCTGTTTTCACTGGAGGTGAAATTTCAAAACTGATTTCTGATTTTTTCTGATTTCTGTCTTGGTACAAAGTGTACTGAAGTAGATGGGATATGAATCATGCAAAATGAATCAGTAACAAATGATTAAAAATGCTCATGTATTCTTCATGCCAGATTTGTACATTTACATTTTCATAAACTGTGAATATCACATGAAGTGATTACGAGAAGTTCAACCACTTACAGAGCTTTATTAAACTTATTTTAGGACAAACAGAACAATTGCCATTAACTGAATAAGCTTTACAAGGTGTCTTAACTTGCCAAGAAGGCAATTCTGACTAGAAGTGCAAAAATGTCTTCGGTTGGAATTAAAAAATAGACTCAAATAGGACACAACTATTATAGCAAATATTGTAACC
>JAOQGH010000023.1:37612897-37641596 GCA_025769975.1 Gallinago jamesoni
ATTGTAACCCTTACGTTTATATATTGAAGGTGAGAATAAGATCGAGAGGATGTATAATCCAAATTCATACTTTAGAGGTAGAATTAATATTTGTTAGACAAGAATTAAAACACAGTATCAAAAAATATCTTCAGGAACATACAATATTCCCTTTATGGACTGTGCTGCTCATTGTGGGAACTGAATTACATTTTATCATGTTAAAATATAGACAATAACCTGTAGTTTCAATCTATTATCCTCACTTTGAACATAAATGGCACTATGACTAGTAGCCCAAAGAATGTAATTGTTCGAAGTGTTATTTAAAATTGGATACTGCTCATGCAGTCCTTCATTTGTACTGTTCTGATGAGACACAAAACAGGATCTGTAATTCTGAACAGAAACAATGCAAGAGTTACTTATTTTTGAACTATCTTTGAAAAGCAATTAAACACAGATTCGGTGTGGTGGGTTTTTTTTATGTGCAAGCTGTGGTTGAAAATGATTAATAGGTTCTGCTATGTAAATGTTCAATTGAGCATAAATTAAATGCCCATATGAAAATAAATTATATAATTCAGTCCCTTGACAGAGCTATTAAGAAACTGCCAGTAATTTACTGAACTCAGTCTTTACAGTAACTGTATTTGTCCTAGAGACATCATCTTAGAGAACGTTCCAATACTAGAGTTATGTCAGTCTGTATTCAGTTTATCATGTTTAGTCTATTATACAGATCTGAAGGCTACTACCAGACAGGCGAGACAGAATATAGAGAACTTTGAAGATGCCTCAGAATTTATTTCTGAAAATCTTCAGAAAATATTTTCCTCAATCTGAAAAGGGGCATGAAGGTGCTTCAGAGTTATGGCTAAATTCCTGGACAAAGCACTAATTCTGTGAGTGTTACAGAACATGTTCTCTCTTTTCCCATGCAGCTTGGCTGCTTGAAGGTAAAACCCCCAGATGACATGTTTCATACATTCTCTTTGCGTTTTTTCAACTCATAGCACTTGTGGGTTTCTGGTATGCCTTCCAATGGGAATATGATCAATCAAACAGCAAAAATAAAAAGAGGTTGGTTGGTGTGCTTCTTCAAATGTATTGTCTGTGTGTACATGTCTAACTTTATACCATTGGCATGTGTATGTAAGCTCTGCTAGTCAGAAAATCATCCTGTTAATATAGATGTAGAAGGTGCACTAACATTTAAGATGTGAAGAGTTGCTTCTGCAGAAGAATGAATTTTAGGAAAAAAAGATGCATGCAAGCATTTCTTTGGCTAAATAAAATTTTAAAAAGTCTTGGGCAAGAGTTTTATGTATGTTCTAAAAGTCATGTTGTCTTCATGGAAAACCAGGAAAAAGGTTATCTTACTGGATGGGTTTAAATGAGACTTGTAGACCCATACTCAAAGGATTTTCTTATTAAAAGATGCAGAAATTTAATTAAGGTTCCATTAATAGAACAGTTTGCTGCTGCTTTGCTTCTTCAAAAGTCTACCATCAAGAGGGAGAGAAAAGCAGATTAATCTTCACATAGAATAATCTATAAACTTAACCGTGCAAGGCTCAAAAAATGGCATGAAAGGAGCTGTCAGAGCTATCAGAGCTCTAGCAGAGCTAACAGAGAGACCAAAAATCTTCAATTTGAATAGACAGTAAAGAACTGCTGCTTGGAGGAGAGCTTATGATAGAGAATATGATCTTCATAAATAGTGAGCTGAAAGCCTTTTCAACTTGCCTGTCTCAATAGATCTTCTGGATTTCTTTCTCCTGTTTACAAGAATGTTCCTCACTGGTAAGAGCCAGGTTTTATTAACCCTGCTAGCATCCACATCCGGACAGTTAGATGAAAAGGATTTAGGTGGAAAAACATATTGCAACTTGGTATAATAATAATGGAAGTGTCCTGCTATTTTGGACTGAAAGTCTCAGAAGATCCTGAAGCCAAAGTTGCTGAGGCAAAGTTAGGCTGCTGAAGGCCAGCAAAACCACTTGGTTTTCATCATACATTACCTTGACAATCTCCTATGAAAGGCAGGAAACCAGGGGAGACATGTGCATCAGCTCTTCTAACCATATGATGGGGAATGAATCTGATGCTGACCTGAAATGCTAAGACTCCCCTAGAACATAATATTGAAAATAATATTGATACGAAAGGCAAAAAGAACAATAGTGAGTAAAAAGAACTCTCTTCACAAAGACCCACATGGAGAAGACAAGGGGCAATGGCTACAAGTTGCACCAGGAAGGTTCATCTCAATATAAGAAAGAATTGTTTTACAATGAGAACAATCAGTCACTGGAACAACCTCCCCAGGGACACGGTAGAGTCCCCAGTGCTGGAGGTGCTCAAGGTGTGACTGGACAGGGTGCCAGGTGATCTCATCCAGGCTCCCTTTCCCATGAAAGGCTGGACCAGATGATGTTTCAAGGTTCCTTCCAACCTGGGCTCATCCATGATTCTATGATTCAAAAGTATTTTACAGAGATATTTAAATTTCTCCAGAGTTATATTTGTGATTAAGATTAGATTCTAGCAACAAGAAGTACAAATATGTCAGGGTTTTTAAATGTGAATTGATGCATAAAAGCAATACCATTTTTCTTAGAAGCATATTTTAGTGGTAGAAGTATTTTAAATAAACAGATGTAACAATGAGATAGATTTCACCCTAAATTTAATCATAGCCGTGTTTCTTGTACCAAGACCGCAGACTAAAAATGCCTACTGAACTATAATGACATTATTGCCCCTTTGAACAAAAGCCCAAATTTGTGGGTGTTCTGTGAAATAACTTTTGTTTAGATGGGAAATTTAGATGTTTGTTTAGATGGGAAAAAAACCACTATGAAATTGACCTAAATGCCTACTAACATGTAGGATGATGTACAAACCTCCAGCATAACTGTATATATAGACATAGAAGAGTGTCAAAGAGTTCTTTCATAAATTGACCTGTCAGTGGAGTTCCTGTAACATTATATGTAGATGAGGAATTGGCTTAAATACCCTTTGTTGTCCTACCAAAAAAAGAAACAATGTACTAATTTTAGTTATAAATAGATGAGGCAGAATTAGTTTTGATGACCATGTGGATCAGTGCATATCATTTTTTTTCGCTTTGGAGAGAAGGCAGTCTGAAATGTCAAAATCTTTTTGTTTTTTCTTCTGCTTATTTTATTGTTTCAATAACTCCCACATGCATAACTTTGAATAGTGTATGATGTTAAGTACAGGATATGAAATTTTAAAATGTTATGCAGCTATGTACATCCATTCAGACTAAGGAGGTTTCAACATGCGTAAGAACAGTCATACTTGGCATGTAGAACATTATGCATAAAACATTTAAATTACATTCTCAGTAGATAGCTTGCTTCTTTCATGAATGAAGTGTACCCATAGTCAGTTCTGCCTTTCATCTCCCATAATATCAAATTTGCTTCAACATTTCTAACATACGAATTGCCATCATGTCTGTAGAGCATGTGGAATGTGACATCTCAACAAAGCAGCACAAACACACAAACAGCCTTTGTGCTCAGGGCTGTGCATGGGTGGGTGAGCACGCAGAGCTGCCGCAGCTGCAGAGGGTAGGACAGGTAGGCAGCCTGCTGGCAACAGGCTTTCCTCTAAGGCATCTTAGGGCATCTTGCAATTACAGCACTGATGTGGCACAGCAACACCCACTGAAACCAAAGCAGCCAGTTTGCTGTGCGAAAAGGAGCAGAAAGATTGGATAGCATTACTCTTGTCATTGGACTTGGATGCTTTCTGCAGCTTCACATCCCTACGTGACTGTGGTAGAAGGTCCCTTCTGGTCCACAAACTGCTTCACACCTTACTCATCTTGCATGCTTTTTTATCAACACTGTACTGAGAATTTCTCTCTTCTGTACTTCTACTTAGTGTTTCTATTCTTTTACATGATGTTAGTTAATTGGAAGCATGTGAATTGGAGTGAAATCCTCCTGGCAGTGGGTAAGGATTTACTAATAAGAATCTGAGAAGCACTGTTACTGTATATATTTTTCAAATTACTTTATCAAGCTACGGTGCATACCTGATGTTGTAATTTACATGCATTTTCAAAGATGCCAGGCTGCAGTTCAACTGACATAACACTGCTGGTTAATTCTCTACAAAAGAATCCCCCCCCCCCCAAAATAAGAATTTGTGTTAGAATTTATTTTGAAATAAATGAGTGACACCCAAGAAATGAAATGCAGCAATTTCAAGGTCATTTCATTTGGAGGCAAGAGGCACCTATTATTAGTAAATATTATTTCTTATTTTATTATTGCATCACCTGCAATGTCAGTGATCCATTTTACTCCCAGTGTAATAACACAGGTATAGTTGTGGTGTTCCAAGTGGATATTTGAGGAACTATGAGAGTCAGTCCTAGCAGTCAGTGAATTTTAAATGCCTATTGATTCCAGAGAAACAAGTTTGACATTGTTAGACCTTCTGGTTACTTTTAAATAACTCAGCAGCTATACAAGGACAGACGACATTTTTCAATGTTAGGTTCAGGACTAGTTTTCTTGGAGTGCTAGAATAAATTTTGCTTTGGGAGGATGGATTAATGATTGCTGTGAAATGGGTCTTTATAGACAAATACAAGTCCAACTAAAGTGAGGTGGTGAAGACAGCCTAGAAAATACGAACACATGAAAGATTTTTCTTTAGTTTGCAGACAAACCACATTGTGAAATGCAGAACTTTATCACTTAAAAAGCCTCCAACTTACTAACTACTTAAAATATCATATACTTAACCAAGAATAATCTGGTGAATAGTGTTTCCATGAGACCATTCTGATAGAGAAAGTTTGATCTAGATACTTGAAAATATCCATTATCTGTGCTGTTTTTGTAGGTGTAGTAAGTGTCTTCCCTCAGCAGCCCAGCTGATAATGCTGCGTTTGTGTATATCATCCTCATAAAAGAACTATGAGGAACAGGTAAGTAAAACTTCTTAAGCTCCGATACTGTCTGTCTTCATTATAAACTGCCAGAAAAAGAAAGGCTGGAGGAGCTGCAGCCACTGCAGATCAGAAGCAATGTACTTTCAGATGGGATTGAGTCATAACTAGCAGCCTCTACAGATACAGAAGTAGCATTCGGAAAATTTAAGAACTTCACTAAGTTTGCTGTATTTCCTATTTTATTAAATCCTTCATTATATCCCAGATAAACCTAAGTAGATGTCCATGCTGCCAAAGTACTTAACTGTTTTCCACTCTGTTAAAAAAAAAATGACACAGTGATTAGGCAAATCTCTTAAAGTTTATATCAAGGATGTATATGAAGAAATTAAGATGTTTTGGGATACATTTTCAGCTAATGTAATTAGGAGAGCTTCACTGAAATTAATTTACAAAATTAAGCTGTGATCCAAAAAATTATTTCATATGGGTGCACAAGCTCATCCAGTGAGAACCACAGACAGCATGGAGACCTTGTTTCAAAATGTTCTTTAAATAAATTTGTTGCTGTCTGGTCATTTGTAATTCTAAACCCAGCAATACATCAATGAAAAGTAGTTCTAAAATAGATTCATCCAGACATTTAATGAAGACCATCCATACCTTAAATGACAAATGAGAACTTACCTGCAATGGATAGACAGATAAACACTAATATCTTGAATGTATTCTAGTTATTTCACTTTCAGTAAGTTTCTGTTCCTCTCCAAGTTTTAAAAAAAATTATTAGCTTCTCATTTATAAAAAGCACTATTTATTAAAAATATGATTCCATTATCTGTTAGAGCCACATCAGTTACATTGTTATTTAGGCCTTGGGTCAAAGCATCTGAGGAAACTTTTATTTCTTTGTAAGTTTTGAATCCATCATTTGTATGGAAAGTTCAAACATTTGATAATAAAACTGCTGGTGTTGGAAAACATGCAGACTGTTTAACGGAGAGGTCACTATTTTGGAGGGAACAGAGTGAGATGTAATTTTCCTTGCTAGGAAACGACTGTTTGGGTTTTTGAATGATAAAAGGAGTATCTAGAACAAAGCATTCCTGAAATACTGTTGGCTTTCTATGTATTTTTGCTACGATGTTATCAGATAGTGCATGTACATTGACAGTCTGTACTCTGGAAATGGAAGAAACAGCAGATAAACTTGAAAAATTAAAACTTCAGTCAGTTGAACTATCCGAAAGAAATTCAGCTACATGATTAATGTCGCATTCTTAGAAGAACTGCATCTACAGTGGTACAAAATTATTTTAAAATTCTGTTCTTATTCCAGAAGATAGATGATAACATGAAATCATGGAGAAAAAGAACAAAATTTGCCTGCATTTGGATTTTTAACTTCTAAACTTACAAAACTGGGCATACTCCTATCCCAGTGCTGTCTGGGAACTGTACTAACTCAGACAATCAGGAAAAAATAACAAATCATATTGTGTAATTCTATATCCTTATGCTTATATGCTTCACTTGCCTATGCTCAGTGTATTCCATAGAATCATTATGAATTCTACTAATCCATTCATTGATGGGTTTCTTACAGAGATCGCCAATCTGTGAGGCCCCCCCAGTTACAAGGACATCGCCAACTGTCACTTCATTCGGATATGCGTTGCTATGAACACAGCTCTACTAGCTCCAATACATCAAGGCTGGAGGAAGTTTGAAACTAAAGAGGTTTCCTTGATGGACATCCCCAGGAAACAGAGAGTGTGGGTAATGCAAGATAATTGAGACAGAGGAATTATTTTTGTTACTTTTCAATTAATAATAGCTGCATACCTTTCCAGTATTACTTCCCTAACTTCAGTTGGCATAATAGTACTTGTTCATTAAATACATAGGATAATAATGAATCTGACAGGGTGCAAAAGCCCAGCATCTCTGAAGAAATCAAGGCCCAAACAGTTCTGCATCGCTCAGGATACAGCAAGGCTGACAGAAACTTAAAAATTAAAAAATTCAGCTCAGTATAAAGCAGATCTGTGAAGAGTATAAGCTTTCTAGTCTGGGCTTCTGGAGAAAATGTGGTGCAGAACAGAACCTATTCCTGTACTTATAAACCTTTTTGAGTTTCCTGAGAAGCTGCTGCTGAATTTCAGAGGGGACTTAAGAAGCCTAAGAGCCTCTCACTGGCTCTTCACCAAATACTGAGCAAAACTTGGGAGTCTGTCCAAGGTTCCAAAAGCAAAAGAAGTTGGTTGGTAGCTCAGTTAGGATTGGTCTTGTTTCTTTTTCCTTCATTTCACTGGATAATGTCTCCTGTGAAACTGAGTTTGAAATTTCAGTTTTCATACCTTGCCTAGTGATAATCATCCTGTCCAGTCTGACTGGAATTTGAATTAGTTTGTGGGCTCAGTGCTCCCAAGAGGGATGCTAAGGATACTCTTGCATATGATTATTGGATATAAGTTGTTTCACCCAAAACTTACTTCAATGTTTTTCAATCAACTGATGTATTAACTTCCAGACTCATCTCAGCAAGATAAATATTTTGAAAAGCAGAAATGATGCACATTTCGGTCTTGTAGATGTGAACACAACTGCCCCTGGCTTCAACAAAAGGTGTTTCTGCAAAATAAGCATACGTGAGATAATTCAGATGAATCAATAGACTCTCTTCTTTATTTGGAAGAAAAAAAGACTATTAATTTACAAAGCAATTTCATTTTCTCTTACTTTATTATTCTGCACTTCAGTTGTCTAAAAAATCAACTGACAGGAAAAACGTAATAGCAGAACCCATGCCATTAAAAAACAATGCATATGTTCCCATTTCGGGGGCGGGGTGAATTATTTAATCTCTGCTGTGAAAAATGCAACAGAAAAAGCCCATCTCTGGTTCTAGCAACTTTTGATATGGAGCGTTGCTATGTTGCCATCTAGTGACAAAATAGAAAGGTACAATAGACAACGACAGTGGGGGAGCAAACCAAACCTACATAAACAGTACTACCTACTCCTTTAAAAGTCATACTTGTTTCTTGCAGTATAAATACATAGCACTAATTACACGCTGAGAGTAAACTCTTTAAAAAAGAAGGTAAAGTCACAAAATAGTAGTGAACTTCTTATAATTGGTATTAAGAGAGCGCGTAAAATGTGTAAGGATCAGATGGCAAATTGCTGCAGGAAATGTCTGTGGTTGAGAACTCCTTGTAAAATGTAAAGCCAGAGTCATTCTCACTACCCCATGACAAAATTTAGCTCTGATGTATTTTTATTAGCTTCACTTAAAGCCTACATAAGAAAAAAAAAATTACAGATCACAAAACTTGTGAAAAATACCTTTGCTATACCTAACTCCTGGTTTGTTCACATTGCTATTATTTACTGGTTGGTTCTATTTTCTCATGAATTCACAATCAAATAAAAACTGAATTTTTGTCACTGCTGACCTGTTGTGTTTCCATGGCACACTGCAAAATATGCTGGTGAATACTACATACTCTTGGAAAGGAAAAGAAATAATTTCCCTCAAATGCAGTAAGCAGTGACAGAAGTAGATCAACTGACAGAATGGGAGTCCTTTTATTAGTTCTAATATTAATTGGTCCAAAATACTAGAAATAACAGTGCAGAAAAGTTTCATCAGTGGCTCCAGCACAGAAAAAATCAGAATTGAAGGGGATGGTACTGCCTCAGGAAGCTCTTCAAATGTCAGTTTTCTCTGGATTCATGCATTGCTTTTTGCAACTGTCCAGACTCACCAAAATCTGACCACAATCCCTTTATTTATTTCTAAGAAAACTGACAATAGCTGCTTGTGGAAAGAAAGAAACTAATTAATCCTTTGGAATCCCATATGATGTTCACAAGAAAAAACATCTCCTGGTGGTGGATGCTGTAGTTGACGAGGTTCTGGGATCCCTTTTACTTTTCCCTCACTTTCCAACCACCTCCTTGCTATTCTATTTCCTATCCAGAACATGAAATCCCCCAGTCAAAGTATGACTGTGATGTTAGTAACCATTAAAAGAAGGATTAATACTTTGAGCATTGTTTTATCACATATGATTAAAACCATATTACTAGAGCCATTGCCTTACTACTGCTCATCAAGGGTATAGTTAATTGTTGATTCACAGAAAATGCTGGACTCTTCAGCAACAGGTGAAGAATTCAACTGTTTTTGCACAAATACCTTTATTCTAAACAAGCTAGCAGAGATACTGGAAACAGTTTAATTGAACCTGAATGATACTCTTCCTGAGCTACCTTCTTTCTTTTTTTGAAATTGTGCCTGAAATACCAGCGCATAAAGTAAAAATGTGCAACCCTCACTTAAGAGTACAGAGAAGGGTGAAGAAGAGTATCTGTCCAAGATTTTTTCTAAATAAGGATGACGTGTTTGGTTTAATACCTCACACACGTTCTGAACTTCCAGGAATGGAATGCTAGAATGGAGGGGTTACGTTTAACTTCGAGCTGACACCTACAACTTGACAATTAAGACTCAAAGACCATTCATTACAGTAAAAATGTTAAGTGGTTTTCAAGTCCAGTCTTGCTTTCTACTCCATGAGTTTCTGTACATATAAAGTAGTATAATTACATGCAGTGAGTTTTTTAGGACTGAGAGAAAAGCCTACATAAGTTTAAGTACTATAGTGAATGAAAGAAAGAGCAGCTAAACATGTAGATGACAAGCTCTCTTTAAAGAAAAGGAAAAATGGCAAAATTATTGCTGAAGCACAAAGTTATCTCAAAGTAGGAAAAAAAAGGCCCAGTCATGAGCCTCTCATCAACATCTCTACTCATGGCCCTACTCATCAACACCTGTTTGCAGAGTCACAAGTGTAAAAATTTTAAACAGCATTCCACTAAAAAAAATAATCAAATAATCTACCTTGATTTTGGATGTTCCTGAAAATAGGAGCATTTTTTCAAATAAATACGTATTAACAACAGGTTCCTGTCTCAAATTCCAAAACAGCCGGCTGAGTATCTGAGAGCTCTGTTTAAGTAAAATAAACATTATTATTAATTCTGTTTTTGTCCAGCCAGGATGAGGCTGTTTGTGACAAAATTTTGCGCTTGAAATTCTGAAATTGGAATAAGCTTTGATATTGTAAAATAAATTTTCAAACAATGACATACAATTAAAATAATATTTACTCAATCTGTTTGTTTCAGACATAACACTCAGATTCAAGTTGTTTTCTTTGCTTTCTACTCATAGCAAAACAAAAAACAAAACAAAACTTTCCTGACATCTAGTTATCTAATAACAAAAATGACTTCACAATACAATAAATATTGCTACCTTTTTCTTCTGTCTCATTTTAATACTGATGATAGTAACAAAGTTTAAAAAAAATCAACAATATAATGCTGGGAACTTAAAATAATAATTTTAAAAATTTAAATAAATGGTGGTGCCATGCCTGCACACCTCATGTCAGGTACTGTACCAAAGACAAATTACTTTCTGCCATTTGTTTAGGTCTGAAATCCACTTCTAGCAAAATTTATGATACCTGTTAATCTCTATGTGTGGATTAATCTCTTAAATGAATCTCCATTTAGTCAAGAGATCTATCTGTAAAGATCAGCTTTTACAACAGGTTGTCACGTTTTAGGTCTAACTTAAACCAGTAAATCGACATCCCTGTTTATAGACATATCATGACTTTCATGAGGCTTTTGCTTAAACCTTTTTCCAACAGTTTGCTAGACAGGCGCATGAGGAAATCTGAACAGAGACTTCTGTTTAACTGTCACACGTTACTGCCAGTTACAATTTCTGGATCCAATTTTTACAAAGACTAAAATTTGACTGAATCACTAAAATTTGCTAAGTATTCTATCTCTAGGAAATAGACAACAGGTTTCCCCTCACTCATTATACGTGTGTTACTGCTGCACTACTAATGGGAGAGAAAACCTTGCAAATTTATTTTTCCTAACGCAGTAAAAGAAGTAAGTGAAGATGTATGCAAGCAGTAGATTTCAACAAGACATTTCCACTTTCAACTGGTAAATTTTCACAAGACATGCATTTAAACTTTTTTCTTAAGTGGCATCATTTTAACATACTTGTGATGGAATAATTGCAGTGTGATTCAGTTTGGAAGTAACTGCACTTTCAGGATCATATATTCACAAAATTAACCTCTAACAAGTGAAAAAAGAGACACAAGTTGATAGTTTTTCAGCAAACGCTAATATTCTATCACAGTATTTCTTCTTGTGACAAGACAGAAGATAACGTAACAATATTAACTTAGGCAAGGCATATGCTGCAAGCTAATCTCACACGCTTTGTTTCTTTTTGATGTGAAGAGGCAACAGCAACTGAGGGAAGCAGCACCTCCTTTCTCAGGAATAAAGGGGGAAAAAGTAAGAATTTATGCAGAAGAATTTTTTGTCCTCTGATGCTGTCACACTTCCCTTAGAAGCCCTTCCTCACTCTATTTTTATGCCCTATGAAGCTACACACAGCCTGTTCTGCGGCAGCAAAGGAAGGGGGGGGGGGTAGTCATATTAGAACAGAACTTGTTTCTTGTCAAGGAAATGTTACAAATCTGTTACTTAAATGTGCATCATGTATGCTCCCATGGCTGGCACATAGCTGACATTCAGCTCTTTCAGTCAGGAAGAAGGCACACGCCTGATTCTCCCATCTCATGGTACATGCGATGGGCAAAATCATTCCGTGAGGCAGACTCACCACCTTCCCTGCGAAGTACAGCGGTGTAAGGATGTGCACAGAGGCACTCCTCACAAAACAGCTGACACGCTGCAAGTTTATCTCCTACAGTTCGCATCCTGCAGTTGCCTGTTCATCTACTCAAATCAAAATGCCAAGTCTTGCAATCCATCGTTATTGGGGAAGCTGAGTAATCATACAGCTGCTTGCTCAGAGGGGGCCGAGTAGAACTGTCACAGGGAGAATATAGGTTTGCTTCCACAGCTGTGAAGTTCGATCATTTTTAGAAGACTGCAAACTACTTATGCGGCAGCTCCCTGAATTCAGTTTCTTAGCAAGTACGCTTTAAAAATTATTTAAAGTTTTCATATTTCTACACATGATCACAACCTCTCTCACAGTCAAAGAGGGGGTGAGGTAGGAAATAATTTATGTTATCTCTTCATATTAAATTTGGCAAATGTTATGAAATAAGGAATTTGATAAACAAGATTATATTAGTTGACTGTACCAATGGAATATTTAATCAGATTCATTGTATGCCACACACATTAAAAATCTCAAACAAGTGCACAAATTCAAAGAAATGAATAATAGGTTGGTCTGCCAAAATCTGCCATCAATCAGCCTGAATTTGTGTCAAAAATGTACTCCATAAAAATGAGGAAAAAAAATGGAGAAGAGCTAGGTTAAGATATAAGGCCAAGGAACACATTTAAACTTAAATTTATCCGGCTTTCATTTATGCAGAGTGGATCTGTTCTACAAAACCAACAAATTACACATTCCTTGAAATTATCATTAAAAAGCTTGCTGTTGAATAAAACTATTTTACATTATTTAAATCAATCTGCTTGTACGAGATGTGTATACAGTGTCTAAAATAATTTTTTAACATATTGGTTTTGGTTGTTCCACTGCATAAATATTTTAATATTTAAAGAGATCTACATTTGCTGGTGTTTCTCATTTAAAAAATGATTCTAAGCATCTTTCAAAGGCTTTTTCAAAATGTAGCTTCCCTCTTACCAAAAAATATGTGCTATTTAAAGAAAGCGTATCTTCTGAAATGTTCATCATATTTAAAGTTATCAGATTAAAAACATCAGTTTCCAAGGAAGTATAGCTGCTGTATTAGAGTGCCTAGTGGAGACCCTGTGTTATGCCCTGTATGAGGAGAAGGTTCCCCTCTCCAATAAGGGAGTCATGTCCCTCTCTCTAATGACATGACAGACAGCAAAGGGCTGCTGGTCTTCGGATTAGGGACTCAGAGTCTTCTGCAGTCTTGCTGCAGCTGGAATGGGTAAGGTCCAAGGGCAAGCAAAAGGCAGTGAAACCACTGTAGTTTGGATGTCAGAAATATGATGGAATTAGAATTGCATGAAATCAAACCCCATTAAACATCCTGGATAAAATGCTAATTCTGATGAAGTCGATGTGACAACATCCAGTGCCTTCAAAATAGGTGAAGAATTCATCCATCCGTTTAAGCAAAAAAAAAAAAAAAAGAAGCTGTAGACAAGGATCAGAGTTTATAATATGGAAGCATGTTTTAATCACCACTCAAGTCAATGTTAAAAATCTACCAATTATCTTCAAATTTGCTGAAAAAAATCCACACAGCAACAAAACTAAATCTGCTGTTTTCAAGCAAAGACACGTCAGCCCAAGCCAAGATGCAAGTAATTCTACCTAGCGTGCCTGAATTTGGAGAAAAAAGTCTGATCTGTGGTTCTTCTAGGATGAGAGATTGCTGCCATTAAGGCTGTCTTTGGATTCTTGTCTTTGTTTAAGTTTGGTAACTGTGCTCAGTGCATTCCTTCCAGCAAAATAAAACAAAACAAGCAATTAAGTAATTGCTTTCTGCAGTAATATTTGGGAAATGCAGGAAAACATTCTCAGGCAATATTAACAATAATCAAAACAGAAAACATGCAAGAAAGTCTACCCTGTGGTTGACAGAAAGAAATCCAAGTAAAGAGCTTACCAGCCTACTATACAAATAAGCAGACAAAACGGTTGCATGGCTTTGAGGGCAAGCACGTGATGCTCTGCATTACACAGGAGTTATTAGAGGCATTAAAAAATCATGAAAAAGAAAGCTACTGCTATTTATTTCTATTATGTTTAGAGAAAACAGGACTTTGTGTATGTATTTTGTAAGCAAAAGTATGCCATTAAAAATATTCTAGCATTATAGATGTTTTCCTCCTAAATAAACGAAGTGGGGCAAATACTGGCAAACTCCATGGATAACAGGGAAGAATACAAGTTGCTGTTTTCACCTAAAAACTACTGGTTTTATTCAGGAAATCTACAGAACTTTTTCAGTAGAGTCACAACCATCAAGCTTTTTCTTACCCTCTTCCTGGTGTTTCCAAGTATAAAGTGGTCATAACTCTGGTAGGGCTTCCTAGGCTGACAACCAGCAGGGTTCCTGTCTGGTCCTATTATGTTAAAATACATGCTGGTATGCTCCACTACTCATTTTTTCTTGGCCTATCTAGCACACCTAAAGAGCATGCTCTCTCCCTCCACACAAGTGACACCTTCTGTTCAATTATTTTTAATTCCTATTTGTTTTAGCAGATGTTTTTTAGCTGCAACTTCACTCTGGCATAGCCTTCTTCAGAGACATTAGAGCGTGCAGGGAGAGATGCTTATGTTCTAAGGTTTAAACAGCATTACTTTAGTGAGCAGGATAAATACACATGCATAGACAAAAGAATAAAATCTCTGCCTCATTTTTCTCCCTTCTCATGAGCATTCTTTGAAATCCTGGAACAGCATTCAAGATATTTTTAATTCTGCAATTGACTCCTTTCAAGAAACACATACTTCTTTCTGGCCCCTGCAATCAAAATACCCCTGTGTTCTACAGTAGACAGGAGGTTCTTCAATAACTTTCAGACCTGTTAGACATATGTCCTCCCAATTTCTTTGTAATCTTTTGCTCTTTTCTTCGTAATCTATTGCTCTTGAGCTGCTTTCTGCAATTCTGTCTTGAAACACTGATTTACCTTGGGCAATGGCTAACTATTTCCGTTCAGTGCTACATCTGAATCCATGTGTTAATATCCTTCATTTTTAGACCTGTACTAAGTACAAAAGTTCCTTTTTTCACCTTCTATGGATTTTAATTCAGTATGGAAACAAAAGAGTTCTCAATTTGATCCATATATATATATATATACATACAACATTATTGTACCTATGAAAGTAAAAAATTCCAAACTGTCAGGTTTTTCATTTATTGAAACAGGTCATTAAAAATATTATGCCTGTTCAAAAATGTTACTATTATACATTTCCAAAAAAAATTTACATAGAAAAAAATCCCCTACCTATCTGTCTGTGAAGCTGCCATCACATACCTCACGAAACAATTAGAATGACCAGAAGCAGGCAAATACTGCTCTTTATCTTCAAATGTCTAAACACAGAAACTACCAATGAAATTTCAAAAGTATCCTATATTATCATAAGTATTCTCCCACTGAATTCAAAATCATCCTATTACAGTGATGTTTATGATTTTTCAAATTCTTACGTTTTCTCTTCTGCACTACGTAAGTCAAGAAATTCGCACTCAATAAATGAAGATCCTTCATATTCTAGATATATCTAACCAAAGAGTTAAGAACAATTCCTAGTGTGTGCAAATGTATCAAATGTGACATACACAAGTATTACTTTCTAATGTTCTTAATCTTGTTTTTATCATGACAAAAAATTAATGCATGTAACAAAAGTAATTAAGGGACATCTTAATTGGAAAAACTAATTTAAAATGAGTAATAACAAGCAACAAGCAGGGATCAATTACATTAGCACACTGTTCAAATAAAATTATGTATGTCCTAACTGTATAATGATTTCTCTTCCTCCTAAGCTAAGCTGACAGCATGCTGGAGAGTCTGAAGTGCTACAGATGCCAACTGTGTCTGGCACAGTGATTCTTAGACTTTTTTAAGACTATGGCACTATCAATACCCAATTTTTTTTTGTGAGCCCCTGTACATCTTAATATCAAATTAAAACATGAAAGTACTCTGAAGCTAATGTAAATAATCAGGAAGTAAAATTAATTTACCTTTCATTTAATGTTATTATGAGATTAATGTGACAAATGCCAACATTTTGTTTAACACAATTTTATAGGACACCTGTAGATTAGTTAACCATAGCCCACAGACCACTTTTCTGCAAACACTGTTCTACTGTAGGTAAGACGTCAGTGTAAAATATCTAAGTATTACATCATTGTCACAAGCAGAACCAATTTTAACATAAAACTCATACTATGGACCATGTGCCCTGACATCACAACACAATTGAGAAGTATTAATAAGGAGAAAGAACTAGCACCCTATGGCCATGCTGAGCATTATCTAATAGCCCAGTTGGGCTTCCTGCTTGTTACAGCATTTTCCCTTCATTTATGCTCACCCTTGACTTTCTGAACTACTGCAGTTCTTACCTAAATTCTCCTCTAAATTACTTTGTGTGTCAATTTTTTAAAAAATACATAATCAGAATACGTGGGATACTTAATGAGAATAATTGAAAACATACAGATGTAAAAATTCCACATATCTCTTCGACATATCTGAGTGAAATACAGATCTCACACTGCTTCCTTTCAGTGTTGATCTATTAAACATTCCTGTCTGACTTTCCTGCAATGTATTGGGAGGCAGGAACTGCAGTTGTGAAAAGCATGAATGTACCCACATTAGAGTGGAATTTGTGATCAGTGTAACTGCCTCGGTTCTTCATATCCAGTCAATAACACTGAACAATTCAGAAGACAATACAACCTAATCAGTGTACACTTCTACCATGGGTTCAGTTTTACAAGTCAATCCCATATACCATGTTACTAACGCCAGAAAAGGCAGTCATGTTCCTTCATTCCTTGAACATAAACACTTGCCAGTTTGTGCCACTTCTAAATGTCCACCTGACCTCTCACAGAACAGATTCAGCTTGCCCAAACAGCAAAAAAAAAAAGTTAATACAGTCCATACATGTTAGAGCAAAAAAACAGTACTGTAACATTGCATGCTCTTGCTGGTTTTCTTGCTGAAAGTAAATGAACCAAAATAAGTGCAATTGGGAGTTTCTGTGTAGTTTTTTTTCTGAACTCTTACTTATACCACAGCAAATGTCTAGTTTTGACAAGGGGCATTAGACACCAGTTGGGTTTATACTTTGGTCAAGAGTTACCATGTTTTAGAACTATACTATAAATACAGTTAGTGAAGCATGTCAATAAAGAGTATTTAATATATTTTACAGTATTTCAATGAAAGCCTCCATTTAGTTTGCAAAGAAAAGGGGGTGGAAGAATGACAGGCCCATAATACCATATATTAAATAAAAATTCTAAACCTTGCAGTACCGATCACTATTGATTAGATTGATTTTCATTAAATGCATACAGATTTTCTGGAAGTGAAGACTTCATAGTTTTCTTCACTGGTTCTCTATGCAGCAAGAAAATGTACCAAAACATAAATCTCAAAACTCATCTACACCAAATAAAAATAGCAGAACAGTGGATTTGTGTGCCTGAGACCCCTTTGGAAAGTGGCATTACACTAATACCAGGTTTCTAAGATAATACCACGACAGGCTCAAATTTATTTTGACATTCAAGGGAATATTTGTGGCAGCGATGGTGAGGTGTTAATGTGATTCAGCTATACTGGAAAATCATAACCTAAACCATTAATCTAGACCATTGTTTGAGGAGTCACAAGATGATCTACAGCCTCAGAACTGAGTGCACTAAAGCAAAGTTTGCCATTTTGTCAGCAAGACTGGAGAAACCCACTTCAGCAGCTCCTTGAGGCTTTTAGTGACTTCCCAAGCTCTGTGCCTGTGTCTTTCTGTGATACAGAAAACATGGCTGTTTTTTTTAGCATAAGCAGACAAAAATATCAATACTATGAACTACACTGAATGTTTAAGGAACAATTTGCTCTTTAAAGTATATACACACAATTGCCATATACTTTGAAGTATATACACACAAATTGTTTGCAATTACTCAACATCTTCGTACTCAACTGACTACTTTGTCATAGCATCTCTTCGCACTGATATTCAGGACTTAGATATTTTCAGTTGTTTTGTGTGTTGTTTTTTTAAAAAGAGCTCTCTGACAACTTTTTATTTAATTTTCTTATATATCTTCCTAGCTTTACAAGACACAGTTAAACTTGTCACCAGTGGCATTTACAGATCCTCAAATTCTTGGTTAGAGTAAACCTGAAGGAGTAAGGAAGCAACTAAAATCCAACTCCATGTGTCAGACAGCTGCAGATTGTGACTGCTCAGTGACTCAGGTTTTTGAATACCAATAATTACATCATTCAGATTTATGTCTTTTTAATAGCTACTTTACACAAAAAGAATCTTCCCCCAGCGGTGTTGATTCTGTTAAGCAGGAAAGAATGAAAACAGCCACTGAGACATCAGTTCCACTTCTAAACCCTCAAGTATGCATGATGAAGGCATTACTCTGCAATGGGTTTTTTCCATATTTTTTTTTGCCTCATGAATAAGCTTGGGGCCACGCTTCAGTCTCTCTGGAGAAAATGGCCTCTTACATTTAGACCCTGGTTCATCTGACAAACATTAATTTACATTCTTCTCATTAAGTCAGCAACACAACCCATACGGGCAAAGGTGTGATACACTGCAAATGCTCGTTTGCAGGTTTGACATCTGGGACGGATGTAACGTGGGGGGACAGAGGGACCCACACCAGTGCTGGACCCCACACCAGGGACCCGAGGCACCGGCCCGCGGTGGGGAGCGGTGCAGGGACACCTGTAGCGGGTCAGGCCGCGGGCCGCTGCCCCCCGGATAGTCAGCTGCGGGGAAGGAACATCACAGGACCTGTGGCCACCAAACCCAGGGCCGCAGCTTAGCATATATTGAGCCCGAGCCGACGCACAAAGGCCACCCGCCCTCTCGGGCTCCCCTTGGCGCACCTTCTACGCGTTGCACCTCCACAGGCGCAGCCGCCACCGCCCAGCCATCGCGGAGCCAGCAGCGCCATGGCCGCCCCTTCCGGGTCCCCAACCCACACGGCCTCGCGCCGGCGCGTGGGGCAAACCACGAGTAACCCGTTCTGCCACAGGTGCAGCCCCCGGGCACCGCACGGCCTGCTGGGTAATGTAGTCCGGGCTGGGAGCAACGGAGGAAGCAGCGCGAGGGCGAGGAAGGCAAAAAAAAAAAATCCACCGGCGGCGGCGGCTCCGGTTTTGGGTGGGGGAGCGGGGCGGGGTTCTGCTGGAGGGCAGAGGGGTGTCTGCTTGGCTCGGGAAGCTGTGCTGGTGGGGCCGGTAGGCGGCGGCACCTGGAGGTAGCGGCACCCCCGCCCGCCCGGGAGGAGGCGGAGGAGGAGGCGGAGGGAGCGGAACCGCCGCGCGCTGCCGCATGTGCCTGGAGCGGAGTCGGAGCGGGCAGCGCGAGCCATGGCGGAGCATGGCGCCCCGGCGCCCGCCATCCCCAACGGCGAGTGCATCGCCCGCCGCCCCGGCAACAAGGTGACCGTCGTGCTGGGGGCCCAGTGGGGCGACGAAGGCAAAGGCAAGGTGGTGGACCTGCTGGCGCAGGACGCCGACATCGTCTGCAGGTGCCAGGTGAGGAGGCGGTGGCCGGGGCGCGGGGGAGGCCGCGGGTGTCACCTTGAGGCGGGCGGCCCCGGCCACCGGACCCACCGGCTGCCCGGCTCCGCGCCGCCACTCTTTCTCGTCCCCCCCTTCTCCCCCAGGCGCCCGCCTCAGCGCAGGGCCGGGTGGCCGGTGCCTGGTGAGGCGCAGGGCGGGCGGCGGGGCAGGAGACCTGGCCAGAGCCCCGCCGCCGGGCTCCGCAGCACTCCCGCTTCTCCTTTGTCCCCGTCCCGGCGCCGGGAGGAGGAGGAAGAGGAGGAAGGCGCCCTCTTCGCCTCCAGCAGGAGGAAGGCGCCCGGGGTCGCGTTTCCCCGCCTCAGGCCCGCCGCCGCCGCACTCTTTGTCTAGCGGGGCGCCGGGAAGGGGCGCGCTCGGTGGTTCCCGCATCATCGCTGCGGGGCCGGGAGCCCTCCCCGGCGGCGGCGTGGCCTAAGCCGCCGTGGCGGTGGTCGAGCTGTGCCGCCTTCCCCCCTCGGAGGGGCAATGGTGGCCCCCGGCGCGGAACCGGCGGTTCGTTACGGGATGCACGCGTCGGTGTGCGTGTCTCCCGCAACACCTCGGTCCCCTTCAGGTAAAATTGGCTTCTAAAGGACTTGCCTGCCATTGCTTCAAGTTCATTGTCGTGTCAATGAAATCTAAAAAATCAACAGAAAAAGATGAATTTTTTTTTAAATTTATCTTTTCAGTATGGATGCCTTATTCCATAAAAGAGCAAAAAAAATCGGGTCTACTGCAAGCACAGTACTCTTAAATGCCTGCGTTAGAACAGCACAGACCCGAGGAGATGTTTTTCTTAACACTTCTAGTGTAGTAATTCCACAGAGCACAACATAGTGAACGAAAGACATGTATGGTTTTTTTCTTGAAATTAAGAGATACAGCAGTGTAAAATGACTAGAACAAGCACTGACTTAGTGTGTCATTATCTGCATGCTTTTGTTGAATGAACAAATTAAATTTGCTCTAAAATAAATACATTTTGGGAGAGTGTGCCTTTTCCCAAAGAGTGTAAACATCCAAACATTTTATTATCTAATGAGAACTGCACATACAACTGGTGCTTTCAAAACTAAGTCAGTTACAAAGCTGACAAATCAAAAACTTGAACTTCAGAGACTTTGAAATAAACAAACATGTAGCTGTTTTCACAAATGAATTACTTCTTCCCATGTAGCTTGTTTGTTTGTTTGTTTTTTTTTTTAAATTATAGAATCTGATGTGCTGCTGTGGCATGATTGCCTGTTTTTGTGGGTTATAGAACACAGTGACTCAATTTGTCCTTTAAAACTTTGTTCTTGAAACTTGAAGGACGTTTGTGTGAGCGTGTGTGTTCAATGTTCAGAAGTTTTGGTAGAGAGAGGGCAGACAGTGGTTTTTTGTGCGCATGTGTTTTAATGTATTTGTTACTGCTTTTGAATTGGCTGGGTTAAGGATCAAGAAAAGGAAAAAAACTCTGCCATTTCTAACAGTTTGTTGCTCCTGCTGAAGGAAGGAGTTTTTCTTCTTTCTTCCCTTTCCTGTTGATGGCTGTGCTGTCTGGGTCTCCTCCCATGCACTGACTTCAGCACTTGAACACTTCTGTAAGTTGATTTAACTCGCCAAAATGGCAGGAAACTATTTTTCATTGGATTTACTTTCTACCTTTTTAGTAAATAAAAACTTAATTGGCTCAGACGACCTTGATGAAAAGAGGACCCCAGGACAGGGTAGGCACAAAGAATAGTTTCTCAGAATGAGAGGGGAAAATACGAGTGTTCTTTCAGTGGTACTCAACTATTAAATTATCTTGCTATATATGCACGCATATTCTAGATGTTTTTGTTACTGCAGATAAATTAGAGTATCATTCTTTTGCTTTTCATAGTATCACAGAATCTTAGTGGTTGGAAGGGACCTTTGCAAGTACAGGAAGCAAGACTGTAACACACTTAGTCTGCCCCTTGTTAATATCAGCTTGCTGTAATTGGAGCTTCTGATTCTTGTTTCGCCATTATACTGTTATTTGTTTGAGGATGGTTCTTTCTATTCATTATGCCACAGAGTTGCAAGAATGCCCGTGGAAGAGATCAAATATTTCTAGCATGTTCTTGTGAAAAATTTACTAGTACAACTGTTTTCTTGGAGAACTTGGGAAGTTGTTGTAGCATGTCTAAGATGTCGTGGAAACTTGTGTTATATTTTCAGTGAAACTGGGAGATCTAGTGTGGCTTTCATGTCACTGTCCCTCGTTCTGTGCAGATGCAGAGCATAAAAAAATAGTTCTGTCCCAGAAATGAGAACTGACTATCATTGACTTTTACAATGCCTGTGAAGTCTTTGCAAGAAGTTGTACTCTGAAATCTATGGTCATACCTTCTTGTCTCCTACGTAGCAGGTGTGCTAATGACTTCAGTCACTTGTTTATCGAGCTGGCTACAGTACAACTTTGTACAACTTGGCTGGTACAACCAGCCGAATAAATGTGTCAGTAAATAAGCTGTATTATGGCTCTGTTTCATCTAAATACCACCCTCCAAAGTATTTTATCTTAGATTTAGAGGTTGTTAAAAGGACTCTTGTGCTCAGTGCAAGAGTATGGGATTTTCTCTTCAGAAGACAGATTCGCATTTATCAATAGTGGTGTTATAGTTTCAAAAACAAGAGACTAAACTAAAATTAAAATACATCCAGGGGCTGCACCTATGTTGTTGCTAATGCAGTTGCACTGACAACTCTGATAGTTTCATGAGGGCACTACTAGTACGGAGGGTTCAGGTGCAGTGTTAATACAGGCATGTCTACATGATAGGCAAACTATGTGGTTGTTTTTCCACTGTTAAATTTGAATTGGCCTTAATTTACCTCAAGGAGGTATCTGGTAAAATGACACTGTTGATAAAACAAATGTATTGGTGAGACTTTTGTACTTATATCTGTATCTACTCTTCAGTGGCATACAGAGCAAAGTCTGTTTACCTGCTATCATGTAAATCATAGTCCAGACAGTAAAGTAGAGCAAGAATTGGTTTTGAGATTCAGGAGCAGTTGTCAGAAAAACTGTGCTTTTGTGGTTTTTAATTGACAATTTCCTCTTGGTAAGCAGCTAGCTTTGTTGCAATTTAAAAGTATATGTTGTATTTTTGTCAATTACACAGGTAATGGGAAGTAAGAGGAAAACACTTCTTGTTCTGATTAAGCAACTTCCTATCACTGCAGAATGCAACCAAATTAGGGAATTTAATTACCAGAGTTTCATTTGTTAGTGGATATTGGAATGGCAAATTAATGTAAGCAAAGTCTTTTAGATAATCATTTTATCAAAACAAATGCAGTACCAAAATACGCTATACATCTCTTACATTAACAACCCTCACACACACTCATCCGATCTACCAGTGTATGCATGCAGAAAAAAAATGTACTGTCTGCACTGCATGATTCCGTTCTCGCTCATTTCATTGGCAAATTTTTGGCCACTTCCTGTTCCTTGCTATTGGAGGCAGCTGATTTCTAAGTCTTCAGTTTATATTTAAGCCATGCTCTCTATGCTAAAGAATCCTATTTTTCTGCTTCTTCAGGCTATTGTACATCTTGTTACTACTTTAAAATAGAATCACACTTTCTTACAAAATCATCTTAACTGGTTTCAGTACAGTCTGCCTGCAACTTACCATTACTGCTCTGCTTGCTGCAGGATCCTTTTTCCTCTTCCTCCCCACAAAGAACAGTGTGTATAGTGACGCCGTCATTGATCACTTGATATGTAGCAATTACAGTACAGCAATTAGAGAAGTATTCGGAGTGCAGATTCTTGGGTTAAGCAGTTAAAATTGATCACCTCATAACTGCTGCCTGAAGTCCTCAGACCAATGCGGCCTAATGCCTCCATATCATTAGTCTGTATATAGCCACATTAGAAAAAAAAAACAAAACAAACTGTGATTTTTTTCTTAGCTTCCATTCACCAAGCCCACCTTTTTTCTTTTTCTAAATATTCTCATTTTAGTCTAGAGCTTTTGCAGGCCATGCAGAATTAGGAATAGCAGAAGCAGTAGCTATAGCTGTTGGTGCTTTTTTTGGTGCTCATTCAATATGTGATGTCTAGCTAGTGTGCTCCCTTTTTTTTTTTTTTTTGAAGTGCTAGGTGCACTTTTGGACCTTGCAGTGATTGGCAGCATGCCCATAATGTGCTCTGGTGAGGAAAGAGAGGTCAGTAAAATGAGATTTTTTTTGGCCTGGCCCATCAGTGAGTCATATGCTTTGCAGACTTGCTTTACAGCATCACTGACAGGTAATCTTTTGTTATTGTAAACAGTCACACAATGTATACGTTATTTCAAATAGCACAGTTGAAATCTGATTTTCTAGTTCATAAACGTTGTACCATTAACAAAGGAGATCTTAATAGCACTAAAGAGCAAATTACACCTTGATCTACTGGTTTCTTATTGTTCCTTCAATCTCGCTCCAAAAGCTTACTGTGTGTCCTTGGTTAAGATGCAGTACTCTGTAGTAGCTTGTTAACAAAAATATTTTTTATTCCTACTGTACTACCTCACATATTTGGAAGATGTTCTCTGTAAATGTTCCCAAAGTCACTTTTCATTTTTCATATCCTTTCTTAAATATTTTTTGTGAAATGTAGCAAACATCAGTGGGGTTTTGTGCACTGAAGCAACATAGTGCTGGACCAATCTGTGTGTTCAACATTTTTCTTATTCCTTATCTGCCTGCCTCTCTTGATCCCTTCTATTTCTTAGGGATAGGTCGGTCTTTATTCTGGACTTTGATAATGAATCCTGTTCCCTGCCTAACACATAGGCATTGCAACAGCATAAGGTTCTGCAGATCAGATGAAACTAAGTCAAAACCATCTCTAAAGAGTCTTTCTGAATGTTGTCTTTCAATAGCAGTTCCTCAGAGCAAGTTCTATCAGTATAGAGAAATGTATCGGAGTTTTTTGAGATTAATAGGCTTAAGTAAAATTAATGTTTTATTTGTTAGGAGAAAACAGGTGAATGTGTAAAACATAATGTGCTTATTATCTCATATTCTGCCTCAAACCACGCTTTTGATCTTGTTCTGATGCAACAGTTCTTGTCCTACACATTGAAAAACTTCTGAAGTCTAGCCAAAGTTTTAGAAACTTTTATTAAGTGTGTAACATGATGGCTTCTTGAACTAGGTTTAGATCTTACAAACATGAATGGATTGTTAAGGAAGAAAATTGGGAGCTGCTGGATGTTGTTTATACTGAAATCCGGGAGTAGGTTATACAGTGGAGTTTGTTAGTTGCTAATTCATTTGGGGCAGAAGGGGGGGAAAGCAAGAAATTAATCGCAAAATCTGGGATGTGAGAGAATTAATTAGTTATGAAAACCTTGGGTTTTTTTTAGTTTTTTTTTAAAGGGCGATGGTTTAAAATCTAAAGTTCAAAATAGATGTTGGCAATATGTATTAAAATGAGAAGAAAATAGCCTAGTAATTGCTAAGCTATGTTTAGAGTGAGTTCATAGAGGTTCGGATATGTCTTTTTGCTAGACTGATCAACTTTTTAAAGGTGTGTTCAGCATTCCCAGAATCTGATTGTGGCAAGGAGGAGCCTTTCTTATGTTTCTTGTAAGTAATGGTAGTATCCAGCTTTCTTGATGTATTTTTCACTTTTCATCTAAGAGTTAAATGAAAATGTTTACAGCCATATGATGCCAAAGCAACATTGACTTGCTTCTTGCCCAACTTGGCAGTCACTTGTATAGCTAGCTCAGAAACAACAGTGGTTGCCCTGAGCTAAAAAAGAATGCTGGAATGTGGTAGCAATACAAGTAAACTGTAGAAAAAATTATGCACACACACATCTGATGGGGAGAGTTGAAAGGAGTGTATAGCTTCTTCCTCAACGTAGCATGAGATAACATCTCTTTAAACTAGACAACTAATTTCTATTCTAGAGGAGAGAACTTGAAAGACTTCTTTGCTCTACCCTGAGGCATCATATTTTTGAGATAGACAACTTGGCATGATCATGTCATAAGAAAAGGCAGTGATTGTCATCATAAACTTTTTGGGTAGATAGTTCTCTTAAATGCATATGTCAGTATTTCAGAGCTACTTTAAATACTTCTGTATTTATAGATGTATAGAGAGCATTCACAGTATGGTTTTAATAGTAATTTCAGTCTGCTTTTCTAATTAAATCTTCCTCCCCCCCCCCCCCCGCACCTCCACTGTTAGGTAAAGTTCCAGTAATGTAGACCAGTCTTAGCAGTTATGGGAGTACTGCTGTAGGCAAGGCATCAGGGTTTGAACTGCTCTCTTCTCTTGGTATGTTCAAAATGGATTGAACTGTTCTGGTTATTATACTGCTGTATAGTCTGTCCATGACTAATGAAGATACGCTCTGAAACTAAAATGCGTATTTTCAACTGACGTAGATCTAAAATGGAGAAAGATGTGCTATTGTTCCTCCATCTCAGTTTCAAATGTGTTACATTTTGTATGTGTTCCTGCAGTGATTTCTTACTTGCATGCGCTACTTAGGTTTGTACGCATGCCTCATACTTCAGTGCACACTTCCTTGTCTAGCACACATGGTACACATTTACTCTTGCTCTTTGTGCTCTACACAAAGGCTTTAAAAAGCAGAGAATGTCTTACTGTTTGATTATTTATGTTTTTTAAAGAGGAGTAGTGTTTTTTCTTTCAGTTTATGAACAAGCAATTCTGCTTTCTTTTTGTTTTTGATTGCTTCAAGTTGGTACATTGATTAGACTGCACTTTAAAAAAAAAAAAATAAAAGGGGAAAAGAAAACGTTTAAAGCTAGAATGAACTTAAGATCAAGAGTGATGGTCTTTCAGTGAATCATGAATATAAGTGTGTAGATTTTTCCCGGAAGAGCCCCATGTGACAGGAAAATAGAAGAACTGACAATCTTCAAACTGGAAGGACAAGTGGTCAAGTCCTTTGCATACTTTTCAGGTAAATCAGTGAGATTAGCTGCAAACCCAGGAGCATGGAACCTTTCTGAGCAAACTCACCAGAGGAAAAACTTTTGATTCAGGATTTCTCTGTCTAAATTTGGGTATCATTTTCAGAGTCTTTTCAGAAACTAGGTTCCATGTTTCCTCCACTTATAAAAATTGGTTTCAGTCTTCAGAGCTATAAGGAAAAAAAAAAATCACAATACTGTAGTCAGGTACTTGCATTAATATTGTTGCTAGTTCTATTCAGTTCTTTAGCTGGCAGTTAAGATATTTAAAAGCTATAGATTGCAAGAGAAAGTAAGCTCTTTTGGATAGATAGGTGAAATGCTTAAAATGATTTCCCTTAAAATTACCTAGATGTAGAAGTACTGTTCAGTCAGTATGTTTAAAATGTAGCCCTCTTTGATGCTATCTATTAGCTTTCACTATGTTTTCTAGTGATACTGTACCATGGTCCAGACAGTATTTTGGTAACTGGTGTGTTTGTGTTGTGTGCATGAGTGTATTGTTTGTGGTAAGTGTTGCCTTCCAGTGCTTTCATAGTGTGTTTTGGCTGGCAGGAGTTGCTTATTTGATTTATTGAAACTTCACATGTGTTTCCAGTAAAATGTCAACTAGCAGATAATGACTTTTTTTCCTTCAAAATTAGTATTTTCAGGCACTCAAAACTATTGCAAAAAGGGTGTTTCCTAAGAACGTTTATCAAACAGCCCCCAGATGTGCAATACTTGCAGCTGCCTTTGCTATCGTATTCCCCCTCTGTGCACATTTCTGATTCTGTTCACCAGGAAAGGTGTGTTTTAGAATAGTATCTTGTTTTGTGTGTAGTACTGAACTAACCTTATCTAAATTGAATGTTTGGATGCAGATTCTTGGGTGTGGTGCCTACCCTGAGAAGGATTTTTAGGCTACTTGATCTTCCTGAGCAAGCTGAAGAAAAAATTTCACTTATTTTTTTAAAGGAAACAAAAAGAATATTTTTGAGCACCTTATTGCTGTAAAAGGAGTATTTCAAAAGTGGTATTTCATAGGGAATGTTTTTTGGAATGAGGCTTCTAGGAAGCAGGTAAATACAGGGTTTTGTTACCAGGATGGCTGTCATTCTAACAGTACTTGTGTGATAATCTGTCTATTAGTATGCACCTTTCTGTCAGAGTCCTGTATGCTTAGCTGTTCTACATGTTGAATAGCTTGGATATTTCAGGATTACCAGCTAGTGGTCAGGGATCATGTAGTTTTTCAGGGAAGTGATACAAGCATACTACACCAGTGAAATTGGAATAATGTCTTTTTAAAAGCTTATGCATTTAGTTATCTTACAACAACAGGTTTTTCTTAAAATATTATGGATTGAGTAATGATCTTGTACCTGACCTTACTTTCACTCTAGCACTTAACGACTTAAAATACTCTAAAACAATAGTATGATTTAATAGCGTCAGGATCATGAAAGGAGACAAAATGCTACTGTGTCTTAATAGCATTTTAGATTGTTCATCAATCAGAGCATCAAACTAAAAAGTGCCTAAACTAAATCCATATACTGAAATGCATAGGGTCACACTTGTTGTTCATGATAACTTTCACACTGCATCTCCAAATAAATGGAAGTAAGTTTTTTTCATTCCAATCCAACTGGCACCTTTTTGAGCTGGATACACGCAGAAGTTTAAAAAAAAATATCAAAAAACACAACAACAAAGCAATAACCAAACAACCCTCTGAAAAACAACTCTAAAAATATAGTACTAGGAAAGTTTTATTGTTGAAGTAGTTTTTGTTTTGTTTGGTTTGTTTCTTTTTGCATCAAGGCTATGATAAAGATGCCCAACTCCATAATTCCATGAATTGTTTGAACTGATACTGTTGGGGGGAAAAAAATAGGTGTTTGGTTCTCCCTGCACTTTGAGCAAACTCGTGTTTTTCCCTTCTCAGCATAAATGTTGAATGTCACCTCATGGCAGTTACTCCTTCAGCATTGCTGTGGGCAGTGTAGGCAGCAACTGGTCATCTGAAAACCGGAGGCTGGGTCCAACCATGAAACCAACCAACCAACTTTGGTGTCTTGTTTGGTGACCTGAACATCAACAGTGGGCCTAGGTATTGACTACAAGGAAAAGTCAAAAGTTAAGGAATGACACGTCTGTATTTGTATTACTTTGTATTACACAGTTCATGCTCCTAACAGTTGAAAACTTGGGGAAATTCAATTAGAGACACAGTTTAACATTGTAGTTTGGTGAAGCTGTGATCTCCTTAGGGAGAGAGAACTGTTCCAACTGAAAGATATGAGAAGAACAAATAGTACAAGCAAAGGAGAAAGGAAAAATAAACTGAATCACAGAATCTTCTAGGTTGGAAGGGACCTTAAAGATCATCTTGTCCAACCGTCAACCTAACTGACAAAAACAG
>JAOQGH010000023.1:37649524-37800984 GCA_025769975.1 Gallinago jamesoni
CCAGGTCTCACTGGATGGTGGCACAGCCTTCTGGGGTGTCAGCCACCCCTCCTAGTTTTGTGTCATCAGCAAACTTGATGAGGGTACATACCATCCCTTTGTCCAGGTCATTGATGAATATATTGAAGAGGACTGGACCCAGTGCTGACCCCTGGGGAACACCACTTGTTACAGACGCTAGTTACTTGATTCATAAACAGTTAGTGCTGAATTCTTGGGTCCAGCTTGTAGTGACTGTATACTCAAGGTCAGCATTAATTCTTTACTTGATGGGAATTAGTGGTTAATTGCCTTTTATCAGCTGTTATATTGTGACTTGATAGTGGGTTAGTTTCAGATCAACTTGCCCTTCTACAGGCCAGTGGGCATAGAAATAGATTCCCTCTGATGCAGGCAAAGTTGGGATGTTAACCACTTCTTGTTTTGAGGGCTGTGGCAGATACTACTTTTATTCTCTTCGGATATGTTACTGTATTGTGCTTCTTTAAAAGGTTGTTGCTTGAAAACATGCTCATTTGTCATGTTTTGTTTGATAGACTCAGGGTTGAGTAGGAAAGATATATCTGTCTTAGGATTCCACTGAAAGGACTTATAGGTTAAAAAAAAAAAGGGCAAGGGCAAAGTGAATGGATCATTATAATAGATTATTACTATTGATTAAGAGTGTGCCATGAAACTTATAGCAAAGAAGTCTTAAGTATCTCTGTGTTTAGAATGCTTTTATCTATATGAAATTAGGTCATATGCAAATAATTTGAAATGGCATGTCCCTTCATTCTTTAGTTAGGTGTTATCATACCGATAGCTTTGGATCTAATAATCTATGAAGTTTGATATGGCCTTAAGATGTTTGGGTTTGCTATATGGAAATGCTCTTTCTTGATACCCAGTGATGCTGGTTAATTGTATGAGCTAGTCATCTCCTGATGACTAGCTTGTTATAGAGCTTTTCTCTGTGTTATTTTTGCTAGTCTATAAACAGCCTCAACACTATATACAGAATATTCTTTGCCTGTTTACAGCAGAAGAGTGCCTGAAGGCAATGCTAATGTTTATAATAATAATAAAGTGCTAAGCTTTTAAAAAACAATAGGTTTATTAAAATGAAGTACAGAGAGGGAAGTTAATTTTAGATATGAGGAAGAGGAAGTTGCATTCTGGACTGTCCCACGATGCTGTTACTGTTTGTCCTGATCTAAATGGAAAGTTTGTTGAGCTTATTGAAAAGATTAAACACATATAGTTATAAACGCATACTTTAGGTATAAATCAGTCTTTTACAGACTTATTCCTAAGAACAAAAATTGCAATGTTTTGAAAGTTTAAAAACTTAAATAAAATACTCTGCATATGAAACTTGAAGTGTCTTTGAATTATTTGGAGTATTTTTTTCCCTGCTCAAACACAGTTAATTAAATTTTGTGTAATGTTTTTTTCAGGAAATGGTGTTGTAATTCATTTGCCAGGACTCTTTGAAGAAGCTGAGAAGAACTTAAAGAAAGGAAAAGGTGAGAAAATTTTAAGATACTACTCTTAAAATAGTTTGTGGGGTGCTCCACAAAAGATTTAGATAGAGGATGCCTCTGCAGAGGTTACATGTAATGTGTTTTTCCAGAGCTCTGTTTAGCTGCTGGAGTTTGTGACAGGAGTCTTGCTTGAAGTCCCAGGGCCCTCGTGGGAAGACAGACAAAAGGAGTTTCTGAACAGTTTTAGGAGAGAACAGGTTCTAAATATGAATTATCTGCAGACATTTTTATTTGCTTAAGACAATGAATTTAAGAAAACTTGTTAAAGTGCGTTGTTAACTGTTCATAGTCGTTTTACCTCTTACAATATTAGTGTACAGTTTGATAATACATGTTAATGTAAACAAACGTGGTAATCACTTTTTGATTTAGGAACTCAGTTTTTGGATAGATTCTGTTCTGTTTATAGCCATGCTTGGCAGCAGTGGGCTGTAGGTGTGGTACATCAATGGTCTAGATTGTTAAAAAACAAAAAGCTACTAATTGGTGGCTGAAATTGACGAACTAATAAAATAGCTAGAATTCTTCCTCAGAATAGGCCTGACTTTCTCAGCTTTATAGACTGATGCCAAGTTTTAATTATTGAAATCTTTTTTTCCTCTGGAATGTGTTTGCTCAATCTTTAAATAGATTGACTGAAGACTAAACATGGAAAGTGTTTATCTTTTAGATATCATAAGACAAAAATGCTATACAAAATATAATTTGAACTATTTCATTTTGTCTTTTAAGGGCTAGAAGGCTGGGAAAAAAGACTAATAATTTCTGACAGGGCGCATATTGGTAAGTTCCTGGGGTTTTTTTGTTAATCTTTGTTTTCTCTGACTTTTCCATGGCAATGTAAGCATGACAACTTTTGCCATTTTTTTATGTAGGTATGTACTTTTCTTTGAACTAAGTCTCCGTTGCTGCTTTGGTTTATTGAAGATCCTAAAAAAAAATCATTCACCACTTAGGACCCTCCCAGGATTATATTCTAGTGACTCATTAATTCTATTCCATAAGCATAACCAAGTCAGAAAAGCAGGTTCACTTTCCAAGCCAAACATTAGAGGTGCAAAGCAGTCAAAAAGCAGTTCAGAAGTTAATTGAAGGATTCATTTCCCCCTTGGGTGTAAAAACAGAGTTGCTTGTAGCAACTTTTCTGCTGGGAAACCATGTGGCTGGGCGTGACTACCAAACTCATGGGCTTCCTACCAAGTAAATTGCCACTTACTTCAGAAAGGAGTCTTTATGGGAAGTACTCTACAGGGATGGGGAGAATGGCTGCTCTCCTCACAGGGAGGTCGTCAGTCAGGCGCTGATTCCAACCTGTGTTCCAGACATCTCTGCAGTTCAGAGCTTGGAGTAAAATAGCATTTAGAGGTGAAACCACCAACAAAGAGCTTCAGAGGCTCTTCCTGTATCACTGCTACGACATCTTTATTACATAAATTCATCCCTTAAATTAGATCTTTAGATTTGTAATATAATAGTTACATAAGTGCATGTGTTAGGAAATGGGCTTATTGTTGCTCTTGTAGTCATCTTCAGATGATGCAAACTTTTTAGGTCTTTATCAGATAAAACTTATTACACCAGAAAAAAAGGTCTTGTGTTGTGGGTTGTTTTTTTTTAACGGATCTGGAATAGCTGAGTGAGTGAATATGTAATTTCAGAATAAATACATTTTTACTTTGGAGTAACTATTGACTTTGAAATAGTTAAGTAAGTGTTCCTCAGTTACAAAAATCCTGTCTGAGATTAGAATCACTGTAGATGAATTACTTTGAAATTACTAGATTATTAGAAAAACTGTTCTGCGATGATTATATTGCAATGGTAGTACTGTGAGGTTGTCATAGCTAAACAGATCCCGAGTAAAAAGGACCAGTTATTGACTCAGCCTCTTAATGTAAATGAACTTTCTTTTTGGGAAGTTTTGATGACAGACTGCAGATCTGTTGCCATGATAAATATGCCTTCTCTAAAACGGGTATTGACAATCTGTGAATCATTAGTCTGTAACAAAAGATCAACCAAAAATAGGTTCAGGCTGCTGGGGATAATCTAGTCCTTTAAATTACGGGGATGTGTGGAAATGAATGCAAAAATAAATTGATAACACAAACAAGGAAAACCAACTCTTGTTCTAGAGAGACTAGAGCACTTGTTTAATGAGTCTGTTTCTTGCAAGTTTTCCTGTATTTCCTGTGTAATGTGTAGATTAGTAGTTTAACTGTCAGGAGATAGTACTTCAGAAAAATAAGATGGCTTCTGTTAATGTGCAAACTGTATTTGACATGAGTCTTGTCAGATTTATTTTTTTATAATCTTTTTTTCTTTTATGGTAGACAAAGATTTGGTGCAAGGAATACCTTGCATAATCTGTGTCATTAATAATATGTAATGCTTTAGAAAAAGCAGGGCTTGTGAAGGGGACTTCTGTTTACGTAACAGACATTGGTGAGAGCTTTTGTATTTCCAAATGTATTTTAATGTATGTTGTCTAAAATATAGAAATAAAATGGTTTAAGAGATATTTAGAATGTTTATTTAAAGTTCCCACCTTAAATTTCAGCAGTGTGACATGACATTTTTGACTATAACCTGTTTTCCAGGATTTTTTCAACTATGGGTTTTCTTTATTTGTTATCCAGATATTATTTGAGGCCACGACAAAGGTGAAATGGCTTAGTTATTCTGTGGGCAGTGTATACACAGTCTGCAAGTATTCTACCAAAGAAACCCTTCCCAAAAAAAAGTCTCTGAAAAAAATCAGAATTTTTGCCTGTGAAAAAAATGTAACTTGTAAAAAAGAAAGAAAAAAAATCCCTTGTCATTTTTATTTACCTCTCTTCACTGTGTATATTATTTTCCACATTGATAAACAGGGTGAGAGTTAGTTTGAAGAAATTGTTACGATAGTTTGTTTCACAGAAATTTTCTACTCAACCTATTTTTATTTTCTTAGTGTTTGATTTCCACCAAGCTGCTGATGGCATCCAAGAACAACAGAGGCAAGAACAAGCAGGAAAGAAGTACGTAGTTCTATTTTGTCGAACGTAGGATGACTTAATACAAACGTTTGAATTAATACATTGGACTTCTGTTATTGCTTGTCATCGAGTTTTAAAAAAATATTAATTGAAAAATAATTAATGTTAGGTCTTGTTTCTCTGACAGTAAAGTCAGTGCAAGTAAGTTGTGTCTAATGATATCACTGACGCAAGCTGAAAAAGGCTTTTCAGGCGGTGTGGGTAGGTAAGGGTAAGAAAAAGAATTCAGGTTTTCAGAAACGGCTGCAGTGGAAAATCCATTGCTGAACCTTTCTATTTTACAGCATTTTGAGTATCGTCATTCTTACATGCTCGTCAGTGGTTTCTGTTTTCCTGGCTCCAACTGAGGCATTTAGAATTAAATAAAATATTTCTTACATATAAACTTGAAACCCACACTGTTTACACTGTTGCTTTATGGAGGACATTTTTCAGGTCTTTAGGACAGCTTTTTAGGAAGGTGTTCGGTAATTTCAGTTCATAGTACTGAAGGATGTCGTCTTGGCATTCGGTTTCCCAAGTGTTAACTAAAGCATGAAAAATTACTGGTTTAAAACCGGAACTATGTAGAAGACTAATATATCAGTGTCTATAAATAGTGATATTCTGAAATGAAGTTGTATCCTGAAGTATCTTGAGTTTTTAAATGCTTAAAACAAGATTCTAAATCCTCACAATTAACAACATTTCATTTTAGGCTAAGGATGTATTGGCTTTAAAGTAAAAAAACACTTCAGTTGAATATCAAGAATAATTCCTGTTATTATCTTTTGAAAGTTTGGGAACTACCAAGAAAGGAATTGGTCCAGTATATTCTTCAAAAGCAGCTCGAAGTGGACTCAGAATGTGTGATCTTGTTTCTGACTTCGATGAATTTTCTGAGAGGTAATTTATGTGTTTTAATGTACACTTGTAAGTGTAGTTTTCAGTTTCTGGGTAGTACCCTGTGTAAGCAATTCCCTCTGGTTGGTGTTACTTTTTAAATTAAAATATATTTTTAGATAAGAAAATAATTTTCTTTATAATTTTATTAAATTATATATTTATAATTATTAAAACATTTTGTTTAATCACCAAATAATTGGAGATAATATAACCAGTAAAACCTAAGGTTGGTGGGGGCATGAGGAAGAAAACAAACAAATCCCTTAGTGAAGCATTTTTGCCTTCCAGGTTCAAAGTGTTAGCCAATCAGTACAAAGCGATATATCCTACCTTAGAGATAGATATTGAAGGGGAATTGAAAAAGCTTAAGGTAAGCCTGTTCCTGTTTCTCTGTTAAATGATATAATCACTGTGTGCAGTTACCCATATGTAAATCTCTTAGTGACTGACACTTTTGCTTGTGTGAGGAGTTAAAACATAATACGTATCATGAGAAATTGGTATGTATTAATTTTAAAGAGTCTGGTAACATCCTTAAAGATGCTACCTTTTTGACCCTGCTTTATGCAGCATTTCAAAACTTGGTTTCAAGAGAAATATTGTAAACTTGGTGAAAAAGGCTTGTAAAGAGAGAATTATTTTTGACTTCCACTTGCTTAAACATATTAGCTAATAGAAAAATACCCAAGGTTGTAGTCGAGGACAGTATGTTTCATTGTAAAGCAGAACATTAATTCCTTATGTCAGAATAATTAAAATAATAAATTATTATTTTAAGTAATAAGCCTTAAGGAAACAAAAAATACTGTGTAACAACACAGAAAAATGTAAGTTAATAGCAGCAGAACTACTGGAGCCTAATTGCCAGCAGACTAGTCTTGTGGTTAATTATGAATTCTGATTTGATGTTTTCCCTGCAATTGAGACAGTTGTGAGATTTCTCACTAGAATCAATTTTCTTATGCCTAATAGTGCAATTTTTATGGTGTACCCAAGTTCTTATTTGAAAAAAAAATCAGGTGTCTTACCCAGCCTTTTTGTTCATGCATTTTTATAAAAACTTAACTAGATGAGATTTTTTTTTTACCCTTAGAAAATTTCAACCAAATTTGGCAAATTGTTTAAAACTATTGAGGTATGTGTGGAATAGGGCAGGGGGTACACAGTTACATATTTAATTTTTTCATGCCAAAGAGAATCTTGTACCTCAGTTGCCACTAAACTCAGGTTGCAAGCACTAGAATATGGGAGTTCTTAGTACTTCTGTTTGTCTTATTTTTAATATTATCTATTATACATGTAGAGTTGTAGTATTTTTATCAATATGTAGACCTAAAAATCAGTTTCAGTTGAGTGTTTTATAATGCTTTATAGTTTACTTAATACACATTAGAATTACAGAATATCTGAAACTCATTGTTATGATGGAAACATAATATGTATTTGTAGCTAGAGGAAAATTGCACTTGATCTTTGTTTTATCCTAATACACTTGATTAAATTCTGAAAGAAAAGAAATTCTATTTCATGTAAAGTGAATCACTAGAATGAGAACTTCTGTATGTTCTCATGGGGGGAAAAAACCTGTGTACCAAGTGTTAATCTGAACATTGCTGGTTTCTTACATCCAGATACCCAGTTGCATTCAGGCAACTGACCCTGAAGTCCAAAAAATAACTTCTTATTACTTACACTTACAAATATACCTCTCTGTGTGTGTGTCATAATTACTGCTGCTTTACAATTTTGTGCATTTGTTGACTTCATATGGCCCACATGCTGGTTTTGGGGGGGAAACTTTGAACACTTAGAAATGAAATACCAAATACAGTAAAGTATTGGGATTACATTCGGGCGTGAATATTTCTAAAGCATTTCAAAAGTTTGGATTTTATTTCTTTTCTCCCCCTTTTTTTTTTTCCTTTCTTTCCTCTTAGGAAGACCATACATATCTGTTGTGTAAATCTGTGTTCTTCCTTCTCTTGTTTACGCATTATGGCATATTTAGCATTTCTTTATGTTTGCTTTTCCTTTTCAAGAGGAATATGAGCATTGTTATGAGACAGCAATAGCACTTGTACTCTGGCTAGCTTTGTTATAATGAATTTGTACTATACATTAGTCTTTTGTATTATTCAGGGCTGCGTGGAAAAAGTAAAACCAATGGTAAGGGATGGTGTATATTTCATGTATGAGGCTTTACATGGACCACCAAAGAAGATCTTAGTAGAAGGTGCAAATGCAGCACTGCTGGACATAGATTTTGGTAGGTATACCCTTTTTGAGACACAAAATGAAAAATGGTAAACCTGTATTTTCTAACCTTTTAATACCATTTTCTTAAGACCCTCCCTTCAAATTTGCACATTGTTCTATTAGTGAGTATATTTTATATAAGATAGCAAGGCATGGATTTCTGGTGTCTTCTTGCAATTTTTAACTTGTATGTTCATTTGGAGTTATGTAGTGTACTTTTGCCTCTGTACCAGTTAAAGTGTTAAGATTTCTTCCTTTTTCAATAAAGAAGGATCAGACACTGTACATGTACAGCTAAGAGCTTGTTAAATATGTTCTTGACCGCAAAATATGTTTATTCTGGTGTGGTTTTTTTTAGTGTTGTGAAACTTAGGCAAGTACAGTACAATTACTTATTCTCACCAGTTAGATATATTATTTTTTAAATAGTTTAAAACCAGTGTTTCAGTAAGTTTTTAAAATCTTTTTTTTTTTTTTAATAGGCACATACCCTTTTGTGACTTCATCAAACTGCACAGTTGGAGGTGTGTGTACAGGTCTGGGCATGCCTCCACAGAATGTTGGGGAAGTGTATGGAGTGGTGAAAGCATATACAACAAGAGTTGGAATCGGTGCCTTTCCTACAGAACAAGATAATGTGAGTATTATCAGCCCTAGGTGTGACCTGTAACTGGGTGACGTAACTTGGTACGTCTGTGTTATGTTAAAAGTGTTACCAGTTAAATGCAAGTAGACAACAGTGTGTTTGGATATTTCCTTCTACTGATTCTAGACTGAGCTTATAGGACTGCCAAATCTGAGTGTCAGTTTTTCAGACCTTCCTATGGAATAAAAGGCTAGAGCAGGAACAAATTTTGAGATATTTGCTCAAATAGCATTCTCTTGAATTAGAAATAGCATTTTGTATTTTAGTTTCATACCAATGGGCAACTTTTTGAAAAATTGGGGGAAGAACTTTTAAGGTAATTTACAGTATCGTAAAATGTTAAGTTTACACTTGCACGATGTATTGCAATTTTTTTCTTTTTTTAAAAAAAGGATCATGTAATAGTATTTTTCTTTGTTAGGAAATTGGAGAATTACTGCAAATGAGAGGTAAAGAGTTTGGTGTTACCACTGGCAGAAAGAGAAGATGTGGCTGGCTGGACCTTGTGTTACTCCGATATGCCTACATGATTAATGGATTTACTGCGTGAGTTATCTTGACAGCTTTGCTGACAACTTAAAATGAAATCATGAAATGCTACAGATTACTGCAAATTTTACATATACTAGTTAGTAACATTCGGACTGTTAGTATTGATTTGTTGATTATTTTGATAAATGAACTGTCCCTCATTTTTCCTAGCATTAAATGTTTTTATGTTTTAGATTTTCATACTTGTAAATTTTTCTTTCCTTATAGCATATAGTTACTTAAAATGATCCAAGAAGCACTTATGTATCTTAATACTTGATGCTTCAAGCTACCTTAACCTCTGCCTTCCCACCAAACCCAAACGAAATCAAATGCATTATAAGGGCCTTAAAACCTGATACAGTTTGTGGGGTTTGGTTTTGTCAGCTTGTTTTCAAAATAAGACAGATGGGAAACCATCCATATAATCCACAGTATGCATAAATGTAGAAAATTTGGATATGACTGGGATTTCAATTAAAATGAAAAATAGTTGCCTGAAACAAAACTGGCATAAAATTTCTAGATCAAACTATAATGCATACTTTACTTAAATTTTTCTGGTTTTCTTGTCCTTTGTGTATTTTATTTAAAATAGGCTAGAGCCAGGTATTTACAGAGCCAGTGTTTGGTTATTTTGATGCCTTCACTGTAGGAAGGGAACATTTGGCAGAGGACAGGAACAGACAGCAACAGGCATCATGCTATGAAGCCATCTCAAATGAATGGTCATAAAGTATCTTGGCAGCACCCTGACCAACTAAAATTCTCACACTTAAAGTTATAGACCAGTCGCTTTAATGAATACCTGTTCTTTGAATTTTGCTATTTTCTCATAGTACTAGAGCTAAGGATGCAACAAAAAGGCTGCTTAAGCTGGTTTTTGTGGGAATTTTTTTTTGAGTCACAGCAGATAAATAGTTAAGTGCGATATGAGCTGTTTTTCTAAGGGAAGCCAATTAGTCACAATGTGCAGGAGTCAATTTTTCTTTTGGTATTTTTACAATGGGATTAGAGCTTAGAGTTGTTGAACTTGTTTAACTGGAGTACTGTTTCTTTATAGATTGGCACTTACCAAATTGGATATCTTGGATGTATTTCCAGAAATCAAAGTTGGTGTTGCATACAAACTAGATGGTGAAATCATACCTCATTTTCCTGGTAAGACTGCTTGTTTAACAATTCTAGATTTTGGTGAAATGTAATCTGATGCAAGTAGAAGTCGAATGCCTTTAAGTAAAATTTATGACAAGAATGTGTTACTTCAGCATTAAGCCATTAATGTCTTCCCACATGCACCAGAGACACCCTGTACCTGCACCCTAAAGACACCTATACCAAATACTGTCGTGTGTCTACTAAAAAGATGCAGAGTTCTATATAAAGCTTCTTAAATGTAAATGTTGTTACTGCTTTATTCTTTTCCTTTAACACAGTCTGCATTAACTTCAAGCTAAATTGAAAGCTCGTTTCATACTCTAAGCCCAGTGTGTTATTCCCACTGCTGTATTCATCCCCTCTTCTAACAAGACAAGTTCATTCAAGCATGCAGTGAACCACATGAGAGAAATGATATGGTTGAAAAGCCAGGTTTTTTATTTTTCTAACAGTTCTATTCCCTTCAATGGTTCACAGAGCAGCCAAAACCCCGTCACACCTACACAATGGAAAAAAAGGGAAAAGAGGTGGGAGAGGAAATGAGCAATTAGTTTAGGTGAAAGCAACACTGTTTTCTAATACAGGACCAACATACATCAGCTTAGTGTGGTAGAAACTGTGGCTCCTGAAGAGGACAGTGGACATTTCGGTGATCATTTTACCTGAAAATTGTATCTGCCTGTTAAAATACTCAAATATCATAAAACATAGTTTTCATGGATAATGCATCTTTTTCAGTTTGCTGTGGTAGAGATACTCCAGAAAAAGAACATGAACCAGTACTAAAGATTGTGCTTTCTCATTTTCTAATGTGCACATAGGTGCCTGTTTCCATTGCAGTTGCTACCTCAGGGTTTCAGGTTGGCCACAGGTTACAATTTTTCATGTGGTATCATCAGCAGAGAACTTTTTGTGGGTGAGGAGGTCAACTCTAGTAATCAGATACAACTCACAGAAGGATTTATGTAGTATAAAGATGTAATTATATATAGAGGATTAAGTGATGGTCTGTCAGTAGCCCTTGAAAATAGCACATATCTGTTGGGGAATTTCATAAGGAATTAACAAAAAAATCTTCTGTTTCTCCATGTGGCTTGTGAAGTTCTCTAATTGATTCGCCCTTCAGTATCTTCAAACAAAAGTGACAGTTACAGTCTGAATGCATACTGAATGATGTGGCACGCACTTTTTTCAGGAAACGTAGTAGTCATCTTGCCCTAAACCAGGGAATGCTTTTCCCTATTTAAAACTCGGATATCCCAATTGATACTGTTATCAAAATATTAAGGAAATTTCTGTGTACTTTAGATGGCCTTTGAACGTGATTGACATTGCACATTTGAATTGACAACTACTCAGTTAATGCTTCATCTGGAGCCCTGGGGTCTATTTGGACTGTCAGTGTGCTCAAGCCAGGAGGACCTTCTCTAGCAGTCCATCATTAAAGATGACAAAAACAGGTGGCCATGTTTTCCAATACTAAGACTTCAGTGATTACTTCTTCACCGCCCCATTTATTGTGTCTCTCAGATGGGACCTGAATCTCGTTAAAACTGAGGACAGATTTTCCTCCCTGTGTGTGCCCAGATAACAGGTAGTTAACCTTTGGTCAGAGCAGCACAATGTGTCTCATTTGCCCATTTTCTTTAGTGCATGAACAATTAAGAATTCTGGTAGAAATTTAGTAGAAGCTGTTGTCTTTGTTGATGTGCTGTCTTAAGTGTCAGGAAGGAGTTTGAGCTGAACTTCTGGTAAGCTGGAAGATGCTGTCTCTCACAGTGCCGCTGTTCCACGCACCTCTCTTTGCTATGCTCCTCAACATTTGGCAGCATTTTCAGCACATATGCTGCAGGTTACTTATTACCCTTGCACCTGACATAAAAAACAAAAGCTAATTTTCTTCCTACATTGTGTTTTTTGGACAACTAGATTATTTCTGATTTGTACATCTCTGCGTGCTGTGCACTTGTATAATTTATTTATTATTTTTGTTTAAACTTGCCACTCTGGCATTTTGAATTTAGAAGAGATCTAGTCTGGGAATCTCTTGCTGGCAAGATATTTCTTTCTTCCCTCCCCACCCTCCCACTCTCTTGGAGATGTTAGTGATTTACCCTTCTTGTGAAATGACTGTCTCTAAATTAGGAGCACACAGTGCCCACAATCTCAGGAAAAACATGCCATATTTCATATATTGTTCCTTTTTCCAGCTGGATCAGAGAATCATATGAATCTCACTCAGTTTTTTTAGCTTAGATTTCTGTGGGCATTTCATAATCTTCTGTTAAGAAAGAATTGCAAATGTCTTGTAAATTCACAGCAGACTTCAGTTAGTATCACTGAGGCTGTAGCCTTTTGTTATGGAGCTGACCAGTGTCTCCGTTTCTGCGCAGTCATAAGAGTTTATGAAAGAAAGACAGAACTCCCTGCCAAGATCCCAGATTTTATCTGGGGTTTTTTTGAGTTGGAAGTAACATCACATCATTCACTCTTCAAATTATAGTACCAGACTGCCAGTTATTGTTATATCTGCTCTCTCTCTTATCTAATTCAGCTGCTAATAGGGAATATTCCAGAAAAGCCTACAAGATAAATTCCCTAAGGGAAGAGCTGAGAGAAATCTAGATGGTGACTGCATATGTTTACTGCTGAGTTTGTGGCTTATGTTTACCAATAATCATCTTTTATCACACCTGCTGGAGCAAAATGAGAGAATAATTTGAAACACCAAGAAACTTATCCCTTCTTTTTCTTCTCGTTTGGGGAAGTAAGGAATTAAATTAATACAGGGATATGGAAGATTGTAGACAAGATGAGACTATTGAATTCCAAGTGCTTTCAGCTTTCTCCCAGGTAGCCTCATCAGAGAAGTTTCAAAGTGAAAATGCCTGTGGACCTCCAAGATAAGGTGTTCACTCACTTTCTCCCCTCAGAATGAGGGAGGCTAGTGTCTTATTCTAGACCATCTGGATGCCCAGAGATTAGTTTGTGGTATTGCACTTTGAATATAGCTATTCTGTTTTACAGAACACCCGGACAGCAAGCAACACCTCAGTTGTTATTGCTGACGACATTAAAGTGTTATCCTAGGCCTCTGCAGCCCAGCATTCTTAATGTGCCTGTCTGCTTATCATTTCCCTTAACCTGTGAACACCTCAGTCCAAAAAATTGTGCATTTCCTTGCTGTTGTAGGCTTTGAAGTCAGTAGAGCATAGTCTTCTTTCACCCTTACTCAAAATGCCTAGTTCATGAAGGTTGTCCTTACAACGTTGCTACTGTTGAACTCTTATTTGGGCCAGCACAAGTGATTCAATATGCTGAGCCTGAGTTTGTTGGCTACATGACATGCTGGAGGGGGATTAGCTATGATTTTGTGTTTGTACCTAAACCCCTTTCCCAGGTTGACTAGCTATTTTTGCGGGAGTGACTTGATCTGAAGCATGGAGCCTACAATAACAGTAATTACAGTGCCCTTGGCAGAACCCTGTCTTTTTCAGGAAGACAAGAATGCCTGACACCTCCCACTGTATTTTTTATCAATGTATTTTGACTATTTTCAGGCTTAAGCCTTTTGTTTTGCTGCCCAATGTCATTCCAAGACTAATGTTCAGATAGTTACTGGAATGATTCAGTGCCAGAACAATGTGCTTAGCATCTTTTCCACTACTTGAAATCATCACAGGATTCAGAGTTAATGGACAACGTTGTAGCAATTTACTAAATGATGGAAAAAATGGAATATACTCATTGCTTCTGTTCTGAGAAGTAATTGAAATGGTTACTGCTCATACATCACGTGGGACTCTTCTCTGATTAACAAATTTGTTGTAGAGTTTTGGGGCAGAGGTTCTGTGGGCATCAGAAGTACATTATGTCTGAACTACATCTTATAACTATATTTAGTAAAAAGTAGACTCATTCCATTTTAGAATACGTTTCATCTGCCTGATACTTACAAGCTGGTGCCTAATTTTGTTTTCACATCATCAAATTCCCTCATGAACGGGGAGTTGAATCTTGGTATTTGTTCAGCAAAAAAAATAAATCAACATTTTGGGAAATGACTTTTCCTGAAAACCTGTTTTCTGAACTAAGAAGATTGTAGCTTAAGCAAAATATATGCATGTGACTGTGAGCGTTGGAATTCCTACAGTCTAAAACCTGATAGTGACTGGATAATTATTTTTTTTCTCTGCTTTTATTAACAAAAAAGGATACTTCATCGCCTTCAGTGGTGGTATGAAGTAAACCTTTTTGTGTAAGAAAAGAACAAAAAACTTTATAGTTATGCATTTAGTGGTAGAGAATATATTATCTTTGTAGATGTAATATTTTTGTTTCTGCTTGCTTCTCAGCCAACCAGGAAGTCTTAAATAAAGTAGAGGTTCAGTACGAGACACTCCCAGGATGGGATACGGACATATCAAATGCAAGGACTTTCGACGAGCTGCCTGTAAATGCGCAAAATTATGTTCGCTTTATAGAAATGGAGTTGGGTGTTCCTGGTAAGTAAAACAGATTTTGTTATTTTGGTTTTTTTCCTGCTCCAGGAAACCTATCTCGTACTTTGCCTTAACTGAACATTCTAAATGTTGAAAATTATTTTGTAGCTGTGCTCATTCCGATGTACCTGGTGATACTTGTAACTATTGTTTTACTTCTTTTTATTTATCTATTTAGCTGATAGATTGAAAATTTTCAAAAGGTTTACTTTGCAGTCATTCTTTAGCTTATACTGTAGTTCTTGTTCAACTGAGATTTTTATAACTTGCCTCAGTGTTTTTCATATTGCTTATAATAGAGGTTTAGTTCTGCTGCCCTTATAAAATCAGTGGGACTTCTGGTACTTTGTGATTAAATATGTGACAGTAAGAGGTCCTAAGCTAATAAATTTCTCTTATGCTCCCTATTTAAGATGATCCTGTATTACATCCAAAGCTGGGATTTAAGAGATGATACAAAGAAACGGTCAATAAAAGTAAATATTTGTATCTTTTTTCCTGTTATCAGGAAAACTGATTTCTTTATTATGGCAGCTTCAAGACTGTTCCTGCTTTTCTAAGTTACCAATGCATTCTTACTTCAAGAACAATAGACACATTGTTTCTTAATGTACTAATAGTATATGCTGGGCTTTTCCTCAGACTATGAATCTTAATATCTTAAGCACTTAAGAAGATAAATTAGTATCTTACTTTAATATACAATCTGATCTTGTGTTGTATTACTTACGACAAAAGTTTGCTTTTCTCTCCTGCAGTTAAGTGGATCGGAGTAGGGAAATCCAGGGAATCAATGATCCAGCTGTTTTAAAGATTTCAGATGCATGGAAGAAAGCACACTCCTCAAAAGACTGCTCATTCTTAAATGCATTAGTAGCCCGCAAAGCAAAGATGTTGGAAAGATAGATTTTTGCATGGAAAGAAATGCTAGAGTTGATACCCCCAAATCAATCGCTACTCCTGAAAGAGACTTTAACATGAACCTGTGTCAGTTCTTGTTCAACTGCAATTTCCAGGACATTTGTCATTGTTGTTCAAGGTGCCATCAAATTTTTTTTTCTTTACCTAATATTTACTTCATAATGTAATTCCTGTTTGAAAATCGAAGGTAGCGTTATTTTCATGACTGTTTGTCTTTGTTATCCTCTCTCTGCTTTTGGCGGTGTTACTTACCTGAAATTTTAGACAGTAAAAATAATGCAGTTTTGCACAGAGAGTTTTACATCCTCATTATTTGTATTCCTAAAGCTGTTGTATTCTTAATGGCTGCTCTTGTGAGTGATTAAAGAGGGGAGTTCTGATTTTATAATGCTATAAATGCTGTCTAAATTATTGTGTGATCTGTTTTTTTTTTAAAAAGATGTGATGCCAAGTTGTTAAGAATGTCAAGGTTTTTTTAGCTGTGTAATACAGAAAACTTACTCTTTGTAACTCACAGAGGACACTCAAGTGTTACCAGGAAGTGTGCCCAGAAAGTTAGAAAATTGATATTGTAAAAAGTTCATTTGCGATTATTAAAGAACTGTTCTGATTTTGAGTTAAATGTTTTATGATGGTACTCATTTTTTTCCCTGGTGTTTTAAAACCCCTGCACTTCTCTATTTCCAAGTCGCGTATCTCAAACCGTTTCCCTAATTAAATGAGGTTATATTTGTATTTGCTAAGAAGTCTAACATTTTGATGCCCTTTTAAATTCCTTTCTACATAGCCGACAGAAGATCTTTCTCTGGAGAACTGGCAAAGCACAGAGACTTTTGTAATTATAAATTCAAGATGCTTTAGAAATAACATTTAAAGTATTCAATGTATTTGCTTTAGATGAAGGGAAAATAACAAATATTCACCTCATGACATCTGACATATTTTGGCTTAGTGTTGGGAAATGTTCTAGAATCATTTTAATTTATAACCATTATTATATATTCCAAAGAATCTGAGTTGTTTTGGCAACAACCCAATAATTACATATTCCCTTTTCAGATTTTTTTTTAAGAATGACTTTGTTTTTACACATTGTACTATGGTATCCATGTGCTTTCTTTTCACTTCAAATAAAATTTGGTTTTCTACAAAAAAGTTTGCATCAGGGTGGGGCAGTGTTTTTAGATTATTTTTTTTTTAGTACTTTCAGCTATGCACCTGAATATAAGAAACTTTTAATGCAAAATAAAAGATACAAGGCCTTTGAGATTATGTCTTAAGTAACCAGCTGTTGCCTGAAACGGAATAGATTTGTTGGATTGATGCTGCTGTTGAGGTGTTCAGCACAGTGCTCATGTTTTCAATTAACATAAAATAATAATGCTTATCATAAGGGGAGAAGCAAGAGGGTTGAAGGATAAAACTACTGATACTTAAGGAGCATTTTGTAGAGTATTGCTTGCATGTGGCAGAGCAGTTAGCAAGGTGTGTATTTTTCTTGTGTAACGTGGAAAGAGGAGGATACCACAGCATGCTGGGAAACTGGCAAATACATTGAGAGACCTTTGTGTCAGTTTTGCATGTAAAAGTAATTCTCTACATTAAAAACAGAACAACTTCATACTCATTTTTTCCTGGAGGGGGCAAGGGTCTAGTTCTGCTGTCAGCCTTGCAGTCCAGGAGAGAAGCATACCATCCCTCCCTAGGTAACGGCCATCCTGAATAAAAATCTGCTCCTAATTCCACAGTGAAGAGAAGGACGGATGTAACTGTGTGAAACAAATCTCAATGTTCCTTTAGAAGGAAAAAAAGCAATATTACTGTTTTCTAGGCAATGGAGGGAATTGACCTTGCAACGTGAACAATAAGTAACAACTATTAAGCATTCTTGTCTTCCTGTAGCTGTAGGAGGCACTAAGTAGATCTGTGCTGTCAGTGGAACTACCAGCCAAGCACTGGAGGTCCCTGAACTAGCTGGTTCAAGGACTGAGTAAATAAATAAAAGGGGGGCATGCTTTCTTTCCACAGTGAGTGAATAAATGAGGGCTTACTATGTAGTTACGTTTCACTTCTGCCAAGGAGAGACCTTCAAGTTCAAGGCCTGCTTCAATTCTTCCACTGTACAAACCTACCCTGTTTTTCAGTTGGGGAATTGATATTCCAAGGTGCAGCAGGAATTGTAAGCAATATAGCTATAGCCTAAAGTGGCAGAAAGTGTTTGTGCAGTTAAAGAAACCAACCAGAATTGTCTTGGATGCAAGAGTGATTTATGTTATTTTGCTTTAAGTTCATCTGATGCAGTTTCTTCGATTCTTCTGTTCAAGTGCAGGCCTGGAAAGTTGAAAACATCCTCCTGCCAGTACTTGTCCACATAATATGTGGTCCAGAATCTACTGATGTGTATTTACTCTCGTGATCTGGAACGAAGAATTGTTCTCTCTAACTATGAGGTGGATAAACTTGGCATCTGTAAAGCTTATTATGTTGTCCCTGAATGCCAGTTCCACAAGCTTTGCTAGAGTGAATTCTTAGAGTGGTACACAAACACTGTCCTGGTGTCAAAGAATGATTATAGAATGGTTATATTCTACCAAATTCTCCCCTCCCCTAGCGCTACTCATTTGTACACATGGGGAGATGGGCTGGGACCTGTTATCACCAACCCAAATGTTGTGGAAACAAACGTTAAAAGTTATGGAGATTGTTTCAAGTGCTGCGTACTCTGCTCTCGAAACTATGCTACTTACAACTGTGGAACTGAGGAAGGAGAAGAGAACAGCCTAGTACTCTGCCACTGGCAGTGTGTTTAGCGACGCAAAAGTCACATGTCTTGGAAGCCGCTTGTAGTTTGTCTGTCACTGGGTAGTAGTAAGCTGTAACAAAAGGAAAAACCTTTATACTTCAATGACAAGCATGTATTTATGAGGCCCTTCCTGTATACTCCTTTCCTCTGCTAGTGTGTAAGGGGAGAGGATGGCAGCATAGTAGTTGAAATTGATTCTTCTCTACGTGTCCCCTTCTGCTAATGGGATGTTTACAGGAGGCACAGATACCTGTTAGACCTGACAAGGCTGATGACAGACAAGGTATTTTGATCTCATGCTATTCTTGCTGCCACTGAAATATTTATGAGTTTGAATCTCCTAGGCTTGAGCTATACTGCAGCATTTAATAGCCCTTATGTCCCTATGGTTTAGTGAGTCTCCTTTACTAATAGGAGGGGAAGTGAGGGATGCTGCTTCTGCTTAGCCTTTCCATTTGTGTTCCACTTATAATTGAGTTTTGGCATGTAGCTAATGGACAAAACCTTCAGATAAAGTGGCAGACAGATAGTGTTGATGTAATGCATGACAGCTGCTTTTGTCTATCATCATCCTAGAAATCTACTTTCTAATAGAAGATTATAGTTTCCTTTTGCTGTCATAGCCAGCTCCCTTAATGAAACACAATCAAAGGTTTGGCTGATTTAGAAAAAGTAAAAGGCAAAGTAGCTGGGGATGAAGACAAGGGAAAACTCAGATCTGGTGAGTTGTCTCATGCCCATTCTGTTCCTAGTCTCTGAAACAGTGAAACTTAATAAATCTAGTGGTATAGTAATCAAGCACACTTAGTGTCTGGCAGCTTTACCTACTTAAGCCAGACACTGTGTATTCATACATACACACAGATGATGCATTATTTGCAGAGACTTAAAATTTTACACAATTTTTTTTTGTCTGAGCGTTACAGCTCATTTGACATGTCATCTTTAAAATGCCTTGCAATAAATGTACATTGAAATATCTAACATTCAACTTTAAAAAAGATAACGTTGAGTTAAATCCTAATGTTCTTCACTTCCCCTTAACTATTAAATCAAGTGTATCAAAGCAATGTATTTTCTCATACTATATTAGTTTTTTTCCAGTGATGAACCAATTTGTGCCTACATCCAGGAATGCCCTTTTGATGCATACTACTGGCATTATCTACAGTGTGTTTGAGTAACTTTTTAGATAACCTGCATGAATACATATAGTTTGCCTTGGTTTTGTTCATCACTTGCCTTCTGCGTATTACAGAGGGGACTGGGATACCTGAGTGCTGGTAGTGGAGAGAGGGTATGGCTTTGGGGGGCAGGTGGCAGCTCTTTTTTTGGAAAAAGGGAGGTGACTTTTCACTTATTTCTCTATGCAATTTAAGACTAGGTTGTTTACAGTGGAGTGAACCTCCCTGGTTCATCTTCTGTGTCCCTCTGGGCAAAAACCCAGCGTGGGTTACTTACTTGTGTAGTGATATGGCAAGTCAAACGCTGCTCTGTATGAAGTTTGACTGTACCAGTTGATGGCGGGCTTTTTCATTTGTTGAAAATAAACGTACTTCATGAGAGCTGAATTGTCAAAGTCAGGTTGGAATAGAGTTTCGGCTTCATAGTTTACTGGAGCTGGTTGCAGTTTGCTGAAAGGTCTAGGCAAAAAGCATAAATCACTCTAATCTCATGCTGACATATGGTATGTAAATACCATGATCCACCCAAAGGGTAGCCAGCATTGTAAATGTATTTTCTAATCTGCTGAAATGAGCACTCAGAATAATGCAGCTGTAATCTAATAGATATTAACAGCCTGAGAACGTACAGTAAGACCTTAATAATTCAGTATTGTTCGATTGGCTCCATCTGACATGTAATTAGCATGATAAGGGTTGTTCTATTGCAGTCAAGTAACTAACTGCATTAGTTTAACATTATTAGAATTTTTAAAGCCTTGAGTTCCTAGCAGAAATAGCCTACAACATTAAATTATTTTTTTTAATGAAACATATTTTGAAGTTGATGTGCAATACAACAAATTTTCAGAGGCAGGAAAAAAAAACCCAGCATTTTTTTACAACAATCTCCATTCTACATTCTGATACACATAATAAATTCAGGTCACGCAGCACTCCTGGTGTTGCCAAAAAACTTTTGGATGTAGTTTTGGTTTACTCTGCCTGGATTCTCTTGTTCCTCTTTTAGGCCAAAGTTACAAAAAAATCATTAGGAATTGTTGCAGCATTGCCCACAACAGGCATAAAAAAAAAAAAAAAAAGGCTTATTCCACAGGTCTTACGGATTTACTTTTATGCACAAGCTTACCCTGGAGCTCCTCTGGTTAAGTATTCCTTGTGGACCCGTCCTACTTGCCCGGGATAGAAACCACAGACATCCTTTCCGGTACGAACAACTGCGCTGATGAAGGAAGCAAGTAGAAGATAGTGAAGGTAAAAGCAGGAGACTAGAGAGCAGGAATCCCACCCAAACTGGAAAATCCATTTTTATTTTTGTCCCAGTACAGAGCTTATAAGCGAATAAGGGAATGACATCGGTACCAAAGCAAAATCTTGTATCTTTTGGAAAAAAAAAAAAGTTACCTTTGCAACTGAATGCTTTTTATTTATTTATGAAATAAAAGCTGGGTGGACTTTTCTTCCCCCCCCCCCCCACCAAAGTACCCTTCTGAAATGCCAAGAATCTTGAGCAGATTTTCTGCACAACTGGTAGCCTGGCCTGTGTGACAATGTGTGCTGTGTGGTTCAAGGGGCTTACCCTGGCGGCAAGATCGGTGCATGATCTATAAAATCCCTTAGTTTGTTTTCGGAGTACAACATGCCAAATCCCTACAAACAATGATGTAAAATGTTAATATTTTCTTTTCTTAAGGAACAGCTGATGGACCTAAAATAACTTGCTAACATGACTTGAATGTATTCATCCCCATTTTGGTAGCAAAATCTGCTATGGAATAGCATATCTATTAGGAAAGAAACAGTGTATACATGTAAAAGTAAAGGTTCTACAAAACCTTAAATTTTGCAGAGACATGGGAGTTTCTAGAGTGAGTTGCACAGTATTAGTGGCAGGTCTTAGAGCAGAGACAAATGCAGGAACCAGTTAACTTATTTAAACAGAATTTTGTAATTCAGGACAACAGTATGCTGTTCTGTGACTCAAAGCAAAATTTCTTTGCAGGCTGATTCATTGTATCAGTGAGTCTGATGGTCTGCTCGTTTGTCACAATTAACTAATAATTTATTCTACCTCCTGAGGAATGAAATTTGGCTGCTGTGTATAAAGCAGTGACTCACCAGTATTTGCAAAACAAAGTAGATGTTTTCTGTATTTTGTTGCCCATCAGAGTCAGTGAATTATGTTTTGGCCACTCCATGGCAACTACTTCACTGGAGCGTGAATTAATATTGCAGTTCCAGGAGTTGGATGTTAAAATCAGTTCTCACCAGAGACCTTAGTCAGACTATTGTTTTGAATAGTATCATGACACGGCTGTCTTAGAAACTCCTTGAATACACCGACACTTTCATTTTTTTCTGAAACTGAGACCATTGCATCTTCTACTTAGTTGTAGAGCATGATGTGAAAACTCCTTATCCAATTCAGTCTACAAAAGAATGTATTTTCATGCTTTAGATAATTTCAGTCAATCTTGGAAAATGTAGCTATACAACATACAAAAGTGACAACTCCAACACTCACACACAATATGAGCTGTTGAGAATCACTGTTATATTTACCAACATTTCCATATCCCTGTCAGCCAGTTCTGCACAACTGTTGTCCTCATCATAGTCAGCAGCACCAACAGAGATTCCTCTCCTCTCCCTGGGGGTGATTCTTCTCTTCCAGTTTTACCCTTAGTGTGGCTTCAGCTGGAAGTGTTCCTCATCCCTCATCTTTGGGAAATGGGGGACATTGCATCTCCCTTCCTCCAGCAGGAGTCATGCGTTCCAGTTGCCAGCCCAGCTACCTGAGATAGCGCCAGTAGCGACCTGACCGTGGCTACCACAGAATGGACAGGCTTTCTTCCAAACCTCGGGCTGCTTACCTGTCTCCTGGTGTACACTTCAAAGGCTCTCATCTCAGAATTTATCCTCCGTCCTGAATACATCCAGGAATATTTTTTAAATTTGCTGTCTGAATGCCTAGGTTACAGTTTTCTGTTGTAACTTTGGATGTAAAACTCCAGTTACAAGTCTCAGAAGCTTTTGAGACCTGATGATTCTTTTTCCAGGATGAAATCCATTCTGCTTTCCAAAACCAAGGGAGCGCAAACCAGTAAAGTTTATTTAACTAAGTGGTATTTCTGTTTACAGGTTGGGTGAAGACTGAGGCTGGGACGTGAGCTTACCTTTCCCAGTTTATGCACAGTGGGGTTATGGATTTAGATGAATCCTGGAAGGAAGATGAGGAAAGCTTGCGGGCGCAGCGGTGGGGGCTGTCTGCCCGAGCTGCTTCTCCCTTCCCAAGCCGGGGCAAGTCCCTCTACCTCACTAAGCCTGGCTTTGTGATGGCGTGGAGGAACCAGCCATGGCATGGAGCAACCAGCCCTGCCGTGGAGGAGGGAGCGCCCCTCGGCCTTGCAGGTGCGTTTCCGAGTGCTGTCTGAGCCCGTTTGCTCAGGGTGCTGCGGCTGCCTGCGTGCACAATCGAGCGCAGGAGTGGCGAGAGCCTAAGGAAAGCAAGAGCTGAGACGGAGGGGGGGGACACACACGAGGCAATCTTATCATCAAATCGCTTGGGAATTTGTGTCCCTGCACACCTGAGCCACCATCCTGAGCGCTGCTGCTCTTCGGTAAATTAGACTGCAGTGTCTTGGGTTGCATAGACCTCAAGTTGCTCATCAATCTGAGTGCGGGAGCATCTCCTGACACGGTGAAGTTTACAGAAGGAAGTCGAAGGGTGAGAAAACAAAAAAGATCTGACGCGGGAGGACTGAGTCAGGTTGGATCTTTAAGGGCAAACCCTTTTCTAATGTTTTATTGGCCATGCTCTCCCATACATCTTGCTTGGTGTAGACAGAAGGTAAAGCTTTCTTTAACCTTTCTGGAATTAGAAACGTAGGTGTAATTTGAGTCTGGGTTTTTTTATGCACCCTTCTGTCATATGAGCTACGACCTACATCTTAGCACTGAAATAGGGAGACTTCAGGAAAGATGAGGTGGGGCAGGGAAGAAGGAAGAGCTTTGCTTGCTTTGTGACACACAGACCCCTGGAGCCAGGAGGGACCATGAGGGGCCTCTAGTCAGTGGGACCTGGGATGTGAGGAGGGCTCTACCTTTGCTGACCCAGACAGACACTTGCCTAAGCTCCTCCTCTGAGGCTTCACAGATGATCTGCTCTGGCTTTTCACTATTAGAAAGTTTCTCCTACCATCCACCTAGACCCCACCTGCTGCAGTTTAAGCATGCTGTTTGGTGGTCTGTTTGCTACATAGGGGGAAGACAGATTATTATTCCCTTTTTCTCTGCAGCAGCATTTTGGATATATGCTATATCTTGGTTATTTTTCCTTAGGCCAATCAATTCTCTGAAGCATTGCTTGGAGGTCATTTTTAGAGGTCTTCAATGCTGTTGGTCTGGTTTTTTTGCTGTCACTGAGGATTTGGGACCTGGATATAGTCACAGTTCACTCACTGATGTTTGCAGTGCTGAGCGGAAAGGATGGATGGCATCATGTATCTTGCATCAGAAAATCTAATTATGGATTCTGATATGATATTTCCCGTCTTTCCAATGACATAATTTTGCTGATTCATACTTTGGTTCATTTGGCATTTGCTCTATTGATATTTTTTTTGCTTACATGTAGAAACTTGCCCACAGCCTTACCGCATTGCAGCCTGTTTTTCTCAGGCCATCTCTCTACTTTGTTAAAATAATTTTGAAGTGCTATCCTGTTTTCTAATGTACTTTTGGTTCTTCTCAGCTTTGCATTATCTGCACATTTACTAAGTACGCTGTCTATCCCATCTCCGATTTCACCACTGAAAAATTTGAGTTGTACGACAGCAGGACCCATTCACTGAATACATCTTGCTGTTTTGATGGTGAATCACTTTCCAGGGTGTGATTTTCTCCTCCCCGTCCCCGCCGACTAATTCTGCATCTACCCCAAAGCAGTTTTAGCTAGACCACATTCCTTCATTTGCTTACAAAGACATCCTGCAATGCCAAACGTGTCGCCATTTAAGCTGATACCAGTGGGTCAGTAATGATGTGAAGAAAATGTCCTGATCTTCACCTCGTGGTCGCTGAGCCAAACCAGTTCTGCCCCTAAACAGGCAGAAAATGAAGCAGTGAAAAACAAGTGAGGGGGTGCCTGCAGGTATAGCAGGTTGACTCAGCCCGGTGAAGAGTCCAGAGAGAGGATGACACTCAACCACAACATGTAACTTGTTGGGGTCTTGCCAAAGCCTAGAGGTGGGGTTTACCACTTGCCATGAGAAGAAATGTTGAGTTTCCCTGTGAGATAAGGAACTGGGAGGCAAATATAAATGACAACCTTCATTATTTTTCAGCTAACTGTAACTTAATAACAAATAATGATGAAGACTAAAGTGATCTTAGGAAATCTTCTTTAATCAGATGATTTTTTGTGCCACCTTTTTTCTGTGTGAGAACACCCTGAACATACCTGCTCAGTCAACCGCAATTCATTAATTAATACGGGTGACAGCTCTGTGCACTGAATCACTGAAAAGTGATTAAAAAAATGTCATACCATTCTCACACGTGCTCTCTCACACTTGCCTTGATATCAGTCTTACTCCACAACAGGGTGGAAAGATGGGGTCTCTTCACTGGCACCAGGGTCCCTGCAGGAGCTGGGTTCAGCTCTCCTTCAGAGGCAGGCGAGGATGCTCAGATTCAGTGCTGGCGTTTTGCAACCCTTCTGTCTTCCTGTTTTCTCCTCTCAAACAAGATATTGTCCACCCAGTAATGTTGATGCAAGTGGAAACTCGTTCCTGAAAGAGCAGCCAGCATGTGGCAGGGCAGCGCGGGAGCCGAGGCAGAAAGTGGTGGTGGCAGAGGGCTGCTGCAGCCCCGGGCTTCGCTGGGTTGGTGGTTAAAAGAGAAAGAGAAATTTACAAATTCAGCGCAATCAGTAAGGGAGAAAATGAGACATAATAAAGAAAGAAACCTGCAAAGATATTTTTATACTCTTTCTTGAGGCCAGAGCTGGGGTTTAAAAGCACCTTGGCTGCGACATCAGTCTTGCTTATGCCTGTGGTCTGTGCTCAGTAGCAGTGGGGGGGGAAGATTTCATTCCTTATCATAAGAAATCCAACTCATTCCCATTATCTTTTTATTTCTTAAATAAAGAAAAGGAAAGGAGCGAGAAGATTTACTTCTTTCCTGTCGACTAACCCCCACCAAAGTTTCCCAACACCACAATTGCATTGAATCTCAGGCTAAACACTTGCGTTCAGATGCAGCCCCTGCAAAGGGGTAGCTGGGGAGCTGGAGTTTGCTGAGGAGCCACCTGAGAGCAGCTGGACCTCCCAGTCCCGTGCTCGCCCTTTGCCAGGAGACAAAGGGAGCCGCCCCCGAGCCACGCTGAGGCTGCGCTTGCCGGAAGAAACCTAACAATTCTTATTTACCAAATTGACAAAATCCTATCATCGCAATTAAGGGGATATGTAATTAACTGTGTCTTAATTACAGCAGCTGCCACTTCATCTGAATGCAGCAATTTGCAGAGAAACCGGGGGAGACGCTTTAAATTCCTGTGTGTACACAGCGCAAGCACAAACAGGGCGGCGTGTGTGACTCCTGGGGGGTGATGCCCTGCCCCAGGGGGCACGGGCTGAGGGCTCAGGCTCGCTGGCTGCCGGCCTGCCTGCCCACGGTGGCCTCTGGAAACACCTCGGGGAGCCAGAGCTTTTGAAAACCCTGCTACGAACCTATCGCCCAGGGGGTTTCACGCGCTTTGCTCCCCCTTGGCTTCGCTGGGCTGCAGGGCTGAACGTTGCCTGACGCCACGAAGACCACCTGAAACAGAAATGTTTTTAAAGACCACCTTATTCCTGACTCTTGGCCTCTGCAGGGGCACAAGCCCCTGTTGTGTGTGCCGAGGTGTGCTAGTTGAGATTAATTTTGTAGAATAACAGAATTGTTTTGGTTGGAAGTGACCTTTAACACCACCCAGTCCAACCGCTAGCCCAGCACTGCCAAGTTGCCACCAAACCATGTCCCTCAACATTAATTTCGCTTGGTCTCTCGCCATACTCTTTCACCGCCCCATCACCCTTCTCTGACAGGAGCAGCCCGTGCACCGGGATGGTGGTAGCGCACACTCTGCCAGCCTGTCTTCTTACTGTCCCCTCCCCGGCTGTGCTGCCACAGAGCAGCTGTCCCCTCCGGCCACCGCAGGGCTGCAGGACATTTTCAAAGAGCTTGCACCGGCTGCTGCTGCAGCCTTCCCTGGCTTTAAGCGACTCATTGCGTTTTTTAATTTACCGACGCATTAAGTGACTCAGGAGTTTTCCCTCTTGAGGTACCCAGAAGGTTGTGGTGGTGGTTGCGGATCTGCCTGGGTTTAGCCACCTTTCCTGCCTGCCTCAACAACTGCCTGCTCCCACGTCCCACCCCTAACCAGGACTTGGTGACTGGCTGTGCTGGTTTAGGGCAGTGGGTTGTGATGGGATGGACATGATTTTTCATACCTGGAGAGAGACAGCATGAGATGCCCTGTTCCTCTAAGGCAAGAGCCATGGGTGCTTAGAAGGTAGGAAAAGGGTGCCCATCCACTAAGATCTCTTTCCAGCTCTGCTCCCTGACTGAGACTCTTCCTGGAGATTATGTGAGGAGCCATGTTATCCCTCTGTGCCTGAGCTTTCTTCCCACCAGTAATGGGCTCAGAGAATTCACTTGACCTGGGCATGCAAAATCTGTGCCTCAGGTACAGGTCACAAACACTGAGCTAAGCCCAGAAGGTGCTCACTGCTGAGCTGCAGCTTGGAAAGAATAGGACTGATGCTACAAAGGCTAAGGACTGCACCTGCTGAAGTTGGTCACCAGCATTTGGGCTCAACAATTTATTGTCTATTGACCTGTCCTGTATGTTTTACATGTGAAGTAAAGCTTCTCTCTATCCTGCCAGCATAAGAAGGACATCCTGCTTGGTACCAGTGATGCTCCTCCAGTTTCCTAACTGAAACTTAAACTCTTTTCTGAATAATTCAGTACTGGGTGACATCAAGAAAGGCTGGCTTATTAATGTACACACCAAGAATTTGAAAAGAAGGGATGGCAATGGCACTTTGAGGAAAAGAAAAACAAGTTTAAAACTTGTTAAAACTTGTCCGTATTAATCTCTTAATAAGCACTTAGACCTTGTAGATTTACACGCTGAATGAGGCTTCATGGAAAACTTATGACATACGTTTCTGTTTCTGTCTTCTTTGGGACAGAGTGCTATGTGTGTGGTGTTTTTAATACCAGCTCTATTTACATACATGCGTTTTGTTCCATTGACCTTTGGGATTTGCTGTCCACATTTTGAAAGGTGAAATAATAGAATATTCTGACTCAGTTATTACCATGACACCTGTCTGTGGTGTTACCAGCTGTGCTTTGGGTCCAGTCTTAGCAGGAGAAATTAAATAAAAACACAGAAGAAAACAAAGCAGCCTTTCAATTTGTTTAACCAAAGTGGAGTGTATAGGCAGGAGTGATGTAATTTTCATAGCTGCCGAGCACTTTGGCTTTCACCAGTGTCATTTGTGGGCTCCAGTATGGGTGCCAGGCAGCTAGCTTTTGGTAACCGGATTTGGAAACGCCACGCAAAGGTTCCCATTGCCGTCAAAGTGACCTTAGCAACAAGCACAAAGGAAATGCAGAAAACATCAGGCACCGGAAGAATGTTTTTTCTCCAAGTTCCCCACTTGATAGGCGCAGTTTTGTCATGCCCTACTGACACTACTGTCTTCGTAGGATGCATAAAATGCTGTCAGTCACCCACTGAAGGTGTCTGCCATAGGCTAAGTGAATTATGTTTGCTATCCCACTTGTAAACCCAGAGAGACAAATCCGTTGTTGGTCGCACTCAGGCAGTTTATATTTGAGCATCTGTGACAGAGTTAAAAATGGCTTTTTTGACACCAAGGTGTTTGACAGCAGCAAACATTCGACACCCAGGAGGGCTATGAAAGCCCTCCCTACCCTACCCCTGGTGTTTCAGTGGCTGAGATCCCCAGATTAGAGGGACTTGCTGTTTTTTGCTAATGCACATCCCCTCTGACCCACGCCACCGCTGTTACCCAGATGCTGACCCCTCTCTGCTGGAGGCAGGCAGGGGCCACCGACTGTCAAATCGCAGGGTGTGAACAAAGGACCGTGAGAAACTGGAATGAGATCACCAAATCCATTTGGTTTATTCGGGATTTGAGCCTAGGTCTTCTGTGTGAAAGTGAGTGCGTTAACCCACTGTGGGAATTAGTTCCTCACCCAGTCATTATTCAGGCATCATTAAAGTATGCATTGTGCTGGAGGTCAAATCAGATTACTCTAAAGAATTTGGAATGGGAAAAATGCTGGGGGTTTTTCATCAGCCTAAGTGTTTGGTTATCTCAGTGTTTAGCTATTTATATTGTGCCTGTCACGGTGACATGCCACTGTATAAACACAGGGATGCTCTAAATCTCTTATTATTTTAACGGCACTAATGTTCTTCAGCTGGTGCAAAAAGAAAATCATTTCCCTCTGGAAGATAACAGAGCAAGTGGTTTAAGGTAAACAGCATCTCTGGGAAAACTCTTCTTAGAGGCTCGCCCAGGCAGAACGGCTCCGCATCGGCAGGCACCAACAGCCACCCAGCTGCACCTGGAGGTGTTGCTGCCCACACCTTCTCCTCACGCCGGGGACAGGCCCCCTCGGCTGCAAGAAGGGCAGCAGCAAAAATGCGAAGGAGGATGACAGCCTGGATCTGTCATCTAACGCTTAGAGAGAGAGAGAGGAGCAGCCCCGCATGGCTCTCGGCTCTCATGCCCGAGTGTAACTTTGAGCAGAGCTCTCCTCTGCAGAGGTGCCTTGTTCAAATCATATGCTCTGGCACCGGGGGGGAGAAGCAACACATGGGCTGGATCAAGGAGTATACATTTCTTGGCGATTCACAAAGATACAACTTGTAATTGCAGATCCAGACATATGCTGCCCTTATCACAGAAAAGAAAAACGCTGGGATAATAGCTCCATGCTGGAGGGGGATCAGCAAGGCAGAAGCAGGAGAGAGTGAGGAGGGCAAGAAGTCAGCTCCCACCCCAGAGAAACCTGTCCAGTGTTCTGGTTGTGGCCTGGAAACTGCAAGTTGAAAACCTGATCCAGTTGGTCTGCAACTGTAAGATAAGATAAAGGTCCCCCTTGGGAACGTGTGGTGGCTGGGGAGGAAGTCTAAATACTGAGACTATTTTTGTGGTGAGGGACAGTGCTTGGAGAGTCTTGGTGTCTGGCATGCTCCTGTAAGGAAGAGGAAGGGCGAGAGCACCAACTAACTGTAATGGAGATGGCAGGCAAAAGGACCCTACTAATGCTGAAAGAGGCCTCCATAAATTTTAATTTGTGGGGTTTTCTTTGGTCTTGTTTCATGCGGAAATAGGGTCTAGACATTAGCACCTTCTCCTGAACTTTCTGACCAGCTTGATGAAGGCAATGTTCTCAAAGATGTTCAGTCCTTGCAGTTCAGCTCCTTTGTGCAAGCAAGCACCCCAGAAGAAAAGACAAAGCTGGACTTGCAGGAGCTCAGTTTCGGTGTTAGCTAGGTGCCATGAAGGAGAGGGTTTTATGACCTCTGCAGTTGCAAAAGGAGCACTGCAGAAGCAAAACAAAGAATTGCTGATGGGAGCGCATACATTAGACATGGAGTAATCCAGGAGCAGGACACCAAGTTGTAGGGATGCAAGCTGCATACTTTCAGCTGCCCAGCGGTAACTATTTGTAACTAATTTCAAATTGAATCTGAAATTTCCATGAGTTTCTCCATCCAAGGGCTCAAACACATTTCTGTACTTTGAAATCCATGCTTCCTGAGAACAGAACTCAATGGGGCTTGTGCCCCATACTTCAGGAGTTTAGGGGACACCAGAGTTGTTCTGAGCTGCACTGAGAAGTACTGCACTGAGCTGTGCTGAGTTGCTGTGCCTGGATGGCACAGAAAGACAGGACTGAGAAGTGCACAAACCCAAAAGCAGGCACCCAAAGTGCCATCTTCATCACCCTTCACATGTGAGGGGTTGAGGTAGATTGGAAGTCTTCTCAAGGCTCTTCCAGCCCCCCAGCTATGAATCTGATACAGAGCTGAACCAGCGTATAGACGAAATGCCTTTGTTCCTGACCAGTAACTCAGGGAGTAGAGACCATTGTACATCGGATAAGGATCCAAGCTACTCCATTTGCGTTTCAACCTAGCATGCAGGGGGCTGGCTCTGCACATTAAAGGAGATACAAATTACTGCCTCTGTTTCTAAATATCCTTGTTCAGGTTTTATCTCCACCTTGCAGCAAGGAATCCTGGAAGAGGAGCATAAGGTCAACTTCCTGAGGAGGAAATTTTTTGGTGCATGGACTCACAGTGGTGAAAAACACTTTGTGCCATGTCAGGGATGATCTCACTCTTGCACGTGCCTGGATTTCACCCACAGCAGACCTGTGCCCGCATTGGGAACAAGAACCATCTAGCAACCGTGTGCACTGAAACATGCAGCACTGGGAGTAGTCACATAGTGGAGTGCCACATGTTCAAGTACTGGGGCAGCCTGGAAAAGCATCCTTTGTGGCTACTTTTGCCTTATTCCCAGATTCATCTGGACCAGCTTCTCCTTCTACCCCTTCATTGACCTAGTGGCCTTGTAGCTCCTGTACAGTGCTTTTGCAGGATGCTGGCAGGAATCTCCTAGTCTAGCAACTTCTTCCCTGTGGTACCTGGTGGCGTTTGGGGCTGACCGCCCACGGGTGGTGGGACAGGAGGCTTCTGAGCCAATGTGTCTCTTTGGGGCAGGACCCCTAGCATGCAAATACCATCAGCATGGTTTTCTTTTTCTTGTAGCATGGACTCATTTTACAAGGTGAATGGGGATGACTGCATTCCTATGGTACTGTGCCTGCCTGCCTCCTCCGGCCTGGTAGGTTGACAGGGTACTGAATTTGGCAATAATCAGCCTGGAATGACCACAGGAAGGCAGGAATAGGAGATGATGGCCTGTTCCCCTATAGGGGTGAGGCTACCCGAGAGAGACCTAAATGAGCTTGATGCTAGTTGGGCATATCCATGTAAAAACCAGGATCCCACTAAGAGTCTGCCCTGCACAATTGTGGGACCATTCATTTTTGTTTTCAATGTTAAAAAAAAAAATTACAAAAGAATTACACTCGAGCTTGCTAATTTAACCTCTGATGGTGCCCATTTAACACCTTGGTGGAAGACTGTGATGCTTACCTCTTGTTCTCCAGTGGTAGAGTATCCAGTGATACCTCTTAGGAGACAACTGGGGCAGAAGTGATGTTGTGAAATAAGTCAAATGTGATGCGTATCTGTTCAGTTGTGACCCCCACCACTGCTACTTGGCCTCTACATTGATTATCTGATGGTTTTAAAATGCTTCTGAAACCTCTGCCTGTCGCCCCGTATAATTGCGTTAAGGAGTAAGCACTGGCCCTATGTCCTTTCAGCTTGGAGGATCCAATTATTGTTTCTCATTTCTGTAGCCCAGGAAAGGCGAGAGGGCCATCTTAATGCACAGATGGCCTGTGATTTACATCAGGAGCCACGGGGTTAGGGACCGTCCCAGCAGAGAAGGCACGCTACCCTTTCTTTTATTAAACCGCCTGCAAATGATGCGTAGTCAAAATCCCGGCCACCTGTGGCCATTAAAGATCCAGTGGTGCTTTTTTGCAGGACTAACACCCGCGTCCTGAGCACATTCGGGTGGGGGCCTCACACGGGTGGAAACACACTCCAGCTTCCTAAATCCTACTTCCTGATTAAATTGCAAGAAAGAGGCATTATCTCCTGAATCTTCCTGTAATGTTATTAAACTGTAGGCAATCAAATAGTTACTGCATATTGCCCCAGAGCTGGGAGCATTTCTGCTGTGAATTCAGGAGATCCTGAAGTGTCATTTCAGCTTGTGAAGTGCCTGGGAACTGCGCTTACTGCCTTGAGAAGAGCTCTTCAGTCCCGTAGGGCATTTTTATGAGGCTGTAAAATGTTGACGAGTCTGCTAAAGATTGAAATATTAAAAAAAAAACCCAGAAAACAAACCACACACACACACACACACACACACACACACACCCCGCACTTTAAAGCTTCACCTTAAATCATTTGATTTGTATGAAAGATTAAAGCTGTTGGGGAGGGGGCTTGGCTCTGACAACAGCAATGGTGCAGCCGTGTCACAAGTAGGTTCTTCGTGGCATTGGGCGGGAATGCCTGGAAGAGACACCAAACACATGTGGGCTTGTTCTTCCCCTAATTGCATGACTTTTATTGAGGAATACACAAAATGAGCACTTAAATTAGACTCTGAGAGCTCTTGCTTAAACGAAGAGACTGTCAATATTTGCAGAGTGATGCTTAGGCTCACCCAGACGTTATCCAAGTGCGTCGCACTTGAATGGCTGAATACATGGAGCACTCTCCTTTCTCTGCTTAATGAAAAACAAAATGGGGAGAGCCTGATTTTGCTTTTCAGATTCACTGTGTTCACGTTTTTTCCAGATGCGCCCAAACTTTGTCTTGACTTTTCAGCAACTACTTCAAATAGCAGACTCAGAACAATGGCATGTACTGGTCCAAGACTATATGAAACACAAAACAAAAGGCGGGGGGAAATAGACCTTTTTTCCAAATATTGTAGGTTTCTGCTTCTCTAATCTCACCCTCTCTCTGGGTTGCTAGATGAAATACCCAGAGCAGACACTGACTGGTTCTGGAGGCAGAGCAGAAGTGCCTTGCCCAAAGGCTGAATTGAATTTAACATGGCGTGATCTTGCCAGGATGACCGGGTAAAGCATCCCATACAACACCTTTGTTTCTTGCACTTTTATCACAAAGAAATAATAATTTTGAAGCTGACGGGCATTACCACCCCAGATGTCTCACATCTCTTAGTGAATTTTTTATTTTACTTTGCTGGAATAGCAGGACACAAAAGCCTGGTCTGAGGCAATTTCATGTTTCTCAGGTAGGGCCAAACTCTGTTGGATCCACAGTGCTGCAAACTCAAAGTAACCACAGCGAAGGCTTCTGCCCTCTAATCTTTCTGTGCTGAAAGCATTTCTTATCCCTCCCAGACCTCTGATCCCCTTGGTATCTCTGGCTTTTGCAGGCAGTTAGCTACCCTCGCTTACAAAACCTCCCCTGTCTCTGACTCCCAGGTGATGGGGAGGTTGATTCCTACCACAGGGGGCAGAAAGTCTTGCACCCCACAGCAAGAATGGCTGCTTCCCTGCCCCATTAGTTCCATCACCCTGCATGCACCTGCTCGAGTACCTCTGCAGGAAACAGCAAGAGCATGGTGGAATTCACATAACAGCCCTTCCCACCATTCCCATCTAGATCTCCATTTAGCAAAAGTCTTGTAAGCCTCCGAGAACTTTATAAAGCAGGCTGACTATTATTATTTTCCCCATACAGATGGGGAAACTACAGCTCAGATGCTTGCTGAAAGTCATACCACATGAGGACCTCAGTTTCCATTTTCCTGAACAGATGTTCTGGCCATGGCCCCAGCAACATTCACTGGTTCCCCCATTTCTTCAGACAGCAGGTCCATGAATGCGAGGAGATGTTTTCCACCCGAGGAACACTTGTTGGCCCATCCCTAAGGTAAGGGGATACAATTTCCAACCTTGATTTCCTGGAACAAACCAGCCATAAAAGCAGAAGTATCTGGCAAATTTGGTCTGGCACAGACTGTTCAGTGCAAACCTTAATGCAAATAAGAGAAATGTCAGTGCTAAAAGAAAAAGAGTATTTAGGAAAAAGAATTAAAAATCTTGTGCTGTTTTGTGGCATTTGTGCATAAAATAATGAGACCAAATATATCACCATTGGATTTGAGCCAGATAAGTTCATACCGTTTAATCCAGCTGGTGGATCATGACTCCCTTCATTATTTAAAGCAATGCTGTGGGAAAAGACACACAGCAAAGCGAACAAGATGGTGCTTGAGCTGCCATACTCCTGGCAGCCGAACAAATGCAGCGTGCGTTTTCTCACACCAGCAGGGAGAGGAGAGGAAAACGTGGAGCTAACGAGGAGCCCAGCATCCCCTCACGACACAGACTGAGCCTCATCCGCTGCCATCTCCCCTGCAGTCTGGCTCTGCTCGTCTCAAGTGACAGTGTTTCCCTGCTTCTCCTGACCACAGTCCTGGGGTTTGGAAGGCAGTGTGATACCCAACCAGGAGAAGGCTGTGATGGAGCAGAGCATCGGGCTCTCTGGCCTGTCCCTCCAATGCCAGAAGACAGGTGGCAAGCACCTACCTTGCAATGTTTCCCCTTAGCACATTCCTCAGCAGCTCAGGGATGGAGCCAAAAGTGGTAACTCTGCACAGACCGGCCCTTCAGTGACTTATTTTCTTCTCACATTTCACCCTGTCTCACACAAACATTGTGGGTCACAGCATTGGCGTGGAGATCACATCTTGGTTGCACCCACTTGTAATACCCTCAGCTGTCTCCTCCTCTTCTAGTTTTCATGTCCCTCCCACAATTCTGCCTCCTTATTTTCACCCCACCACATCTCAGCTGATGGGGCCACCCAGTTTTGGCACTGTTGATTTGGGGACAGTCTATAGGTCCTGCCACACACCTGTCCCTGAACCACTCTCCCTGCCTGACCCCTGCCAGCCCCACAGGACCCACTTGCAGGAGGCCACACTTGTCCCAGAGTCACCAGCCTGTCACAGTCCCCAAATGCCATGCAAGAGCCTCCAGGAGCTTTTATCTCCAAGAGGTGTCATGCTGCCTTGGGTGTGAAATGATGTTTTTTGGGCTGTCGGTGCTGTGGGTCCAGCAGAGCTGCCGCAGCAGGGAGGACAAGAGTGCTCTGCCTAACTCGGAGTGTGTGGCTTGTCTCAGAGGTGGCCGTGTGTGCACACTTTGCATCTTTCTGTGTAAACGTGGGGAGATCAGCTGGGGCACAATGGCATTGGCACGCCAGACTGCTTCTCCTCCTCCATACTCAAGCCTTTCAGACACAGAGAAAATAAAAAGACACCCTCGCTTCATTGCTCATGATATAGAGCTGCTAGGGCAAAGTTTTTTTTGTATTTCTAGGTAAAACTAAAAAAGATATCCCGGTCATGACATTTGTTTTCCCTCTGAAGTTTGTTTTCCACAAACGTTGATTCTCATCTCACAGAGCTTGTCGGGCACCTCGAAGAGCTTGGCACTTGTCAGCATGGTCGTTAATTGATGCATCCAACAGGGCTGTTGCATCTCTCAAGCATCTCCCAAATATATGGGATACACAGATATCAGCAAAAGCTCAAGGCACAACCAAAAGTACAAAAATATGATTAAGTAACTTCCTTGCAAATAAATTTTCACCTGCTTTTTTCCTCCACTGTCTCAATCTGACAAGCTCCTCTGTCATCCTTCCAGGCTTCCAAGAAAAAAGTAGGGCAGGACAAACATTACCTTTTATGGTAGAAAAACAAATTGACCCTTCTTTGTATTGTAGGTGAATTTTTCCAGTTCTCCTTCACACAAAAAGAAGGATACCTATTTGTACATCAGCATGTAAATCTTGAAGCTCAAATGAGACAAAAGAGCAGGAAAGAGAAATGGCTTTATTGAAGTGCTGGGTGTTTCAGCACATGGGTAGAGAACGAGGAAGGACAAGAGAGGTAAAAGAACGCATAAGCACCCAGAAATAGGTGTGGTACTACCACTGTGTGCTCAACTGCTCCCTGGGGATGGTTTCCTTGGAGGGCAAAGCCTGCCCGCAGGCTGAGCTCAGGAGGCAGTCATTATGGGCAAGGATTTTGGGTGGTGGTGTCTGGAGATGTCAGGTCTGGACTGCAGGGAGAATAAGACAGGCAACAGGACAGTGCCTGCTCAGAGGATGCTGAGTGGCAGAGGTGAGTGGGTGCCCAAACACTGCTGCTGACCCGTGTGCAAGGCAGAGGAACCTGCACAAAGAGCACCATCGCATTTCCTGTCCAACAGGTTTTGTTTAAAAGCCCTTACCTAGGAGAAGGGTGAGGGCAGTAAATGCCTGCTTGCTGAGCAGAGAATTGGCACCTCTCCTGGCGGTACCTTCCTTTGATGCCATCCACTTGTGCCTCTTCCCTCTCTGCTTCCAGCCAGCACAGAAAACTCTTTCCTCTACCATGGCCTCCCTCTGTCTTCTCATTTCTAGAGTGAACAAACACAATGCCATCCACCATTCCTGATAAGTCATGTTTTCAGTAAGGCTGGCCTTTCTGGTGGTTTGGCAGCGGCCGCTTGCTGGTGGAGGCTCAGCCTGAAGTGCTGTCAAGACCCCACGCCAAGGGCTGCTGTGGCACAGCCTTGGGCAGAGATTTGGGCAGAGAAGCATGCTTGTGCCTGCACGGTGAGGTGAAGCTCGTGCCAGAGGGATGGCTACAGGATGGCTGCTGCAGCATCACCTCCACAGTTCGTGTGTGGAGTTACACAAACGTGGCCTCTTTGAGCCCACTTTTGGGTTTTCCTCAAAGGAAAGCCCTCAGCTTCTGTCCTGCTGCTGCTTTGCATTTAAGCCCCGTGGGCGTGGGGCCAGGCTGGGGAGGAGGACGCATCAAGGAGCAGGGGCAGCGAGGGGCACTAGGACAGGGATGGCACCGGGGGCAGGGACTGGGACAGGGAAGCCCATCGGCACATGCCACAGGAGAAGAAGGCAAGAGGCCTCCAGAGCTCTTCCCAACAGCCGCTTGGAGGAAGTTGTTAGTACGTTTTTTATTTTTGGACGTCGGCCGAGTGTTAAAAGTTTTGCAAAGCGTTGGCGGCTGCCCAAGCACAAAGTCTCCTGCTGTCCCTCTAGAGAAACGCGAGGTGCTGCGCAGGCTTGGGCACCCACACGCCCTCCCTACCCCGAGGAAGATGTTGGATGCGGAGGCTCAGCCCCGGCGTTAATTGGCCCGGCCCGCCGATTACCCGAGGTGCTAAAGGTTTGATTTCGCAAGGCGGGGAGGGCCCCGCGGGGCTCGGGCGGGTCGTTGGTGCCGGGTCCCCCCCCGCGGACGCTGCTGGGGGGGCAGGGGAAGCAGAGACGCCCCCGGGACTCGCAGCAGCCAACTCACTCTCTGCTTTTGTTTCAAGTTTCCCGTCGGGGGCAACGGCCGACGGTCAGGACGGCCCCTGCGCTCAACCCCCGCGGTCCTACCGCAGGGGGAGGTAAGGGCTCCTTCCCGTCCCCCAGGACCCTCGCTCCCCCGGGGCGGGAGCCGACCCCCGCCTCCCTCGGCGGCGCCCTCCGGCCGTAGGCTCTCGGCCGCCCGGAGCGGCGGTGGGCCGGGGCGGCGGGGTCGAGGCCGGGACCGTGGATGCTCGGTCCTTCCCGGCGGCCGCCCGGTGCCTCCCGGCGCCGCTAGGGGTCTCCCGCCGCTCACGGTTGGGCGGCGGCGGGCGCAGCCGGCGGGACCGCGCCGGGTGCGGGAGCGGGCGGGGACCGGGGACCGACCGCCGCCGCAAGGGAGCCGCCGCCGGGGCCGGGGCAGCGCCTCTGCTCCCGCAGCCTCCGAGGGCGGCTGGATCCCGCAGCGCCGAGCCGCCCGCTCGTAGTCGCCGCGGCGGCCACCGGAGCCGTGGTCATGGGGAACCGGGGCGAGGGAGGGGGGAGTGAACTCCCCTCTCGCTGTTTTTAAAGCGAGTTAACACCCAGGGCATTAATGCGCTTATAAACACCACCCACCCCCTTTTACACTACACTATACTACACTACACTACACTATACTATACTAACTATAGAAGGTATACAGCCGGCTTGTTGGCGGCACACGGAACTGTCGTGTGCTAGAATGAATACAGAGCTCTGCCCAAACCCCGGGTCAACGGGGGGTGATCGCCCAGCGCCCCCGTTTCCTGCCCATCCGCTCTCCGCCTTTGTTCCCGACCCGCCGCGCACACGCCGCGCCGGCGCTCCGAGGTGCTGGCACCTTCAAGGGGGGGGGGGGGGGGAAAGAAAGCGATGACCGGTTTGAAAAGGGGATTTCATTTCGCTGACTGATTTTAGGGCTGTGATGAGTCCAAACTACAAAACCTCATTGAGAGCCGAACGACAATCAAGAGTGCAAGAGCGTGTTTTTTTTTTTTTTTTTTTTTCTTCCCCCAGAGACTCTGGGTTTTGTTTCAGAAACTTCATAGGCGTAGGAGCTGGCTGCAAAGGTTGAACCAGATCTATTCCAAGTTTTATCTGCCTCACAAAAGTCATTTTGGCAGCCAGGGAACCGACAAGACCTGAATCCAAAACCCAGCAGAAGTTCCCCGTTAGAAACTTTAGAGCAGGAAAATGTCTAGCACTTCGAAACAATGTGGGCTTTCATGTGAAGCTCTTTGCAAAGTTACAACACAGTAAAAAGTTCTTGGATTAAACACTGTTTACTCACATCACAGGCTGACACCAAGTCCAGGTTCCTCTACCCAAGGCGAAGGGCCGGCCAGAGTGTGCAAAAATGGTCTCTAAGTGCATATTTGTGTACGGCACCAACACAAAAAAGCTGTGACATGCAACTGAATGAAGTAAATGCTTTTTCTACTGGAGTAGTTCAGCGAGTGCATCTGAGGCCATTCCTCTTCTCCTTTCTAGTCTGACATTTTCCTGGCCCCGTATGCTAATGGAAACCGTCCTAAACTAGCAGGTATCACCTGCCCCTGCAGGGAAGCAGCATCTTCCTCTCCTAGTACTTGCCGCCAGTGAAAATTTCTGGAAATGAGTGAGAAAGCTGAGTTAAAAGGCTTTATCATGTGCTTGTAACACTGCTGCTGAATGTGCTTCAGACCGGTGAGAATCTGAACCCCTTTACAAAACTGCTGTTCGGAATGGAAGTGAGTTTCTCGAGCTTCACAACACGTCCCCGTGGTGCCCTTCTCAAGGTCTGTGATTTGAGGCTTTCCTCTCACCAAAGACGTCTCGAATGGGGCAGTGATTGCCAGGGGAGGAAACTATAGCCAAGGAAAGTGGAGTTAGCCATAGTGTATCACTGATTCCCCTTGAAAAATATATTCATTTTACTTGTGATTTGAAATCAGCTGCAGTGTGAATTGCAGGACCCTCTGTGCTGTGCCATGCACAACTGCATAACAACAGGTCAGTGTGTTCTCCACTTGATTGCAATCAGAGCAAGGTGCTTCCTTACTTAAGAATGTCACAGAAGGCTGCAAAACAAACAAACAAAAAAGCAGTTGGGCAAAGGCTAACGCTACAAAGAACGGAACAGGAGGATATTTGCTGTATATTACACTGCTTGCAGCCTCACGGGACTGAGGATGTATGGTAGCCATCAGTAGGGAGGCTCTGGCTGTATGGGGACATCAGGACTTTGGGAGTGACACCTGGAAGCTATTAGGCTTCATACAAACAGTTCTCTGAGCCACTCCAGGAAGATTGGTGATTAAAACCAACATTAACCTTCACCATACATACTCCATGACTGTCTTGACATGGCTTTTTTTAGAAGAACATTATTGATCTCAATGACATCTTTTACCTAGGGAATCAAAACACCCTAATGCATGACTTCATGGCGTACAGGATAGTGGGGGGAGTTAGTGCTTGCAGGGGTCCTGGAGTAGACGCTGAGGAAGTCCCCGTTTCAGTGCTTTTTCTAACGGTATATTGAATGCACCAAGGCATTTTAATCAGCATTTTCAGGAGAAGTTTCTTGTCTTGAGAAAAGAAGCCTGTCTCAGAAGTCCTGAGAAGCCTTGTCTGCATCTTGTTTTGCCTGTCCTTCTCTTCCTGTCTAATAGTTGTTGTGCTACAGAATTTAGATTTGAAAGCAGGAAAACTGCATGGACAGATGACCCAGAAATTTTCTGGAAGCACGATCAAGGCAGACATAACTTCTTTGATGGCTTTTTATATTTAAGTGTTTTCCTCTGGTTTATTTCTGGGTTCACATCAACAGAGCTTTTTTATTTATCTACTTCAACCATGATGTCTCTTTCCAGGGCCACTATTTAATTATTTTCCTGTAATATGCATCTGGAAGCATTGTAGTTTCTTTCCTCTCTAATACGGTGCATGCAATTTGTTTTCTGGCTTTCCAGCTGGATCATGCTTTTTTATAGTTGAAGATTTACTGAAGTGAGAATCCTTTCTCCAATTAAATGCTATCAGTTTAAGAAATCATTCTTACTTTATGTGCAAAAGGATCTTGAAGCCAATCCAGGCAATACAAAGTAATCAATGTTTCCTTCTTGGTGAGGTGTTTTTTTTCCCCAAGTTGTGTTGTATCAGGGAGAGCGCTGTGTACTCAAAAGGTTATTCATAAATAATGAGCACAGGGAAGTCTTGGCCATCGGCTGAAGTGAAAACGGAGAGAGAACAAGCCCACAGCACCTCCAGAGGCCAAGTGTCACCATCAACATCTGCCCCATAGTGTTGGCATTCATGATGGATTTGCACTTTCCAGAAAGGGTGCTCCTGGGTGCGAGGAGTCTGGACCCAGGTGGGGTGATGCTCTGCCCACACTGAAAGGTACGGTTCAATTTTAAGGCAAGAAATCCCTTTAGTATAGTAATGTTGGGAGATGTCACAAATTTATGGATGGTGGAGATGCTCTTTATCATGTGAAGCTTTTCTTTGGGACCTGTACCTGGACAGCGTGTGCTGAAGATGAAATGTCAACTCAATCATTCTTCACTGAGATGTTGTTGCATTTTTTTTCTGAAGATACATTTAAAGGGCAACTCATTTGCATAACATTTTCATATCCTTGGTCTTGAAAAGGCTTAAGAAGCTGAGACTACAATCTGAAATCTAGTATTTTTACCTTTTGCGGTGGCAGAGGACAGGGGAAAATGTCATTAAAAATGTCTCGATTCTCTTTGTAAAAGAACATTGTGTAAGCTGGAGAAAACAGTCAATGAAGGGTTAAAATAGTAAATAGTATTGCAGTTTGTTTTTTTTTTTATTTCCTCACCCCAGGCATTTACTGTAGGTTCTCTTTGTGAAATGTGGTGGAATTATTGTGAAGACGTGTTGTTTAAATATTAAACATTAATGTTCTTCTTTTGATGGTGAAGCCAGTATTAAACCCGTTAATTTTTCATTAAAGCACCTAAAGCCAAATTTGTTTAAACTTTCAGTTTGCTGTCATCTTCATAATAGAAAACATGAAGTAAAAGCCGCGCAGACCTGAGAATAAGTAGGGGCGAAATGTGGGAGATGAAGGGGAAGAGAGAAGCAGCAGGAGGGGAAGGAAGGAAGAAGAAAAGCAGCTCTGGGAAGAGAGGATGAGGGAAGAAGCAATAAGCATGTACGGAGCAACAGGAAAAGGTTTGTAAGTATTAAACACACCAGTACGGCGCTGGGGCCGGGGCAACTTCTGCTCAGCAAAAGGCACGAACTTGTCTCAGGCTGGAGAGGGGTCAGCCTTAGGGGATGCCCCGTGCTCCTGCAGACGAGCCACTGCGGATGGGTGAGGGACCTGGGTTCTCTAAGCCAGATCCGGCACCCTCGCAGCATTGCTAGGGGGAGCAAAAGGCAGTGACACTTCACGGCCAGATTTGGCCCCTCGTTGCATTATTTTATCTCAGTGTGATGGCAAGATGTGTCAGCCGGCTCCCGCTCGCTGCTCCTAACGTTGAGGGCTGCACCCACCTGTAAAATCTCATCCAGGCGGGAGTCTGTACCTTCACCGTCATTTTGTGATCGCCGGTGAGAAAAATAACTCACAGGAGGTGTTTGTGTGTGATCCTTTGGAGCATAAATGATTTTAAGCTGTGGTTGGCGGGTACGGTAGTGGCTGGGCAGGGAGATGGAGTAGGAAGCGCTGGATGAGGCTGCATTTGCCAAGCAGGGAGAAGGATTTTACAGTAATTGAGATGTGAAATGCTGAGAGTCTTGACAAGAGTTTTAGCTGTACAGATGGGTAAGGAAGGCCATATCTCAGAGATGTTATGCAGAAAGAATCTGCAAGCGACAGAGAGCGAGCTTGGATGTGAGCCCAGGGGAGGCACCCGCGGGAGCCGCTGCCCAGGTGACTCCATGGAGCGACAGCGTGGAGTGACGGATGGAGGGGGAGAGGGATGTGCGGAGGGATGGAGGGGTGGGTAGGTGTCTGAGGGGAGGAAGGAGGTTGTGCAGAGCTATCAGAAACTGAGGGATCCCCAACATGGAGAGGCAAAAGTGGGCAGCTGCGTTATAGTCCTGCCGGGTGCAAGCTGATGGCTGCTCGGCCGTGCCAAGCTGAGAGACTTCAGGTTTTGTTACGGGCAGGAGACAGGTCTCCAGTAAAGCGCGACAACTGGGAGAAACAATAACACGTCCCCAAAACAGACATCAATGAAAACTTCAGACACTTTCTGGTTCTGGGGTATGAGGATCCATTCAAATTCTTGCTAGCTGGACTGGAACATATGGAGGTGGTGTTTCTGCCTCTTCATGCCCCTGCACAAATGTAATAGTTGATGTCTTTTATGGCTAACGAAGGACTAGCACCATGCCCTTCATCCAATGAGATTTCCAGCTACATAGCAGACCAAAAAGCCACCCATTAATATTTAATATAGGCTATTTTATTAGAAATAATAGGAAAAAACAGGCCCATATTTAACTTTGGTTATTGGACTCCTTTTTTTAAACACCAACTTTCCGTTGTTTTAACCAACCCAATTAACCCTGAGGGAAAAGTCCCACTCCATTTAATAGGGATGACATTGACAAGGACCTAATAGACATGTTATAGAATGACTACAAAATGTAAGGGATCCTGATACACAGGTGGCCTAAACTGAGCTGTCAGTCCATGAACACTGAAGTAAACAGGGCGATCAGGGATGCTGCAGCAGGGGGACACAGTCCAGCCAGCTGATGGGGCAGTGAGTGAACAGCACTATTTTCTGTTGGATTGTGCATATCAGCCCAAAAAACTACATCTCTGTCACTGGTCATATTTTTCATCTGAATTATTTAAACCCTTTCCTGGAAAAGCCATCTCTGTGTATTCCTTTTTTGCTCTGTCCTTCTCTTCCTCCTGTTTCCCTTCCCTCTTTCCCTTATGTGACCAGCTCATTTGCAACATTTCTGCTGCAATCCCACAGAGATTCATTTTCACTTTTTTATTGAAAAATCAAAATCTTTGGAATTAAAAGCTCCCAATATTGAATTTTCAATAACAGGTGAAAATTACACTCTGCACGACGATGAGGAGAAGGATGCACTGAGCTGGGACCGTGGTGATGTGGGCACCAGCAGGCTCACGTTTGACCCACACGAGACAACTGGGGCAAGTATTTAAAGAGAAGGAACAAAAGCAAAGGTCATTTGGAAAGCACAGCAGAGAACACAGGGGAAGGAAGTTTTCCACTCAGGGCAGGGATTGGTAGGAGAAGGAATTTTCCTGCCTTTTAATTGCAAAGAAATAGCAGGGTGCGGAGTTTTGGGGTGATGGATACATTTGTGGAAAAGCATTGAGGGCTTGAGGGTTCCCTGTAGGGGAGAAACAGCTTCATAGGTGCCACTCGGGCTGCTCCCAGCTACCCTTCCCAGGGACTTTGTGCCTGTAGATGCCTCACTGCGCCCTGGCATGTGGCGAGCAGTGGGACACGGTGGGTGGTGGCAGCGGTGGGTGAGCCCCTCTGCTGCAGCAAATGCAGTGAAGCAGCCCGGGCCGTTTCCTTTATGAAATCTTCCACCACCAAACTAATGCAGATGCAGCAGCAGCGACATCGCTAGCTTCTCTGGCACCCGGTGTTCCTTTAATTACCATCCAGCCTTGCTCCAAGCGGGGTTAAGCAAGGCCACGGTGACACTGCCAGTACGCACTGTGACTGCTCGCCTGGACTCACCAAGGTATTTGCATTTTGTGCTTTTCCGGGAGAATCCTCATTTCTCCGTGGGGCCGTTTGTGGCTGCCCGGCTGTGTGCCCAAGCGAAAGGTGCGTGTCTGGGGGGACTGGAGTGGCATCCCTGGGAGCCATGTGCCAAGAGAGCAGCCCTGTGCCTGCTGGGCAGTGGGTGGGGAACCCCCCAGGTGCAGGGGAGCTTGGCCACCTTCACCATGGATTGGGCCTCACTCCCCAAGTTCAATGGCTTGCACTAACCAAGGTCAACCAGTTCCCTGGCTGGTGTTTCTTTATGTTTCTTTTTTTTAAAGTTTCAATCAAGCCCTCACCTTGTTTTTCGTGTAGTATCACAGGGCATGCAGAAGCAGGGCTAGACAGCCTGGGAAGGTGTGGAAGTGCAGAAATGGTGGGGAGCTTTCTGGGGTGGGCGATGTTTAGCAAGCGGAGAAGAGCAAATGAAATGGTTCCCTTATGCCTTCAACCACGTCACAACACATTTTGCCATTACCTCCCCGCTCCTGCTCAAACGCTGTTTCATTTCCTGCCGAGCTGTTGTCACCGATGGAGACTTTGAAGATGAGGAAAATCATGTAGGTCTGGGTTACCAGCTAGTGAGATACTCCAAAATTAATTTGGAAGAACCATGTTCTGCTTCTCTCGCGCTGCCCCCCCCAGAGCCCAGCCCCGCTCCCTGCAAAGTCAGAGGGAGTTTTGCTGCTGGCCTTGACTGCTCTGGGTATAATGCAATTTTGTAAAAAATCAAAATACACAGCAAACCCCTCAAGTACCTGGGGCAGGAAAGAGGAGGATAGCCAGCACCAAGGGCCTTGGCCGTTTTATCCATGTGGGAAGGCCTCCCCATCCTGAAAGGAGCTACCAGGGATGCACTGGCACCGCAGCCCCAGAGCGAGTGGCCACGCATCGCCTGTCCCTGTTGGGCTGGGGACCCTCGGGCTGCATTAGCTGTGAGCCTGCCCTGTGTGAGGAGGCGACAGGAGGAAATCAATTAGGAGGCGAAGCCTTGTTTGAAAATTTCACTGTGGCTCCCTCCCTCCCTCCCTCCCTCCCTGCCGGCCTCAGGTCCTTTCCCAGCCAGCCCCGGGGAAAGCAACTGGCGGCAGCACGTGAGAAGCGCTGCAGATGGATGGTGTGTCACGGGCACAGCTGGACGGATCTGGCAAGCAGGTGCTGGTCCAGTGCCTGCCAGCTGCCCAGCCGCCACCAGATATTTGTAGTTGAGAGATGAAAGGGGAGAGGAGTCTCCCTCCTCGCCTGGAGCACAGCGAGGGAGGCAGCAGTGCTGGGGAAAGGCAGCAAAACCTTCCCACAAAAATCCGTGGGGATGGATTGCGCCACCGGTGAGGACACGCAAGGTCCCAGGGCTGGGCGTGGTGGCTGCTGCTCTGCAAACGGGAGGACCTCTGGCAGCCCCACAGGCATGGCAAGAACCCACCCGACATGGCTGAGTGCGAGCACGGGGGAAGCCTCCGCAGGACATCCTCTCCTGCCCTGCCCAAGTGGAGGTGGGCAGTCTCAGGGTAGGAAAAGGTCATCTCCTAACTCAGGCAGCCCTGCTGCTGTCCCAGAGGGGTCCTGCATCAGATGGCATCTTGAGAGACCAAGAAATTAATCATGGAAATAAAAGTTGGCGGTTGCTTAGGTACAAAATGGTCACAACCTCATTTTTTTTGGTACAAAAAGAAAAGTTAAAACCCAGTACTAATTAGTGACATTTGGTGCCTTAGTGACAAGGCTGCTAGAGATTACAGGCTGAATAGCCTGGGAGAGAGAACAAGAACAAGAAAGATGTTAACTGTAATTGCTGAAAGATATTTTCTTAAATGTCCTATCCCTACATAAAAGCTGGAGAGGTTATGCATCTTCCATTTATTTCAGGAATAAAACTAACTGAAGTTATGGGTATATATTTCTAAAGAAGCACGTGTTCGTGCAGGTCATACGTGGAGTGTGTATACATACGTGAGTTTGCATATACACGTAAATGGAGTTGGGAGTCCAGGAGTAAGGGGCGAGATGCTGCAGAGCCTTCCCTGGCCACTGGATGTGTGCACTCGTGGCGTTCAGGAGTGGACAACAGGAGAGCTGGGCTTCATGGTTTCCTTCCACCTTCAGCATTTACGTGTTGACTACAATGTGTGGATGCACATACACCAGCGGAAGAAAGGGAAGTTGGTTGCAATTAATATTGCCTAGAAGCAAGGAAGAGCATAGAACTGGTAAAATAAAAAATAATGGCTTACTATTATACAAATTTATAGTTAAATGCAATTAACTTTTTTTAAAGTATATTAGTAGCACAGGAAATCTGAACAACAGTGTGCTACTAAATGGAAATCATAAACTGTCAGTCAAACATTATACAAGAAGACTTTGCAATCGGTAAATATTCCTCTTGTGCATTTGGGAATGAACATACGCTATATTCGCATCCCAAAAAGATGACAATGATGAGAACGCCTGGCTTTCCAGTCCCATGTCAGCTCATAGCGCTGTTAAGGACAAGCTCCGGCTCCACAGGGTGCCAGGTGGCACAGAGCCCCAGGCAGCCCACCCTGGAGGGCAGCGAGGGGTTTGGCCAAGGACTTCTCCCACAGCTGCTGCTGGGATTGCAAAGTTTCTGGGCCCATTCCCCCCCCTGAGCTACCAGAAAAACTTACCCCCCCCCAACCCAGGAAGAGCCCTGCCCCCCATCTCTCTTTGCGTATTTTGTCAGGCCAGGCTTGCACAGACCTGCTGGAGGGGGTCCCTGGGGACAGCAGGGGGTCCTGCTTTGGAGGACTGTCTGACCTCCAACATTGCCCTGCATACTGAGCCCCCCTCTCCTCCCACTGCCTGGACAAAACCCACCACCCCTCCTGCAATGGAAGAAATGTCCCTAGCCAGCTGACTCTGGTTGGTTGCCCTCATCAAACTGGGGCAGCACGCCATTTAAAGGCTGCCCTCTGAGAGCAGTTCCCCTCTCTGTGTGCAGTAACTGTGTTTACCATTAGTCATTTTATTAATGGGACTCTCAGTGCAGTTTTTTTTTTTTTTTTTCTGAAGTGCAGCTTGTATAATAAACAATTACAACAGAGATTTCAATAGCTCCCACTGCAGACTCAACTTTGGCCAACATCTGGGAGAATCTCTCAAGATAACGTTTATTATCCATTTTCTGCACAAGAAGATGCTCTTGGCTTCCAACGAGTCAGCAAGCAAAGGTTATTCCTTCTCTCTTTAAAGATGCTGTCGGAGCTTTTTCATTTCTCATAAGCTATTAATGGAAATTACAAAGAAACTTAATTTTGGTTGGTTGGCTCCTAACCGTTAGACAAATTTAGCTTGCCCTAGCCACGAACCCCTTGTATCTCCTGCAGGACTGCCTCGCTCTGCTAACATCCCGCACAATGCTGCCTCAGCCTCAATACACAGAAACATTCCTCTGCCGAGCTGAGCACTTACACATAATATTTCCATTCCTCTGCCCAGCCTGTGATGTTTGCGTGTTATCTATTCCCATCACACCACCTGCCTGCACTTCAGAAAGTTTGGAGATGTACGGTACCTGACAGCCAGCAATTAAGGGTTCAGCTGGGCTGTGTAGTGATAACGCCTTGCCCTCCCTCAAGGATACAGACTCTCTTCCTTCAAGAGGGCTGTTGATGCATTCAGATTGCTTATGTCTGTTTTTCTTTATGGAGAAGGTATTTTTAATTGCTAGGTCCCTTTTTCTAACCTGCTGGAAGCTGGAGTAAAGCAAGTCACTACAGAGTTTAGCATCAGAGGCACCGCTCGGCTTATTTCATAGATTTACATCTGATCATCAAAGTGACGTAAGACAATAAAGAATCATTTCCTTGCCCTGCCTTGCCTTGCCTTGCTTCCCCAGTATGGACAGGACAGACGTGTGCAGCCCAGAAATACTGACTCACAGAATAAGTGCAACTTGGGGATGTGAAGGTAAAATCTTTGAAGCGACTCATTGGGAACCCAAGGGAAGGCTTTCCCAGTGGCTTGGTGAGAGCAGCAAGGCTGGAGGGAGGCTCTGCAGGGAAGTGCTCGGGGCATGATGGTGTCTCCCGCTGTCCTTGGCACCACATGAAGGGGAGCACCCCCAGGGACTGGGCAAAGGGCAGCACCCTGGCACCAACACCACAGCAGGGATGGAGGCATCGGGGCACAGCTGGGGCCACGAGCGAAGGGCGAGGGGGTGCAGCACAGCTTCGTTTGCAGCACAGCTCCCCATGAGTTGTTTAAAACACCTGAGAACGTGCAAGGAGCACCACTGGGGCCAAAGCCACCCCTTCCCACCTAGCTGGGGTAATCTTGGTGGTGTTTGAAAAAAACAGCTGTTTTGCTGAAGGGAGGCAGTGATCACATTGGATGGAAAAGGTTGTTTTAACCCCTCTAGGCCAGGGAGGGTGTGCTGCTCCCCTGCCTCTCCAGGAGGGAAGCCAGCCACACCTTGGAGCATCCTGGAGCCAATACCAGCCCCCACGGTCAGATAAGTGGCAGTCCAGACTTATCACTTCAAGCATCTATGGATGCAGGTTGGCACAACATGCTCTGAGCTCGCATTCCTTTTGCAAAAAGGGGCGTTTTCCTCTGAAAATCACTGATGTGGGCAGTTTCCATCCTGCTTGAGCTTCAGGGCTTCAATGGTGCAGAGGGGGCACCTCCATGGGGGCTCCCCAACAGCTCTTGAGACTACTCTGATGTAGCCAGACATGGGTTGTCCCCACACAGGGTCAGAGCCACCATGGCAGCATGGCACCCATAACCAGCCCTTTGCCTCTCTGCAGTGGGGCACTGGGAAGCCCATGCTTTCCCATGCCATGGGCAAAACCCTGTTATGACTTGCAAAGGAGGTCAAGCGCAGGGAGCCTGTGCAGAAATGAGCAGAGGTCTGGGTGGCATGGACCCAGTTTTTCTCCTCGATGGAGTTGGGATGCAGCTGGGGGCCAGCCTGGTTGTTGCATTCCCTCCCCAGGGATTTGTTTGGGATGGCAGCCATGACAGAGGTACACAGCTTAATCCTTGCTTTTGCAAAATTCACATTTTGCAAAATCCAGTTCAACACCAGTGTTCAACAGCAGTGCTGAACAGGGTCAAAAAAGAAAACTCGCATAACTAACAACAGGAATTGCACAGCTGTGGCATTGGCCCCTCCCATGCCTACAAAAGGTGGGTCCCAGGGATGGGAAATCTCAGCCGCAGGCTGCCGGGCGACCTGGGTGCTCCAGCTTCCAGGGCTTGGATCTTGGATGTCCCTGCCGAGGGGAAGGGGTGGTGGACCCCTCTGCTGGCCCTGTGGGTGGGTATTAAAAGGAAGAGGAGTTAAAGTGCCATGGGGCTGTCACGGACCTGGTCTTGCTTCTCAAAACAATAGCGTTGCCCTGCTGCAGTATAAAAATCTGTCTTTCCATCACCACGTAGAACATGATAGAGTCACTAAAAAGTGCTGACGGGGGAGGCAAGCAGGCGCTCCTGCTGGTGGGCAGCCCCTGGTTTTCCTTTTGGGGGGTGCACCAACATGGCTGGTGATGCTGGGACAAACACATCTCACCGGCTGCATTCACAGCGTTAACTCGTGGTCTGCGGGGTGACTGGAGGAAGTGAGTGGCCTACGTCTCCTATGAGCTTTCAGCAGGCAGGCAGGCTCATAGAGGAGAAAACTTTAAAAAATTTGCACAAGAAGTTTGGCTTTACCCCTCCCTTTCCCCTGAAGCTGTGGAGCTGTAGTGATGGGGCCGGGGCCGAGCCACCCCACTCTGGTGCCCGGGGCAGGGGGAGCCCTGCTCAAGGCAGCAGGAGCCCTCACCAGGGCTGTGGCGGCCACGGGACTGCACCCAGGGCATTTAGCATCACTGCCTGCTTTGGAAAATCTCCTTGGCTTAGTCCAGTAGGGAGGATTAGGAATGAAATTCCATGTTTCCCACTGCTCATTTGTAATGTTTCTGCTGTGTTGATAGCGGCGATTTGTTACGGTGAACCAACAGGGCGTCACAAGGCTTGTGGAGAGAGGGGTCTCTGCAGAGAGGACTCTGCCCTCTCTCTCCCCAGCTCCGAAGGGTGCCCCCGCCAGATCTGGGAGAGGCAGATACTATGGGATTAGCGTGCGGCGCTGGAAGGGCTGCAGCCGGAGGGGAGGCTTGGCACTGCCGCCTGGATGAGAGCTCGCAACAATGGCGAGCTGCAGCCTGCCAAATCTCAACACAGCAGGCAAGGCTAGGCTCAGCTCTAGCTAAACGGGAGCCGTGTAGGACCCTCCATTTTGGAAGAGCGCTAGCAAGGTCTGGCACTTGGAATTCTTGGCATCCACAAGTGTCTTCGCTCTTTCTTATCCCCTCCTGTTCCCAGTAGATTTTGCATCCTTTACAATGGATAAATTATACATGCAGAGTTTACTCTCCTACCCGAGCTTCGAGAATACCCCAGTGCCAGCCAAGGGAGCTGGTGCATGGGGGAATAGCCAGGAATGTTTAAAATAGTCTGGCCATGTGACTGGGGATTGGAAAAGGAAAAAAAAAAATCCTTTCCCCCAGTGCTTTAAATGCAAGTGAACTTTTTTTTTTTCCCCGCGGGAGAGAGTCATGAACTGGTGATCTGTGCGCCAGTCACGAGCCAGCAGCTCCGGTTTCCCTGCTGGCTGCAGAAATGGCTGAGCCTGGGCCCTGGGGCAAGGCACAGGGAGCCAGAGCATCGCAGAGGAGGATGGCTGGATCCAACCTGGGCCGAGGCGGGGGCAGCCGCCGTAGGGAAAGCGGGAAGGCGTCGGAGCGCTCCTGTCCCTCCCTCTTTGGCTGGCACTGAATGATTAAACCCGAGGGCGGGTGTACCTGCGCTTGTACATACAGCTTGTTCGGTGCCGGCTCTTTGTGGGGAGGGAAACCAGCCGTGAAAGGGGAGACGCCGGCAATGCAGGGCCCAGTTTGGGCAGGGAACCAGCTGGGATAAGTGGGGCGCCCAGCCCCACACGCTCCTCCCTGCTCGCCTGCCCCTCCACCCCCTGTTCGCCTGTCCCCACGCCCCCCTGCCCATGGTGGCACTCACCAGGCCCATCCTGCTGTGCCGGGCCCTGGGAAAGCCCCATCCACCTGGGGACAGGGACAAGGAGAGCGCTCCCTCACCCTCTGGCAGCTCCCCGTGCCCAGGCCCCACTGCTGCTCCCCGCCCCGGTGCTGGAGGCAGAGGGGCAGCAGTATTAACGGAGCTTTTAATGATGGCTACCGGCTTGTACTACAAGCATCTGAGTCTCATTTGAATTCAGGCAACTTTAAGCTCTTTTGGCAGTATAAAAGGGCCTGAAAGTGGATTCCAGTCACATGTGCTCTTGCTTTTAGACACCAGCACGGTGCCAGCGTGATGTAAAGGGGCCTCCGCGAGCCGGAGAATCAGGCCCTGCATATTTTACACTCTTTTGTAGCTTGCTGTGACTCTGCTTATCTCTAACAGTTAAAAACCGAGTGCCAATGGTCTACACGCTGGATACGTATCATGCAAAACCAAATATAGCACGGCTCAAGAACACTCTTTGCATAATGTACATATGTATTTCATTTATTTTTGTAAAAATTCTGCTTAAGCATATGGAAGGGAAGGAGTGATAACACTGCCTAGAGGCAGATATAATGTGGTCAGGCAATGTGCAAGCTTCCTCACACAGCTCGAGGAATGTGCCTGAGTTTGAAGTTGTTACATGAGTCCTGGACAATTCCTTAGCTGGGAGAAGCAAGTAGGTCATACAGATGTTTTTGTGACAGGGGTCTTCCTTCACATGAGAAGGCAGAGAGCCTCCAAATGCATTTCACCTGGGGCTTATGTTTTCTAACCCAGAACTATGGATGTGCAAGACTCTGGCTGAAAATAACCATGTAGATCCATATTTAGGAGCCTGCATGCATGAATTTTTCTTCAAACTTTTGGCTTGCCACATCAACGCTGTCCTACCAGTAATTCTACAAACCCTCTGGCTTACATTGCATAGTGCAACCACTACCACCAATTGCAAAAAAAAAAAAAAGAAAAAAAAAAGGCAAACCACTAAAGCCACTAACAGAAAAAATAACCATATTTAATAAAACTTAAAGCTTCTTGTCCTTCCTGGGCAGGGATAGCCAGATAGGATTGACCGCAGTGCATGGCCCTGAATGATGCTTGGCTCCCGCCAGTGCTTCAAACAAGAGTTGTGCTTTGTTCATTTCAAAGTGTGCCTTTGTCCAAGCCACCTTTTCCTACTTTCCTTTTATGCAGATGAAATTGTATTTTTAAAAACCAGAGTGGCTGCTGCTAGAGATTGGGGTAAACCACGTGTCAGCTTTGACTTGTGCATTCATCCCCTCTCCGTCGCGGTGGGAGCCGCTGGGATCTGTTTGACATTGCATTGCACGTATCAGCTTCTGGATGCTTGGCCAAAGCCAACCCCAAGCCTTCTGGGGCCCTCGGCCAAACCTCGTGGCCTCACTGTGCAGAGGGAATCTTCCCATCCTGCTGTGACTCCCAGCAAGTGGAAAAGCTGGGAGCATGGAAACGGCCAGCCTCTCGCTTCCCCTTACTGATCTCTGCTGGATTTACCCCTGGTTTTTACGGGTGCAAATGACAGGCAAACCAAACACATTAGCATTAGCTAATGGCAGGAGGGCCACAAAGATGATCAGAGGGCTGCAGCACCTCTCCTATGAGGACAAGCTGAGAGAGCTGGGGTTGTTCAGCCTGGAGAAGAGAAGGCTTTGGGGAACCTTATAGCAGCCTTCCAGTATCTGAAGGGAGCCTACAGAAGAGATGGAGAGGGACTCTTTATCAGGCAGTGCAGTGACAGGACAAGGGGTAATGGTTTTAAACTGAAAGAGGGTAGATTTAGATTAGATATTATGAAGAAATTCTTTACTCTGAGGGTGGTGAGACCAGCACTGGAACAGGTTGCCTAGAGAAGCTGTGGATGCCCCATTCCTGGAAATGTTTAACACCAAGTTGGATGGTGCTTTGAGGAACCTGGTCTAGTGGAATGTGTCCCTGCCCATGGCAGGGGGGTTGGAACTAAATGATCTTTAAGACCCCTTCCAACCCAAACCAATCTATGATGCTATGTTCACAGAACCAGCAGAATGTGAGGCATTTTGAAGCCAGCATGTAGAAGGCAGCTGCCTGTACCAGGGAACACACAGTTTAAGGGCTGATCTTCCAAACTGGTTTTACCTTGGGTGGGGAAGATGTACTCAGACATAATCTTGAGTTCATGTTTAAGTTCATCTTGCTTCACTGAAGCACATATTTGGCTGTAAGTGCATGATTTAGTGTTATTCATCTAAAAGGGGTCCTTCTCTAAACAGGGACCATGGGAATGTGTCTAAACTAAGATGAAGTCAATGGGCCTTAATAAGTAATGTTAACTCGTGCCTGAAGCACTGGGATCAGAGTTTAAAGGGTTTGATGGAGAAGGGAAGGATGAAGAAATAGAGATTACAGTAACACTGACGTGGTTACTCGTAGACGCAGGCACAGGTTTAACTCCAGGACATGTCCTTTACCTATGAGTTCGCATAGATTTTAGCTAACAGGCTTTGTTTTAGAAATTGAGGGATTCTTGGGCAAGGTGTTATCTTACTGGCATGCGAACACTTTCTGCTGGGAGGCTGTTTTGCAGAAGGAATTAGAAGGACTGGTCTGAGTGAGAAGTGGTTGGAGCAGAGATGTTGTAAGAGGACAAAGAGCTGTCAGGGTATGAACATATTTAACAGAGGCAGCAGCATCGAACAACAAGATACCTTTTCCCATGTCATGGTCTTCCTTTCTATCCTAGGACAAATGTTAATCTAATTTTTTTACTGGTACAAAGCAATTTGCTTAATATAGACTTAGGCAGCTGTAACTGAGAATAAAATTAGATCTTGGTGTGCTAACTGGGGCCCTGACCCAGAGGAGCAGTTAAGCATACGCTTAGCGTGAAGTATGAGCCGCTCCACCCAAGCCGGTGAGGCTATGCCAAAGCTTTAGGTTAAGCATCATTTCAAGTATTTGGAGCACGCAGCTCACAAGAGCTGGTGTCTAACCTCCTCCCATTTCTGCTTAGAAACCTCAAACCTCCAAGCATTTTCATGTTAAAATACTGAGTCTTTCCCAGGGAACTATTATCATTTTCCTACTTCCCTTGGAGGAAAATTGCCCTCCAAATTAAGGGGTGAATTTCATGTTAGGAGAACTGCAAGACTAGAGACAAAGACATCTCTTTTACTGACCTTCATCCCTGTAGCGCTAGGTGTTCTTGGTTGCTCCTGCAATGGAGGAATGAGAGAGAGGTGTTTGTATGAAAGTTTGGGGTTCACTGGCTTGCAGATTGTACATGACAGCATGACTGGATTTTAATTTAAACTATTAATTTGGAGGGAAGCAATAAAACAGAAAAGCATGTGAAGATTTACTTGCCCAAAAACCTCTGAAATGTCTCCTATTTTTAGAATGCTCTGCAAATGCTTTTCATGCAAATGTAAACGCACGTATACATACGTATGTATATCTCTGTTATGTAAATTGACTCTGGCTTCTTATTCACTGTGTTAACGAGCTTTGAAAAGGCTCTGGCATTTCCTTTTCTGTGATGGGATTTTTGTTTTTAAAGAAATAATTAAACCTGTGTATAATAAAGGTACTTATAAAGCAGCCAAGCTCTGATAGCTCTATTCAAGCTAAATATGATCTGGTTGTGTAAGCAGACCCCTGAAGTATTTCCCTGAATACTGACAAACTTTTAATCGCTCTCTTAAAGCTGATGCTGAAGTACCTGGCTGCATTGAAGCCTAATCTAGTGATCTGGGGTGTTTGGTTAGGACCCGAAGAGCCAGGCACTTGAGCGGGTGGGACAGGAGAAGTACAAGGAGTTGGCTCAATCTCCCTGCTGTGCCAAAACAGCAGTCATGGGGACAGCCTTCACCTGCAGTGCATGGTCACACCAAGTCCTTGGTGTGCCTGGTCCTGCAGCCACATCTCCAGTGATGGCACTGGGTGGGCAGCCCTGGGTGCATGGCACCCACCTCAGGGGGTGCATCTTCTGGAATGGAAATTCTGTCTTCAAGTCTCCATATGAGTCTCCATCCTGCTGGCAGTGAGTCAGGAGATGACTACTGCAGACCCCTTCAGTGCAACACCACCTCTTATAAAGTCATCAAAACCTAGAGGGAAGCCAAGAATTCCTGAGGCTGGATTGCATCCCAGAGTGTCCAGTAAGCAAAGATGTACATTACATGTATGCCTAAAATGGAAACACGAGCTGGTGCTTGCTTCTACAGCTTCAAAGGCAGCAGCCAGCAAATTCTCTCTGGAGCCCAAATGCTAGTCCCGGCAGACAGCCCACCATACTGGCTGAGAACAAAGGTGAGCGCCAGGTCCCAGCCTGCGGGTGCTGGAGCATCTGCAGAGCAGCAGACAGATCGGGCTGTGCACAGGAGGATATCTGCAAATAAAGTGGTTGGGTCCCACCACATCTGTAAGAGGACTAAACTACACAGCAGTCAGAAAACATCTTGGCAAATCAGTTTTGTTTTTTTTTCTGTAAGTAGGAGGATGTTTCTTAGCAGCAGCTTCTGCCCATGTCCATCCTTCCCTTTACACTTTAAGCTGTCGGTACTGAGCGCCAGAGGAAATGAAGTGAGATTAATTTACACCCAAGTTGTATATCCCATAAGTAAGGGAGCACCCTGCTGTGCCAGCTAGTGGTTTCCGTACAGTGGCAATGCATAGAAAACAGACACTGACTTTGGAAAGTGGAACCCTCCAGGGAGTCACTGTGCTCCCTGAGGAAACACCATTTACTGTGCACTGGCTCCATTTGTTCCAGGTACATTTCTAACCTGTTGCCAGGATTTTAATGCAGTTCAGGTTGGGACATCGCACCAAGCTATGAGCTGCCTTTAGCAGGTAAGAACAACGGGCTGGAAGGATTGGTTTTTGTTGGTTATAAAGATTGTTTATTGAGGAACATCAGTTAAGGAGCAGCCAGTGTGGAGCGGTCAGGGAATGGAGGCAGGGCACTGAGAGACTTCCCTGCAGACTGCCCTCCTGGCACAGCAGGGACAGGAGGACTGATCGCTCCCTGCTCTTGCTTTCCGCTGGGGTTTCAGTGCTGAGCTCCAGCCAAAGAGGTGAAATCAAGCAGTTGCCGTGTTGCCTGCATTCCGTGAATATTCATTCCTCTTGCTCAAAAAGGAAAAGGGAAAAAAAAAAAAGGTAAGAAGAAAGCAAGCCTCACATTTTCTGTGGCATCTCAAGCTGGGGGGAAAGGCCGAGATAAATGGATACTTTCAAGGTCATTAGCTTGTGGAGCTCACAGTTTGTATCGCCCTGCCAGAGCTTGGCTTGGAGAGGTTATAAATGTTTTTCGTCTGGAGCAGGGAGCTCATTGTTGGGGTTTGGATCCTCTGCTTGGCTGACAGTGAAAAATCCAAATTCTGGTGGAGTAGGGCCCCCCTCCCCGCCTGGGAGGGCTTTTGTCTATTCAACTGTAGCAGAAAACAGAGGGAATTAGATGTGCAATCAAAGACACTGTAATGCCTTGCCGCTATGGTTGCCACCACCAAAAACACTGCTGGGCAGCTGACCTTCTTGGCGGCCCACCAAAAGACAGGCAAGGTCAAGTGCTCCAAGAAAATAACTTCAAAATGATGTCCAGTCCTTTCCAGCCTCACCAGCCGTCAGCTCCATGGTCTGTGCAGAACAGAAAGGCAGAGGGATCAAGTCAGAAACCCAGGGTGTGGGGCAAGGCACCAGCTCTCAGCCCTGGCAGACTGCAGATTTTGGGGACACCCTAAGCTGAGGCAGTGGTGGGCATTTTGCAGCTGCGGCAAGTGCAGAGCCGCCGCAGCTGAGCCCACCTGCTGACACACAGGTGTCTTCTCCTCACCCCTGCTCCCAGCCCTGCTGAAAGTCACCACTTCTGGCCATGTGTTTGTCTGAGTTAATAACCCCTGAACTTGGATCTTTTCTGTGCTGCTTCAGGCCCCTGAGCGGTTTGGAGGTGCAGGGGCACAGTCAGTGTTGCTGAAACCCAAGGAACTGGTGTCACCCTCCCTGGCCATCAGCATCTCTTCTGCCCTTTCTCATTGCTTTGCCACCCAGCAGCGACACTGGGCGTGGGGAAGGTGCGTGCAAGGGCAGACATCCTTCAATCTCATCGTCCTGCCTTGAAGGCTGCTATATGACGCTATATGAGACCATAGCCCTTCCTTCAAAACTGGGTCTTCTCCAATCACACAGGTTCAGGCTGGGTTTGCTCAGTGCATCGGCACTGCTCCTGGCATCTCAGGCCCCACAGGTTCCAGGGGACTCAGAAATGGTGCAGATAAATTGTCGTTTGGGGTCAATGCTGCAGACTGAAATGAGTAGAAAATTCCAGCTATTTGGTGCTCAGTCAGGCCAGATGTTTTATAGCCTCTGGTGGAATATCAGTAGATGTATTTCACAGCAGTAAAGGTCAAAGATGGACTCTAAAATAAGTGGAGCCAGCATTTTTGATGGCTTTCAGATTAGAGGAATATTTACTGGCAGATAATATCCACCGAACAAAAACTTCTTGCTCAGGAACAGGAGTCTTAGCAGTGGCCGGGACCTCTGAGAACCGTTAGGTCTCCCAGACCTCAGGCTGGCATGAAGGGTCCTCAAGAGTTTTGCTCTCTTCTTCCCGGGCATGAAAGGCACCCTGATAAATGGAGCCAAGCCCCTCTGCCTCGTGTCTGCACACCACTGAAGTGACTTCCTTGGTGGCTAACCACAGGGATTTCTCTTCATCATTTCCAGGTCGTGACACTGAAGCATGGGGAATCTGGGTGCTGCAACCTCCAGGATGTCCATCACCTCTCCTTCCACTGCCCCACCAAGGGTCTGTCTCACCTGCCACCTGCACCATCTGGGTAGCTGTGGGGAGATGTCTGTCCAAGCCCTGTCTCCCCACTGCCTCCAGAAGCAAAGTCTCAAGAGCCTCCAAAAAGCTGCTGCTCTGTAGGAGTGCTTCAGCACAGAGAAACTAACATTTATTCCCACTTACTCGCAGCAGGCGCTGCAGGACAGCTGGAGTAATATGAGACTTAACCGCCGGGTGCGGGTCCATTTTGCTACTGAATTTATCCCCAGATACATCCCCAAGCATATATAAACTAGAGGCTGCAGTAGTACAATTTGAAAGTGGACAGGGCATGAATTAGCAGTGCTCTTCCAGAGATATTTCTGAAATGGCATACAGAAATACTGAGAGCAGATGTTATATTGCTTTTAGAGGACAAAAATGGGTCAGACCTTATAGCAGAGTTCCTAGTCACCACATAGTCGCTGCTGTCCTATATTTCTCAGGATGACAGTGGGGAACACTAACTGTCCTGCTCCAGGTGTCCTGAACCCCTGGAACAGTTTATCTCCTAAAACACTACTGAGGCAGCGTTGCTGTGTGTGAGAGGAAGGTCTGCCTTCCTGTCTGTCATCTCCAGAAAAGTAAGTGGTCTCTACATCTGAATCAGGGAAAAGTAAAACTATCAGCCCAGATGTCGCCATCCTAAGAATGAGAGTTTGGGGAACAAACAGATCCCAGGAAGTAGGTGATGAAGAATAAGCACCTGTGAGTGCTCTGGATGTGGTGTTATACCATGGCCAGGGGCTAGAGTAGAAGAGGAATATCCACGGGACCCTTTGGACACCAGGCATGTAGCACAAACCTGGCAGCCAGGGCAGGAGCCGTCCTGGGGCTGGAGACCAGGGAGCGAGTGTCAGGTTGTGCCTGAAGCCCGGGCAGGGCAGACCTTGGCTGAGGTGGAACGGATGGATAGCCATGAGGCACAGGCAGGACCTCCCCGATAGACAGGCCAGCCTGAAACGTGAGGCCTCCGGACGGATGCCAGATTGTTTGCCATTGCCTTGTCAGTGTCCTGGGATGACCTGGACACCAAACCACTTCAGGCTGACTCAATGGCTGGAGACCCTGTAGCTGCTCAGACAAATAGATTGCCTTTACCTTAACCCATTTGGTTTAGCGAGAAGAAAACTACCATTCTGTGGGTTTGGTTTTTTTTTAAAGGTTTGATCTTTTTACAAGTAGTAATTTCCTGTATCGAAGGTCTTCCTGAAGACCTTCAAGTCATCTCATGCTTGATGGAAAGTGAGGTTTCCCTGGGTAGCAGTGGTTAAAAGACGCACTTGTGTCCTCTGCATATTGCCGAGCTCTGTGACTGTCTGTGCTGACTGCAGGCAGTAACAAGTCAGCCTTTGGCTGTAGTAGAAGGAAAGTTATAGGAAAGGAAAAAAGTACACATGGGCGGCATATCCATGCCTAGATTCCTGCTAGCAGGCCCCCGGGTCAGCAGAAAGCAGATAGTGGCACTTTAACTCCACTGAAGACATCAGCAAAACCCCCCTTCAGCCTCCCCCCTCAAAAGCAACTGGGACAGGAGGGCTGTGCTCCACAGGCATGGCAGAAATCCCAGACAAGGTCTAAGAGAGAGGCCACCCTGAGCGGCTGCAGTGCCAGGGCAGGGCTGCAGGGATTCCTGGACCTAGTGGGGCTCCCCCCACCCCCCGGCGCTGGGGTCACAGCCCGATGGCTCCCCGCATCCTTGTATGCTAATGAGGGCAAGCCTCAGGGACGAGCATCTCCAGAGCAACGAGGGAGACAATGGCAGGAACCCACGCCGGCCCCCATCAAGTAGGCTGTAAGTCAAAACAGGCTATCACACCCAAAATCAAGTCAGGGGAATTGCTAGCACCAGGGGAACCTTTACCAGCTTTCATGCTTTAAATAAACTGACTTAAAATATCCTAGCAAGGTACCCAGTCAGAAAAATGCCAAAATCTGGCCAAAAGCTTACCAAGGCAGTCGGCAATGCAAAATAATTCAGCCATTCAAAACCATTCATTTTTCACATCAGTCCTTGATTAATAGGCGCTTAAATTAAGTTTTGTTTGTTTGTTTGTTTGTTTGTTTGTTCTTCTGGGATTAGCTGTTTTGCTTTGAAAGAGCACAAGCCCCTCAAAAGATAAATGGAGGTGACACAGCAAATGTCCACTCGCCCTTTGCTTTTTTGGAAAGGCTTAGTTGACTTCTGACTCTCCTTCTGGGTTTCCACCTGCCTGAGATGTGAAACTGGAGCTTTGTGGGTGTGCAAGGTGGCAGCAGGCTCACTGCTATGCTGGACCACTGTGAGACCATCAACGTTGCCAGGCTTGGGTGACTCATAAAGAAGCAGGCAGGAGGTTTTGGGTCTTCCCCTTACCCTAAAACACCATCCCAGGGAGGTGATGCCAGGCTCTGAGGGCTCTGGTGGAACAAAGGCTGGATGAACTGCCCATCTCAGTGAGAGGAACAGAAATTAAACTTCATGAACTTGAACAAAAGACTAATCTCTGGGAGGGGAAAGGAGAGGGAAAGAGAGAGGAACCACAGACAATTAGTGCTCTACAGGCTCTGACAGAGTCATTAATGAGGGATAATATCCAATTAAGGAGGAGGATGGGAAATCTGGGGAATGCCTGTATATATTCCAGTAAATTGCTCATGGCTCCTCCCTGTTCTCCTCCCCAACTTTGATGATCATCTAAACAGGAAAGAAACCTTCAAGTGAAATATAGTTGATGGAAATATTTGGAGCCCACAGGTAGATGGCTTGCTGCCCAGATGTCCTGGGAGCGCGTCCCTGCTCACATGCCTCATCAGAGATGCACACATTGAAGGGTGCACGAGAGGGAGCCTAAAAGGTTCTGGCAATGATTTAACTCAATTAAAGTCTGTGGGAGGGTTCAGCTTCACATCATGAGGCAAACACAGGATGAGTAACTGATATAAAACTGAAAGGCACTTTACTTGTGTCTTTTGTCTTTAGGATGGCAGGAGGTGGATAATATTCCTGCACTGACATGGTAAGGCTGGAGCTGAGCATACTCTCGTAAAGCATTACGGGTTTTTGTTGTCAAAAAGGTCATCAGCAACTTGGAAATGCAGATTTCCTTCCAGCAGGAAGTCTTTTTTTTTTTTAAAAAAACCACAACCCAACTTTCTACCCATCTCAGCGTTTCTTTAAATGGAACTGTTAGCCCTGTTGATGTGACCTAAATCAGCAACGTCCTGCATAAGAAAGAGAAATAACACACAGTCCCCAGTGCCTCAGAAACACTTGTCCGGATTGACAGAGCGAGAGTCTGTTTCCAGTCTCCTATAAAAATAGCTGGTAGCAGTTTTTTGAAGTTTGAATTGTCTGGGTTTGTGGTTTTTTGGGTTTTGAGGGAGTTTGGGGATATGGGTTTTTTTTGGATAATTTTATTTTTAAGGGAAAAACCCCCAAACATTAATTATGTCAGCAGTGTTGTTTATCATTTAGTGTCTCCCTTAAAGTGATTCCCAAAGTAGTTTTGGGAGTAAAGCTTAATTTGTTTAAGTCTTTGCACATGTTGTATAGGAGGAGAGCTAGAGGAACTCTTAAGACTTTTCCAGGTCTTTAGAGCTTTCTTGAAATCCAGTAAGTCTCCCTTTCTGCCTCAAGCTTTATGACTAAATTCTCTTCCCAGTGTTGCTCTAAGGAACAGAGACCTTTACATGTCTGCATTTACAGATGGGCTCTGAACAGCATAATCAGCAAGTCCTGACTTCACTTGCTCTTGCTGTCGCTCCTTTTCTCCATAAATGTATTATATACACTTAATGCCTCTCAGCCCCAGTGTATACAACTGGTGGTTATTGCATCAGTGAATGTTACAGATCCCGCTTTTCCTAGGGTAGGGTCTTTAGTGTGCACAAAGGCACAATGCAGGGAAGATTAATATCAGCTTCTGCTCTGCGATTCCAAGCCCCTGCTAACTGTAAATAATATTTTAGCAAAGATCTTGATGCATCATGATCTATTGTGTTGCAGTGATGATGCTGCTTGTTATGTCTTTAGCAGTGATTTATCATCCTCTGCAATGACACAAATCACGGATGGCTCATGACACTCCAGGATGTATGATCTCTTAGTGGTGGCAGTGATGAATTCTGCGCTTAGATCATAACATTTTGAAACCTGGGCTGTGGAGCTGATCCTTTGCTTTTTACTTCTAAAAGGTACCTAAAGCAATAAAACCCTCTCTTTGTTAATAACACGTCAAGTAGCACATCTTCCTGTTTCACGACAGCTCGATACGGTTAATTTTGGCTAAGCCTCGAAGGGTTATCAAGCAACTCCAGATTACTCATTCCTTTTGCTTTTCCCCTACTACCTCCTAACCTTTAATGTCCTCCTCCTGCATTCTGGTCCCAGGGACATATTTTGAAATTCTGCTGCATGTATAATGAGTATAAAATGTTCCTCTAGGAGCTGGAGAAAGCTCAGATGTTTGGGTACAGTAGGCCCATTCCGACACAACAAGCCTACGCTCAAGCTGTGATCCCAACAGAGAAGAAAGCTTTTCAGGTCTGAGCTGCTCTCATCCAGTGAGCTACTGCCGTATCAGCTCCACTCCAAGGAAGTGGAAGTACTTGCTTTTATTTATTTTTATCCTGTGGCATAAAAACACCCCAGGTAAGAGAGGACAGACCGGGGAGGAGGGTGTTGAAGGTTCTCGCTCTTCACTGCTGGGTCCCTGCTGCTGAGACAATGCACATTTCTTTTAGGCAACACATAAATTATTGTGAGAATGCAGGTTTTCTGGTTTTAGCATTGATAAAATAGACGTGAATGCCAAAGACAAAAAAAAAATAAAGAAGAAAAGAAAATCCCAAACAATCCACAGGGGGCTGAATGCTACCTTTAGTGATGAGCACCTAAGCAGCTGCTCTGGCTGTAGTCATGGTCCCTTCAGGCTGCCTTAGCCTTGGGTATGGGTGGAAATAAGGGGCTGAGAGACCTTGCTCCAGCACTAACACTCCCCCTGGGCTCAGACTGAAGTGAAGGGGCCCCTCCTGGCCTCAGCCCCCATTGCTCTGCCTCTTCCCAGAAGTGATGGGGAAATCAGCCACCCCTTCCTCACTGCCCCCACCCCAGGGAGGACTTGGACAGGCAGCTGTAAAGCACCACTGGTACCCAAAGGAAGGGGTCCTCAGCTGTGCTGCTTCCTCAGCAGCTGGAGCTGTAAGGCAGCAATGATGTCTTGCTGTCAGGGGGGTGCTGGAGCCCTGAGCCAGCCGTTCTCTGTGGGGGTGATGGAGGGGCTTTGTGTTCTCTCCGCACCCAGGTAACAGAGGAGGAGCTGGACAGGCAGGGGCATCCTTTTCAAGGGCTGCAGGCAGGTCTTCTGAGGCACCCTGTGCCCCTCAGCCTCAAAACCTGGAGGCTCCAAGGTGGCTCCTCACCACTGGATGGAGCAAAAGGGGTGGGCGAAGAGAGCCGAGGGAGCCTCCCAGGGTGCTGGGCTGGCTGGCTGGCTGCTTGCCCTGGCCCCGGCCCCAGCTTGGCTTCCAGGGAAGCCGTTAATAACCCAGAGCCTGCTTTCCCCTCTGCTAGCGGGGACGGGGCTCCTCAGGGTGCCTCCTTGCCGCTCGTTGCCCAGCCTGCTGGCCCACCAGCCCCCTCTGCCACGGCTGCTGCTGGTGGGTGCCAGCTCTCCAGGTGCTCCACTGGCCAGGGACACCCTGATGGCCAAGAACGTGTCCTCAGCGGAGGGACCTGTGCTGGCACCCGGCACGCTTGCTCTGCTGAAGCAGCAGACCATCTCAGGGAGGGCTGGGGATCAGGTCCAGGATCTGCACAAATCCCTTTGAAACTTCTTCCCGGCTGCAGGAGACGGACAGGATGTTCCCCGACCCCCAGGGCCGCTGCTTGGGGCAGCATGAGGGTGCTTGCCATGAGCCCTGTGCTGTGATCAAGGTGGCTAGAGGAGTGCAAGTGATCATGTCAGGAAAGCCACTGTTTGTCCCCACAGCCTGAACACCCCCAGAAAGGAGGTTTCCTATTATGTCAGTGTAGGGCTGGAGCCCAGGCAGGCAGCTCCCACTTCCCAAAGTGGGAAAGGGAGGGTGTTGCAGGCAGTAGCAGCACCCCAGGGCAGCAAAGGTGAAGGAGCAGGACATAGGCATACCACCCCAAAATCACCTCTGTTCAGGTCTTTCTAGAGGATTTTGGTGCTTGTCTCCAGCCCATCTCTGCTGGACACAACCAACGTGGTGTAACATGGTCAGACTCGGCAGCAATTTGCTGATGCACTATACTGTTGTCAAATCTCAGAGGACTGACATTTTTTTCTGTTCCTTCCATCAAAGGACAGAAGTCCTAAACCAATCAATTAATGTAAGAACTCATTTCACATGAGAAAATGGCCCTATTTAAGGAAGGAGTTTTTTTTCTAAAACTTAGCAAAACAAGAACCGTAATTATCAGCCTAAGACAGCCAAGCATCATGGAAAATTTTACCTCAAGTGGTGAATGTTCAGCCAAGTTAGGGCACAACAAAGCAAGATTTTAGAATAGAAAGTCTTGGGCCATCCTGCTTATAGTCTTCAGTGCTCATTAGTGCCTGTCTTTTCTGCAACACTGTAATTCACTGTATAATGTGATACCATGATATGATATTGCTGCAACTAGACAATGTTGTCCCCTAGAAGAGAGTTATATTGAACAAGAAACAAATGTATCATAATACTTAGTTTTTTAGGCTACGTACTCTGGAGCGGTCAGCTATAAAAACACTTAGCAGCCTTTCAAACTGACGCCTTCCTTATTACTGGTCTGAAATGTCCGCGTCCAGAAAGGGAAACATCTTCCAGTGGCTTGCAAAGGTGAGAGAAACCATTTGAGATACACCTTCTCATGGTATCACAGTTCTTCAGTTCCCAGCACATAAATGTGGTTGTCACTGAAATTCTTAACAGTGGGGATTTTACACATACAATAAATTTATCACAGATAGCGCTCTGTAAATATAAATATGTATTTGAAACTTAGAGAGATGCACTAAGAACCTTGTATCTTTTAGTATGTAACACTTCTCAATATACTTCTCACTATTTTATATTCTTGCTTTACAACAAACATATTTTCATACCTCATATTTCACCAAGTATTTTCAACTTAACCAGCTGAAAATGTTGTAAGGAGGACTGTGCAACTAATTGCATTACTGAATGTGTGTATTGAAAGTATGAATAATTGGATTTGATAAAGAATTAAAATGGGTTAGGCTGACCAAAACCAGGCAAGAATTGAAAAAGAAAATCCAGAAGTTATTTGATTTGTGTAAAGAAAGTGAAACATCTTCCTAAGCCAAAACAATTACAATAAAATAATTACAATTAAAAATACTAATGAAAGCCAAGGGGTGTAAAATCTGGGATGACAGAATGGCAGAGAAGTACTCCTGTGAGCCAGTGTTACAGCAGCCAGAGCAGTTTTGTTATCAGGGAGGTCGCAGGTTTAATATTCAATGTTCTGCAGTGCTCAGAAGAGATCTGGAGCCACACCACAGCCCTGTTCGGATGACACCCTGGACATGGGACTGCAGGTTTAGTTGGAGCTGAGTCCCCTTGTCCTCAGTGACTGCTGTGACCACTGTGCTATTGAATAAAAGGGGATCCCTTGCCCTTGATTTTATAGGAAGTTTCCTGTTTTTAATGGATGCTTGAATTTTTTGACTATGCTAAAACAGCTAGCAATGGAAATTACAGGACCGATTTGTCTACCATGTTCTGATGTATTTCTTTCAGCTGAAAGTCTCTGGCAAAACTGACTTGGATTTGCAAATATGTTTGAGCTGCCCTAAAATATCATTTATGGAAGCACCTGGTATTTTCCAAAATAGGATATGATGATGATGATGATGATAAGAGTAATGATAACAGCTGTTATTGCTCAGGTAACTCCACCAGTATTTTCTTATTTCTACTTTTTTACTGCTTCTTATTTCTTCACCTACCTGCAGCATATTATTTTACGTATATTTTCCTATTTATTTTGCTTTACCCTTTCCACTGTCATACATGATGGTGCTCTTATGGCTTTATACATCCTCAGGTGCACAACCCTATGACTTCTTTTTTTTATATTGCCTGGGCCAAATCCTTCACAGCATTACTCCGGTTTCCCTCAGGTGTGAGGCCAATGAAATCAAGTTACATCAACACAGAGTTGTGCAACTGTGGAAAAGCAGAGCCCTTATCTGTACTATGCCTTGATATATTTTTTGTTTAGTAATGCCTTTCTCGGCACATACCTTTATTTACAATTTCCTTTTTTATTTCTCTGCACCTTGTTTTACAAACCTGGCTTCTTTACATTCGGTAGCCATCACCGTGATCTATCTGATCTAGACAGCTGTGCCGAGACAGGGCATTTTGAAATATTGTTATAAAAAAATGGGAGCTTTTTGCCACACTTGTATTCATTTTAGTGGTTATCACTGTAACAGTTAACAAAAGACACAAAGACAGCCATACCCAAAACACAGCATATGAAGATTTTTTTTTTTTTTTAATGGCACATACATTTAAATAGCTCCTACTTTTCCCATTTGGCAAGGCCATTGTCGTGGCTAATGTATGTATTTCTGAAAACAATGATACATTTCCAATAGTATCTTCCACGATTTTTTTTCAATGAGCAATAAAGGAGGTTGAGGTGGGATGTGTTTTATCCCACCACATTATATCATTCCTCTTTTTCCTCTTTGTTGGATGGCAATCAGGAACCCTCATGCCAAGCTTGGGAAGCAACAGCATCTGGCTCCTTGGCAGATTCTGCAGGCGGTCTTGTTGCCAGCCTTTAAGCTGTGTCTGGGTCTGCTGCATGGTTTGGCTGCAGATGGGCTCTCTGGGTTGCCTTGTGCTTATGGGTGCCAGTTTTGGCTTACCTTTGATTCTGAGGACTTTACTCATTTTTATTCATTTGTGAATAAGGACCCATCCAAATGTTTCATGAAACCAGTATCAGAGTGTACCGATATTTAAAATGAAAAGGGAAGGAGGCTGTTTCCCTTCCCCCTCTCCTCCCCAGGATGAAACGTTATAATAGCATCTGCAAATGGATCTGGATCTATCAGTATTTCCATTATAAATCAGAGGCTTAGAGCTTAGCCATGAATATTCCTCCCAGAATGAAATGAAATGCTGCTGCTGGTATCAAAACAGTGCCGAAGGTTTTTTCAGACCACCTAGGCATTCCCGCACTTGCTTTCCCTTCCTTCAAGGGGGATCATTGTGAAGAGGTAATAGTCTAACATTGAGAGTATGTCCAAAAACATCTGCATGACAAAAAAAATGCTTCTTGCTGATGTTTCTGGACGCTGAGGTTCAACACGGTTTTGGAGTCACTTGCAAGAATGGTGCCTAGACCTGGAAGAAAAGCTTCTAAATCAGAGTCTCGGTGGACACTGAGGGAGCTGTGGCTGTGAACATAGCTTTCCTCCCTCTCTCACCTGCAGACCCCTGATGGCTGGGAAGGTGCATCCTGGAAATGCTGTACCCATCTCCTGCTGCAGCACCTGCTATCAGCTGCTGCCATGCTCGAGGTGCTACTGGTGAGACCTGGTCTGGCTGGACTTGGGCCCCCAAACACCCCTCTGGCAGGAGCTGCCTCTCCTGGAGAGGGTGTGGGGAGAGCAGGAGACGGGGAGGCTGTGCTCCTAATCGGAGGTGTCAGGCTGTTGTCGGGGGGGAGCCAAGTGCCTCTGCCCAGCCAGTGAGAGTGGATACCACTCGGCACAGATGGCTGGGGGGGGGAAGTGTGCTGCCCAGTTACCAAATTAAGCCTTCAAAACGCGATGTGACTCCCAGCATTTTGGAAGGAACCTTTCCATACTCCAGATCCTGGTGCGTGCACCTCTGCATGCTCATCTGATCCAGGAATGAATGCTTTCTGTCATCCTCAGATGGGTGCCTTTGGGACAGTTTGATTTCTTGGGAAGCAACATTCCCCCTGAGCCAAGGAGGTGCAAGGTGTGAGGACCCGGTGTCCCAGAGGAGTTGGGTGGGATGGGGCTGTAGGGAGCAGAGAAGCATGAGGAGCTTGTTGGCAGCCTGTCAGAGTGCGCATACGGTAATACAGGTGATGGAGCTTGGGGACCAAGGCACTTCCCCCACCTATGGCTGGGCCCTCTGGCTACTGGGCAATACTGGGTCACAGCTGTCCGTGCTGATTCCCAACATGACCCTGTTTCCCTGCTGAGTGCTTCTTAGTGAGCAGAGCAGCCTCCGAGCAGCCAGGCAGGCACTGAGGACAATGCACGGGAAGACTTCTAATTACAACAGGATCCACAGGCAGAAGTTCCAGTATCAATAATGACAAAGGAAAATTAAAGTAAAAAAAAAAATCCAACACTTTTTTTGAAAGGGTATTTCTATTTTTCTCTTTGCTACACGCAATGTAAAATACCACTGCATGAAATTTTATCCTTATGTATATGCTGAAAGAGTCACGTCAGTGACACATACTGTTACACGACATCCAACTAAACATAATGCAGCATTCAAAGCAGCAGTGTTCTGGTGTCCCTTGCTTCTTTTTTTAAACCTATCTTTTCCGTATTTAGGAAAAAGGTTTCTTTTCTCTTCTTTCCATGTTTCCCTGCAGTCTATAGACAGTCTCTGCACATGATTTATAACGATCTTTCTTGTGCAATCTCTTCCAAGATTCATCTTTTCGCAATCCTTTGTAACAGTCTCTCTTACAATCTTACGTTCTTGCAGTCTTTCTTAAATGAATCAAGGCAGGATGTCAAATATGTTGGTCTAACGGCTGGCACCTTTCTTCTCCCCTCTCTCCCCCTCTTTTCTTGTTAGCAACGTGGGGAAAAAAAAAGTTAAATCACAACAAAATTCTCATAGATTCTCTTTTGCAGGTCATTTGGGGAAGGGAAGCAATTCACCTTTGAAACAACTGGTGCTCCCAGTTCCGTGAAAGACTTGAGCACCCATGCAGTTCCAAACATGGAAGGAACCTACATGCATTTGATGAAATTACTTGGCTTTTAAATTAAAGCCCTTAAGAAGTTTCAAATGTCAGGTCTCATTTTTGCAGGTAGGTCAGAATCATGTCTAAAGTAAATATATTTTTTAGGCTGGTAAGAGCACACATTACAGGTCAAAATAATAACCAAATAACTGGTTAGACTCCTTAATGTAAACCTCTCCCCTCTCCTGCATGAGTAGTAAGAGAATTCATCAGGAAGTCACACACTAATACAAGCTAATATTATCTCCAAGAAAGACTCCAACATGACCAAAGACTGAGGGCCCAAGTGAACAGAGCAGATTAAGTGCTGAAAAACCGGACTGTTGAATATTTGTTTGAATTGCATTTGAATTCTCATTCCATGCTGTGTCTTCGGGATATTTCCTTAGGTAAGTGAGGGTTGACTATTGTTGGCGTGGCTGGTTGCTCTTTGTAATGTCCTTATTCACATAAAAAACATAAATGTTTATATGTCTGTGGTGGTATTTGCTTGTTTACTATTCTCTTTGACAAGTTTCCCCTACCCAGAGGGAAACAGAAGTGGCACTGTGTGGTTTAGGTGATCAACTCAATACCAAGAGGGGTGAATGGCAAACAGGAAACTGCCAACTCAAACAGCTCATAAATAAGGCACAAGATGAAAATAATGAGTCTAAACCATTGACAGCCAAAAGCAAAAATATACCAAAAACGTAATGAATAAGCTCGATGCAGTTCCAGCTGGTCCATCAATCATTCACCAACAGAAGTGCTACAACCATGGCAAATAGTATTTAAACAAGTGGTGGTATTATTGCTAGCTCTGTTGTGTGTGACTCCTGTCTCACAGAGAAGGGTTAGGCAGGGATATCCTGCCCTGGGTTTACAGCATGTCAGAGATGCTCCACAGAGAGGTGTACTGGCCCACTCTGTGTGTCCAGAGCCACCGCTTCCATCTCAGGTTGTTGCTATATAAGCATAAAAGCGCAGGATTCCGTTATTGCTGCCCGTGGTTTGCTGTGGATCTAGGCAAAAGGGTTGAGAAAGGCATCTTTATTGCTGTCTCACTGTCCAGTTTCTAGTGGGCCAAGGAGCACAGCACAAAACCTGTCATCCCCCTTGGCACTCATTGCTCTCATTTTTGGCACCAACAGCTGAGGCCAAGGACTGAATGAACACAGGGGATGAATCCTGCTCTGAAAGCTTGCAGGACCTCAGGACTCAGGCATGTTGGAAGAGCAATGTGAGATGCCTGCACACCTTCTTCTTGCATGGTCCTGTTCTCTGGGTAAAGAAGGAAATTATCATCTTGTAGGGCTAAGGGCTCTTCTAACAATTTTGGCATTCTCACTAATGGTTTGAGAAGGTGGTCAGGTTTAAAAGTCCCCCAGGAAGGGACACTTTCAGGGCAGACCTGTCTTTGGGCTAAAAGCAGCCCCTTGACTTCTTGTCCACAGGCAATTTTTTAAAGGAAAATTTGGAGAAAGCCCAAGATATTTTATTCATTCTTTAGGTTGATTTGCAAGCCACGCTTTGCCCTACTTTGAACGGTCATCTGTAGTCCATTTAAACAAACACCTTCTTATGTTTTCAGTTGGGCCTATCTTTTCATTTCCCTTCCATGGCATTTTACCTGCAAACTTAAGGCTCTTCCCGTTTGCCAAGACACATCCTCAGCTCCTCACTGGGCAACAATGCATGCACACATGAGCAGCAGCTGCTCCTTTATGTGCCTGGAACAAGCGAAACTTGGAAAGTCAGAAGAGCCGTGTAGTGCAGCCCGATGTATGCAGAACCAGGGTATTTGCTGCACAGCAAGCCAGCTATGTACATGTTGGCCCTGCAAAATGGCAGAAGTGCTACGTGCCTCCCGTGCCTGCCCACTTTACTCCACTTTCCAGCTAGGGCAAGGCAGCCCAGCGTGTGTCAAGTCTCCGCAGTGCCCCCCCTGCCCTGGCTGTCCTGCCCAAGGAACAGAGGGAGAGGACAAATCCTCTGCTCTGGCCCCAGTTCCTGAAACAGAGGAGCCATCAGCCAAGAGCACAAAGTAAAACAACTGAAGTAAATCTTCAGGTTTTGGTAGTTGGGGATTTTTTTTTCCTCTTCTACTGTGTAAGCTGTCTGTCGTGTTTTTATTTTACATAGGTTTGGCAAACATTTTGCTTTTACAGCTCTGGCTTTTCCCAGTCACTGAGCTGCATATAGGCTTTGCTTAACTTCTGACTTGCATGTTAAACAAGAATTAGGAAATAAAAGAGATATTATGAGGGTTTGGACTTTCTGGTTCTGGAGTCAACAGGGCTTTTGTTTTCCTCTCCTAGTGGAGGAGGATGGAGAGCAGACTGCCTCCTGTTAACATTGTAACCTGGTAAGTTTGCTCTGGAGCCCCAAACCAGGTATTTGCTGCCCATCTGACCTCTTGCACAGGCTTGCTTTCAGTCCCTGGCAAGAAAGCCCCTTGTGTTACGTTCAGCAGCAGCAGGATAGGGTCCAGGTTGTTTAAGTCCTCAATACTTTCTGTTTTTTCCTGACAATACCCAATTCATTGGGCCAAGATCTGAATACACATCTTCCTCCCACCATTTCACAAAGGGCTTGGATCCCAAGAATAGGGGAAACCACTGCAATACAACAAGGACATATAAATATGAATGTCAAACTGCCCCGTCAATGAAATGCTTTAAAATTCAGGGAGTGCCATGGTGCAGTGGGCCACAGAAACACAATGAAATGATAATGAGGACAAGTGGAGATGAAGACCACCCACTAGTAGTTTTATGACTGTGACTTGGAACGACAGTTCTCAGCGGGGCCATTGCGACTGGATGCCATTGTCATTTTTAGCACATGCTAAAGTAGCAATTGTGCACGGACATTTCAACTGTTGCCTCTGACAAACAGCAGCCAGACTATTTATGAACAACCCCCAACCCCATTCTTGTGTGTTTGGCTGCGTCTGTAGGTAGGAGAGAATGGAAGACTGCTACTTTGTTCTGACAGGTTTTCCCATAGTCACTGTCTGCTACTCCTTGCATATGCTTAATTTTCGGAGGAAAAGAAATTATTTACTCTGGCCTCTTCCTAGCTGGCTCTCCAGCATTAATCTTCTCTTACGCAAGTTTCTGCCTCACTCAAGCTGTAGTCTCCTTCATGCTCCATTGTGTTTACCCTCCTTTCCCAGGAAAAAACCCAACATTAAGAATTAGGGTGTCAGAGTAAACTTTTCTAGGGCTTGGTTGTGCCCTTAAGACAAAACGTGGGTTTTGGTGGAATGAAGAGGAGGAGGGAAAGATGACTATATTCTTGATAAGTTAGTTCACCCTTCCAGAGAGGTGCATTTGCTGGATCAGAGCACCTCCCAGGTGTCCTGGCTTAGATTTCTGCCTCTCTGTCCCCAAACGCTGCCACCCATTTTCTTGGCAACTCTCACCAACACTTCACTTCTAGCACAGGGCACAGGGGTGCAAACAGGGTGTAGGAGAATCTTTTCCCACACAGCTTCCATGTCAGAAACAGTTTGGCTCAAGATTTAGGTAAGCAACAAGTCTTCAAAACAACAGTCCAAATGCAGATCTTTTCTGTTTTGTAAATGCGCTAGAAAATTACAAAGTCATATTCAAAAAACACAGCCTTTTAGATTTTATCATTGTTTCATAAATATCTATAAATTTCACAACACTCTACCAGCTTGCCTTTAAGCCTTAATGTATTAAGAAACTCATCCAAAAAGAAGTTGATAACTAAGATATTCTTAATCTTTCACTCTTCAGATCCTGTCATAAAATGTGTAGCTGGGAGAGACTGTTCACATTAACTTGCCACCATACCAGGTCATCACGCCCAAAGCTTTAATCATGAGTTGTCACTGAAGGGTGCCACCTTCACAGCCAAGAAATGCCTAATTTATCCATTAGGCATTCCTTCAGTAGTCATTTAAAGTGAGCATGATTGTTTTTTTTTAAACTTTTTATGTTTTACCAAGAAGGTATAGCACGGCTCAGAAAATAAGCACTCATATTATTCTCAATGGCCTATGCAGAAAAATATGTTTAATTTTCATGCACGTGGTGGTAAAGGAAGCTGACTCAGAGCAGGTGGTTGGTAACAGGTACTTCTTTATGGTCAGATTTACAGGACTGCAGGAGCACTGAGAGGTCTCCAGCATGGAACAGAGTATTGCATGTCTGGGTGCTGTTATAGGTGTTGTATAACCCCTTTATAAAAACATGGGGTGTTATATCTTCATCCCTGAGAAAAAGGGGTGAAAAAGAAAGGACCTAGAGAGCAAGAAGGAGGGGAAGAGGCAAACAGAAATGTACAGCTGAAGGCACAAGGAGACAGGCATAGCACACCCAGCTTATTAACTACCGAAAAGGTCATTGCATGTGCAGGCCTGGTTTTACCTTACCAAAGCTTTGGAGGAGACCTGAGACACCTCCCTGAGAGATAATTTAGGTAACCTATGGAGAGATGGACTGGTAGAGCAGCAATTTAATAAAACAGTTCAATAAACCTCCAATAAGAGTGTCTTCTGGAGCTATCTATCACTTTCTGACCAACCTCAAAATGTAGGGTCCTATGCTGCCACAACAGCACAGGTACAGACCAGGCAAGTCAGTTTCCCTGGCTCAGGAAGCTTTTTATCAAAATTGTTATGAGACTGACAATCACAAAATACATAGCAGGAAGCTGAGTGGAGCAGGAGCTCCTGGAGCAGTTCGCAGGCAGGTGACCATGGCTCTGCAGGAGAGGTGTGCTCTGCCTCTGTGACCCACCCGTATAGCTCCTGTGCTGGGCCAACAGCCTGGAACCGGTAGCAGAACTCTTGAGCCAGAGGACTGTCTGAGTAATCCAGAATTCTGCTTCTGGCGTTGAGTCAGAAAGGCCTGCGCCATGAAGCTCTGCAGACCAGATGCACGCCCAGCCCAATCCCATCCCACTACAGAGCAGAGAGACACATGGACATCAGATACCATCTCCTCCTCATCTCAGCTTTCCAAGGCACAAGGTAGGGAGGGGGTGTTCAGTAACTCTCTATCATGAATGAGATTCTGGTTTGTACATTCTAGGTGGAAAACTCAGTCTTTCTGTGCAACACAACTTTCCAGCTATTAAAGCCACTGGATCTATAAGGGCTGACAAAATGAGAATAGTGTGGGAAACTGGAATTTCCCCTTGCTCTTTGTCCTTGAACTCACCACTCCTTGCACCATCCCATGACTTCTCTGAAATTTTAATCAATGAGTATTTTGGTTTGCAGTGGCAATGTGGTACAGGTATATGGCAGTGATTTTTCATACCTCATGGGATATTTGCTGTTGTGTAGAAACAAGAAGAGTCACCTCACAGAAAGTTCAGCAGAATATGCTTGGCAATAGTATTGACATTCTTTGCCAGGCATGAATCCTCAGACTGATGTTTCCAGATCTCAAAGCCTCCTCTTCCTTTTCTGCCTGATTAGTTAAAAGCTTCTCTGTGGTGCTAGCCTAAGTGTGGATCTCAGAAACTCACAAACATGCACCAAGGACACCCAGCAAGACTTTGTGGTGTGAGATGTCTGATGTTCCCATTTGACAGATTTCCCAGTTGGGGCACATGTTGGTGAAGTGGCATGTCCAACAGTGTGCAGGAAAATTTCTTTTAGAACTGGGAAAGGAACTCAATGACTTTGACCTGAAGTTCTCTGACTTAACCTTCACCGTTACTTCCCCTTTGTCCTTCCTTCTCCCTGAATCCCCATTCTTCTTAATGCCTCAACATATAGATTCAATAGGCCTTATCATATGAAAAAGAGAACACTTGTGGCTGGAAAACACTGCATGTTTAAATTTAGCATAGCTGGGAGAACAGGCATCAAGAAATGGGATTACAAACAGTCAAGCAAGTTTGCACATGTTAGTTATGTCCAAAGAGAGTTGCTCTCCTTTGTTACAGTGTGCTCCACTCATCTGTGCAGCTGTGCATCTGGCCTTTTGTTTCTCTACCTATTCTCATAGGTGGTTGTTGTAATGAGGAATGACAGAGCTGAGGAGCTGATGAGCAGAAACCTCCTGGATGGGGTGAAGCATGGGACTCGCATGAATAAGGCACTTGAATCAAGGGAGTCTGGAAAGACATTCAAATATATATGAACACATAAATATTAGGAGCAACACTATCATACCTCAGCCCTGCTTTCCAGCAGACCTCTGTATGCATTCAGCCTCACATTGGACCCTCTAGCAAATCTCTCCTGTTTATTCTGCGTGCGTCCAGGTACCGTGGTGGAGACTACACAGTAGCTCTGCTCGGGCACCCGATCACCAGTATGTAGCTGGTCCCTCCTCTGGACTGTGCTGAGCTTCTCGGTGTTCACTACAGCTTGTTCTCTGTGCCAAGCACAGACCAAGCGACCTAGCACAGTATTTTTCAAACTCGGTTGCGGCTGATCTCTAAATGGTTTGATAGTTTGTAGGGGAGATTGGAGCCTGGCTGCCAAGGAATGTTTATTTTTGTGTTCTTGCCTAATCATTGTCACAGATGATTCAGCAAGAGCAGAACTGCTACTCTGCTTGAAAAAATTCTGCCGGGGCTTGTTCTCGATCAATTTGGAGTGAAAATGAATAAAAAATATATAAAAAGCCATCCTTTTGCTCCCAGAGGATACTTTTCTGCATTTTGAGGGAGGAATATTGAGCTAAAACGAGAGAAACTGCACAGGTAGAAACATTATTAACATAATTAATGGCTTATGTAAACCAGGAATAATGTTGTCTGGGGGATGTTTTGCTGTCTGCAAAACTCCTGAGACCTAACAGGTACCTGCAATTCCATGTCTTGATGTTATTTAGCCAATTTGCTCCTGCCATGGGGAGGTCAACAGTCATGTACATTCTGTGTTGGACACTGTCAAGCCTTGTTTACTGCCATTAGAAGGTCCCAGGAGAAAGCTGGTGAGTTTTTGGCAGTTTGTGGCAGAGGAGAGAGCTACAGCTGCAGAGCAGTTGTTGTCATAACACCTATTCATCATTATCCCTCCCATCATGAATCACCTCCTGATAACCAACCCCTCTTTGTTTACATCCATCACATCTAGAAAGCCCGTGCTGGCTTCCAGGAATCACGTCTCTACCTGGGAAAACTCTGGCTGCTTTTGTGCCAGTATTTCTTCCCCAAACCCAGAAAATTCTCGAAGTCTCCCTGCTGAGAGAACAGGGACAGCTTTTCAAATGTTTTGTTCACTTCCACTTAAAATTCAACCAGAGTATCTAAATTAGGAATGCTGCTACATTCCAGCTCAGAAAGCTGCAGTGCTCTGTTACAAAGAGGGGCTTCGTCTCCTCCTTGTCATCCAGAACCCCATCCTTCTGGATCGTGTGGTCCATTCACCTAGGTTGAAAGCTCAGTAGGGGGCCCGTGATGTACCCTTCCTTCTGTGTCTGGTACAGCGCGGAGCACCATGCCAGCGATGCACTAATACACAAGAATAATCAGCTCATCAAATCAGCTTCATTAGTTGGAGCTCGAGAGCACAGCTCCGCTGCCCAGCCCCGCAGACACGCAGCCTGCCTCACCGCTCCATCTGCTGCAGCCGAGCAGGAGGGGTCTGCCCATTCGGCTGTTCACGCAGAAGTGCAAAAGCCCAGGACACCGGGGGTACTTCAAGCATGTGCCATGTTCCTGCTTGACACATGTCACCAGGGGACTGCTGCTCCTCCCCTGTCTCGCGTGTACAAGACCAAATCCAACTCCAGAGAGCCAGCCTCTCTAGAGTGAGGTTTTAGGTCATCAATGATTTCCCTGTTATTTCGGGGGAGAGGAGCTTGGTCCAAAAGGTCTGCCTTGCATCCCTATTGCGATGTCGACTCCTGGAGGCAACCCCATGCTGCTGGTGGGTGGCCTGGCAGCGGGGACCCATGCTGGGAGAGGCGAGAGGCAGCAGGGCAGAGGCTGTTGGAAGGTGGCTCATCCCCGCAGCAGGCTCAGGGCTTTGCAGCCCCTGTGTTTCCATAGCAGAGGAGCGGGACACCAGCAGGTCACGAGTTTCACAGATTTGTTCATTGCCTGGAATTTCTGAGCGAGAGTATTTATGGATAGCTCTGGAGTTATTTTTACGGGAATGGCTGTGTAACTAAGCACTTCAGAAAAAAAATCAGGCCACCGTGTAGATGAAAAGGCAGGTGGAGAGGGCTTTGCTTGAGCGTACCCAGCTTGGAAACGGATGGGTGCAAGCATCTAGCGGGCGCTCACTATGAAAAGCCCCTAGAGCCAGTTATCTTCACAAATGCTCTTCCTCAAACAATGATGAATAATAAACACGTGTATAAATCTCTCAGTCTTTGTTATTGCCAAGGGTCTGTGCAGAAGTATCTGTTGCTTACACTCAAGTTCTCTCTCTCTTTCTCTCTGTGTATTTTTAGCATGGATGGAGATACAGTCTCAGAAAATGTAATGACATGTGACATGCAGGATTCATATGTATCTAGGCAGTATGGGAATGTACCATGTAGGAGGAGATGTAACATACTGCTTGGCTTCTAATACCCATTACTTAAGCATAATAAGGCGCATTATGGAAGCAGATAAAGGGGCTCCCCATTGCGCCTAAGCATAAGAAGACATATGTTTATCCCCTACCCGTATTTTCCCTTTGCTTTATGTCATTACATTAAAGTCGATTCATGCAATATTGACCGAAGGTTTACACTGGCCTGTCAAAAATGCTCTACATGTTTGTCTTTAGAAGAGGATCAGTTTTCAAAAGACAACAGTGATCAACTCAGTTCCAACTCTCCCATGCCATTAGCAAATACCTGCTAATGAGTCCAATCGGATACCAATGCAATGCTATGGCAAATAATCTCATCTTCAGGAGAATTCCTCTGCTGATTTTAAGAGAGTCAAAAGGCAATGTTTTGTCCTGGAGTCACCTTTGTAACTCTAACAAGATGAGACAGTGAAGTTTTGCCTTGTAAGTGGTCCTAACAAAATGTTTTTCAAAAAAATAGCACGTTTAAGGAAGCATTTAATGTCCACAGCATCTCTGCCACTGGAGGAAGTGTCTCAAACAGAAGGGATCAGCCTCTTCCCTACCTTGTTTTCACGTTGCAACCTAGTTTTAACAGGACCTGTACCTTGCAAAAGGATACAGATAAGGGCTGGCAAAGGATCTTAATATCATAGTTCAAGCAAAAGCGCCTATTTTCCTAACCAAGGTTTGAACTGCATTGTAAAGATAGACACTGGAATGGTTGACAGCTTTAACAAGAAAACTGTGACTGCAATCCTAGTGCAAACCATACATCTTGTGAGATCAAGTGGAATGCTCTGTACAGATGCCAAAAAGAGCTGAATTTTTAAAGCCTGTTTTTTTATTAGTAGTTAATGGTATATATTTAGCACTGAAAAGATCATTTGACAGCACATCAGTTTTGCCAGATATATGAGTAAAAGAAAACTCAAAAAACACATTTGTGTGGGGGGTCTTTTTCGTCTGAAATTTTAGGAGGAACCAACCTACTGAATGCGAACTCTGCTGAACTAGATGAAAAGACTGCCATTGATTTCCACGGACTTCAGATCAACCATAAGGAGAGGAAGCAAAATGCATGCTAGGATGTTTCCTTGGTTATTTGCCTGTCCTTTTAAATGCTATATGTGACATTTTAAAGTTCAGGTGTTAAAAAAGGAATGATAGCTTCATGAAGGGTTTGTCAGTGAACTGCAGAGTTTAGAAGGCTGTTAAAAATATGAATATAAATGTCTCTGTGCATACACACTACAGGGACAGAATTTAATTTAGCTGGAGCTGGTGGTACCTGACACTTTCTGCTATGAGAGCCTGTTTTCAGTTTTCTATAACTTTGCCAAGTTTTAACCATTCAGTGTCTACCTCACACTGCATATTTTGCATCTCTTGATTCCACCAGCAAGGTGATGAAAAGCTACCCAGTATCGCAGAATGGAGAAGGCAATCAGGGGATTTGGCCACACAGGAGAGGGAGTAAGTGACAGCAAGAGAAGCACGCAGATGGACAAAGGAGGGGACAAAGTGAAATGGAAGGTAAATCAGATTGGGGCAGCCAGAGATGAATGTGATGGGGTGGGGTGAAGGGCTAGGCCAGCAGGAGAGGTAGCCTGGAAAAGAAACAAAGGAAAGTGTGAGGAATAAAAGACCTTCAAAACAATCTCAGCAGTAAATCCTTGAATCATGTATTCATCTTCTTTGGGTTGGTTTTTTTTTTCTTCTTTTTTTCCCTAGGCTAAAGAAAATGATTTATGCAGCACCAAGCATAAGGGGGCCCCATTCTCCACTGGCTGGTAAGTATTGCTGTGAGGAACACATCAGCAGCAACAGCAAAGACAGGAGAAGATGCCTGTTGTAATTTCAAAAGCCCTGGGAATGACTCAGTGGTCAGACTGCTCCCAAGAAGAAGAGTTGCTTATCACAACTGTTTGCTTTCTTCTCCTGTTGAGGTTGCAGTTTTTATATTCATTTTTCAAGCACTAGGAAGAAGCTACGAGACCTCAGAAGAAGGCAGAAGAGCTGAGAGGGGAAAGGGAGGGCAAGGAGGGCATGGGGGGTGAGCAGACACACAGTGAGGAGGGAGATGAGGACAAATGAGGAAGGAGTGTAGGCAAGGAGATGTAGAGAGGGGAGGAACTATCAGAGGAAGGCCAAAAAGCTGGATAAAAAAATCTCTCAGTATTTATAACACTACTGCAATGTATGTGTATGTTTCCTGTGCAAACATTTCTTCCCACAGGTGCTTTGTCTCCTGGGCACAGGGATGGGTAGGGCATTACTAGGAAGGACAGCTGCAGAGGTAGGTGCTTGGATGTAGATATGTATGTGTATAAAGGATGTATCCCTGTACACACCACTGGTAGAAATGCTTAAAGAAAGTCCTGATTCCTGTGTGCTCTACTCTTTAGCTGCTAGTTTTAAAGCCTGATTTTCAGGAAAGCAGCACACATTTACTTGTCCACTGACAGCAAGATCAGAAGCCAGCCCCACCTGGGGCAAGGTGAAAGTTTCCCATGCTTAGGTCCACCAGCACATTGCGTATCACATCTGGTTTTGTGGAGCTGTTTACGTGAGGTCCTGCTAACATGCACTCTCCTCCTTGAGCAGCCTGTGCCTGCGTGTGTCCCTGATCCGCAGATTAATGATAAGATTATGCCTGTGGTAGCTGCCTTGTTGCACTGCTGCTGGGAAACAGCATGTAGGCAACGAGGTGTCCCTCATGCTCTAACGGCATGTACCCATCACAGGCATTTGTGTAAGGGAGGTTATTTTGGAAGTGCAAGGAATCACACGATTCCGGCATAAATGTTTCCAGGAGATGTTTCTTTTCCTGCATCTGTTCCAAAGGGGAAAAGAAAAGGGAAAAGGTAGAGGGAGGCTTCCAGCCAGTCCTGTTAGCTTTTGCAAATGAATTCTCCAGTAAATGCAGCCTTCTCCTCACAGCATGAATTTTGCACACAGGGTGCACCAAGTTCATGGGCATGCCCCTGTTCATAGCTGCCTGGCAACGAATTAGGGCAAAAAAGGAGAAACACATAAAAATACTGCCCTGGACTTCCCAGTAAACAGGTTGTTTGGAGTCTTGGCTAATCATTTTCTCTGATGAGAAACCTTAATAGCATTGCCTCTACGCATGGCCACCATAGGAAAAAATTTGTTTTGTTCTGTTTTTTCCTGTTCAGAAATTGACCACACACATTCCCTAAACATCTGATGGGTCTTAGACTGTGAGGCTTTTCCAAATGTCTGCAGAAGCCCTTCTGTGGCCAATTTATGTGTATGAATATGTATTTCCTAGCAATGACACCATACCCTGATGGATGCAAGCGTCTGTGGCAGTTCGGCTGCTTTGCGTGACAGGACCCTAAGTGATGTCCAAGAGAAGAGGAGGAGATACAGATGCCTGAGTGGAGAGGCCAGGCAGGGTGACTGCTGGGGTTTAAACACCCCCCCGGTTGTGAAGAGTTCGTGGCTTCTCCTGCTTGTCTCACTTTTCACAGGCAGTCTGGTGACTACAACCACCACCACCTTGGTAAGTAAATAAGGTCCATAACACCAGCAGAGGGAATCAGTAGTTTTTATTCACTAAAATATGCGTTGTGGGTTTTTTTTTTTTTTTTTAAAGCCATAGTCACACAGCTGTAGTCTGGACTCCCACGTTTCAGCTGTTCCCTCTGTCCACAGGCAGAAGTAATGCGTCACTTTCTGAATTGTTCCTTTTTAAAAAAAACCCATAAATCAGTTAATCAACAGCAGCAGTATCGCTGAGTGGAAATGGTCCGTTTAGCTTCGGCCAGGAGAGGCAATGTCCACTACAGCAGGTCATAGCCATGAAGCTCAGTGGTGTTTTCAGCTCATACTGGTTCCCCCTCAGCCCTGGAGGGAGGCTGGCCCGTCTAACCCCATGGTTCACAGTGCCCAGGTCTGCCCGGGCACCAAATAAAGCTGATTTTGTTAAAATTTGAGAGAGGCTCAAAATGTGGCGCATTCAAGCAGGCCTCCGCGGGGCCCCGGAGCCGCAGCCTGGCCGCAGACGGGGCAGGGAAATGCCGCGTTTCCCCGGCAAGACGCACAGGATTTCCTGCAGCGGGTCAAGAAAACATACCTTCCCATTGTCCCCGCCGTGTCACGGGGAGTCCTTGTGCTCCGCTGGGGACAATGTCAGTTCCTACCCTGGCAACCAAGGAAAACAGGGAAGGTTGTTTGGCATTTTACATGAGGCTGCTGCCTGCCTCCCTCACCAGAAAGGCCCGGCACTGGGAGAGACGGCGCTCCTCATGGCTGCTAATGAAAATCCCTGGCCGGCCGTTGGTTGGCCACTGAGGTGGAAAATCTGTGGCAGCCCAAGGAAAAAAAAGCTGTATTTAAGACAAACAAATGTTGGGGGGGGGAGGCGGGGAAGAGCAGACACCAGCCAGCTCCTCAAAGCATGGTGCTGACTCCTGTCTTTGAGCAGGCCGCAGCGTGGTGGGGCAGCAACAAGGTGGCCAGGTGGCTAGGAAGGGCCCATGAGGGGCATTTCAGGCCAGCATCAGGCTCAGCTGTGGCGAGGGGGGGAATATGGCAATGAGGCCTTGTCAGGAGGCAGCTTCACCATCCCACAGCATGCCTGGAGCCAGGCTTGGTGGCCACCCCTCCATCAACCCTGGGTTAACTGTAGAGCAGGCTTCATGTTGTCCCTGTCTTGATGTTCAGTGCATTTGCTGTTATTGTCATATTTTGTCCCCTCTAGAATCACTTTAACATTAAAAGAACAGTCACAGTGAGGAAATTGCAGTCTTAAGTTCTTGCAAAACCTGGGGACCGAGTCTTTTAATAGGCATTGAATGGGCAGGGACACTGTGTGCCATGGTGGACTTCAGAGACATGGCACAGCCCACACCAGCACACATCTCCCAAGCACTGCAAGTCCAGGCTCCATTGGCACAGGCTGGATCCTAGAATAATAGAATCATATAGAATTGTCTAGGTTGGAAGGGACCTTAAAGATCAGCTAGTCCAACCATCAACCTAATCCTGACCTGCTTTGGAGCCCCATGATGGCAGTCAGGAAAGTCTCAGCTTTGATACCGCTGGGCTGGCACACCTCCAGCGTTAAAGGCACTTCCTGCAATGCTTTCATGAACCTGCATTTGCTTTTTGTCATAACACCAAACCAGCAAGTGCAGAATGAGACAGGGCACCTGGAAGGCAATGGCAAAGATTATAAGAAGCTGATCATTTTACTACAGCTTTAAGCAAAGAAATTCTCACTGACCCTTTAAAATAAGGTCATCTCAAAATACACACAGAAAAAGCGTAAATCAACTTATTGTTAACAGCGACATACGGATATGTTTTTATTTTTATACTGATAGTAAGAAAATCTCTGAAAAGGTGGCTCGAATAAAAGAATGTCAAACTGTAAGAGCTGAAAAAACAACACACCCAGTGCATAGGACGTTACCTCTTTGTTCAAGAAATGACATTTGAGTTTCTGGCTAAAATACAGATTTTCCCTCCAGTCTTGAAAAGTCAGTCTGTTCTATGTTTCAGTGCCCCCTAGAATAGCAGAATTGTTGATTGAATAACACTGGCTTTGCTTGATTAAGGTTTGTTGATAAATCCCAGCATAAAGTTGAGGTGACCATACCTAAAATACAGCCCTAGAGATAGAAGTGCACATCTTCTAGGCCTCAGAAATGCCCCTGCCACTAAATCAGGTGCAGACCCAAACTGCCATGAAATGGAACTGTGTCCAGAGCCAGTGTCTGGCAAGCCTGAGTCTGAGCCAGACTCTGACAAGGTCCACAGAGGGTATCATGTACAAGGCTGCCCGTTCAAAGAAAGGGAGAAAGGACACATATAAAGAGATTTCAAACATATCTTACTGTTGGATTAAAAAAAAAAAAAAAAAGAGTTGAAGAGTGTTAGTTGAAGAGTGTTTGTCCAAGAAGGGGGAACATGTGTCTTTAAATTTATCATAGATAAATGGGCAGAGGAGATAGCAGCCAAGATTTCCTTGTCTGAGAGGCTGAAGCTAATACTGTCATCTGTGGTTAAGACCCATTTGTCAAACAGAGTATGCTGAGAATAAAGAAAATCAACTCTCCCTTTTTTAATTTGACTTAATTAGCTGCAATTCTCCTTTCTGAAATAAAGTAATTTCCAATTGCAGGACACATTTCTGTGCCCTTACTTTCGCTAACACAAATACCTAGCTCCGCATGCAGGGAAAGCAAAAGCTGAACAAATGTGCTGCAAAAACAAGATGCTCCACTACACTCACCTCCTTCCTTGAGAGAGGAGGACAGAACAAACAACACGTGGCAGATGTTAGCCACACAGTTCAGTGCCCTACTGGGAGGCATGCAAATACTATCGTGATAAGCAGCCTGGGAGAAGCCACATAGGAGAAAACAGCGCACTTGTTGTATGTATGTATGTCAGATTTGCCCCTCCATAACTAGGAGGAGGCATGCACTCATAGCACGGCACGGAGTACATAACGCAATTATAATTGGGTGCAATATGTTCACAGCGTTTAAAAAAATGTTGTCTTAAAAAACTGCGTGCCACGTTCAGATGGCTTAAATTCCCCATGAGCCCCTGTGCCTACTGCTTCCTACTGGCTGCTTCTGGTCCTTCAGCAGTGCCCAGCCAAGAGGAAACTTCAGGGCACAGATGGAGTTCAGGCTAGACAGTCCATAACCTTCACTGGATCCCGCTGGCATCCTGTGGTGTGAAACCTGCATCCCAGAATTACTTGGAGCCGTCGTCCTCCCAAACCCGATGAGCACACTTGCCTAAAATAGTCGCCTGCAAAGGTGTGGCGAGGCCAGCCTCGGGGCTCGCAGAATTGCTGAGGGGGGCTGTGAGCCCCAGAATATCCTTGTAATTTGTCTGTAATGTTAAACTTTAAATAACTGCCTTCCTCTTTCACTCCTTTTTACCTCGGCGAAGAAATGCGACATGCACTGTGTAAAGGGACTGTCACCAGCTGTTAATAAGAAAGCAGCTTTAGCTTCCCTCCGCTTCTCTTGTTCACACGTAGACAGTGTTGGAAATCAGTGAAAACGGGTGTAGCCCCTCTGCTACCGCCACCGCCACCTCCCACAAAGAGAGCAAGTGAGAAAGGGAAGAGGAAAGGTTGAAGAAACGGGCTGACCTACTTAGGTACTGCGAAGGACGAGCATGCGGGCTCCAAGTGCTGGGATGGCTGCGCGCGTTTGTTCTGGGCACCTACTGTTACCCTGGCATCCCTCCAAACAAATGGCTTTACACCCAATTCCAAAACAGCTCCTTCCTCCTCCTCTTCAAAATATGCCCTCCCCACTGTGCACGCTCTCCCTGTGATCCTTGCCGCCTTGGTTTCAAAACGGCCGCTTCCCCGAGCAGGCAGCCAGCCCCTGTCTTCTCACCCACCTGTTAATACCTGGCCTCCTGTTTGTCACACGGCAGCTCTGGGCTCTGGACCAGGCTCCCCCCCTGCTCCTGTGCCGCAGCCACTGCTTCCGGCACGGGCCACCTGTCCCTCCTGTCTCAGCTGAGAAAGGACAGGACCTAACTGCAGGGTAGGTGGCTGTCAGCGAGCGGACTCGGCTTGCGAGGAGTGGTTTCCAGAAGCAGGAAGGATAGAGGAGGCAGGTCTCCTTGCTCTTGGGAGCCCTGACTCAGACCCCTTCCCGTGTGTCGCACGCCGCCTCCTCCCCTCCGCTGGCTCCGAGCCCCTGAGTGGCATCACTCGAACCCTGCGAGTTAGCCAGCCTGAAAATTATACCCACTGGGATCTGGCCAGTTTGCAAAGCCTAATATCAACGATTGCAAGGTGGGATCAACGCGTTCAGGCGACACAAAGATTGCATTATAAACCCTTTTGGATTTAGATGGCAAATGATCCTTTTGCTCTTCAGACGGTATTTCTGGCAATTCGGAACAGTTACAATTGCTCGTCAGAACAACCAAAAGTGCTTCCCTGGCAGCACGGCAGATCTTACTGAGAGACTGGAAGAACCTTCTTTGGTTTCTATATAAAACCCACTGATGACTCATATAGGACTCAGAAATTGTCCTAGTTAGAGATAAATGGGAAGATACACTGCAGATCTGGAGAGTGAAGCCTGAGTCACAGAGCTGGAACCGGGATCAGAAGGCAAACTTCCCCGAAGTTAGGGGTCTTAGGGAGACAAAGGGTTTGGTTGCATTTTTCACGCAAGCATCACATTGGCATTTCTTCTTTTTCTTTTTCTTCCCGCATCCTCACTGGGTGTGTTTTGGAATATGAGGAGTCTTGTAGTTCCTTTTGTCTACTCCCTCTACTACCTTTTGTCTTGCTTCACACCGGTGGTATCTCAGAAGCAATTAAAAGAATTCCACTGAGTTCCACAATGCCAAGTCTGCTTCGGTCCCTTACCAAAGACTACATAATGATGTTACACACACAAATCATTACTAAGGGGGGCAAAATCAAGCACTGAGAAGCTAGAAAAGGCCACTGCTAAGCTGGCTTGCAGAGCTTCAGTTTGGCTCCTCTGTGCGTACGCACGTTGCAGCAGTCTTTAATTACATGAGCATAATCCTGCGCTGTTTGTCCCACAGAACCCCTACCTCATCCAGCTCTTGGAGCAGGTGGTGCTTGCTTAATGAGCAGCTATTTATATTGGGTCTGTGCTCAGCACAAGACCCCGTGCCTTGTTCACTGAACGCTGTTCAGACCCCGGGAGCAATTCGCTTTCCTGCAGGCTCTTCTAGTGTACTTACCGCTCTTGTACCGGAGGGCTTCATTTTCACACCATCTTTCGGAGATGAGGAGGCAGAATTATTCCTCTTTATAGATGGTGGATTACACAGCGAGATGAGAAGGGTCCAGCTCTTTGGCGTAGACCCTTGCTGGGCTCCTGGGCTTTCTGTGCTCCACGCACAGGCTCCCACCTGCAAGTGGGAGCTCAGGACTTCTACACAAAAGACTGTACTAGGCAATCCTAGTATCCACTGTGGAAAATCTGCTTTCAATGACTTGTCTTACATCGCGTAAGACCCTTCCAGGATTTCCTTTGTATATAAATATTTGCCAGAAATAACAGTGGCAAAGACATTCTCTCAGCAAAACTTTTACAGCTCTTCATGCTAGTTATGCAAAACAGCTAATTTTAAAATATTAATCTCTCCAGGAGTAATTTTATATACCCTTCAGTTATTTGTAGATTGGAAAGGACTTTCACATCTTCGTTTGATACTGATATGTTGCCCCACTTCTTTCCAAGTAGAACAAAAAAGTGCACTATTTCCGCATCATTAACAATGTTGGCATCCCCCCCCCAATGATAGGCTGGTGCCAATTCTTTTTGCTTCTACTATATTAAATAAATTGTTCTTGACCTTCTCAGTCTGCTGTTTCCCCTGCTCTTTGAACCTACTTTGTTTATGTTAAAACTTAGTAAGTTATAATGCCTCTTGTTTGGTCTCTCTTGCCCTTCCATTTGCATTTTTTTTCCCCTAAGAGTTGACTCCTCTTTGCCTCACAAACAGAATGAGTTATGAGACAAATCTGCCTTTTTTCTTAATGGTGAAAGCTTGACCTCTTGACCATATAATAACCTGAGTATTCTTACACACCCTTCTTGGTGTCTTTGCAAATTTTTATTTCTAGTTTTCCTCACATTTCTTATCACCCTGAGGTATTAGCCCTTCTCAAGTGTCAAGTATATGTATTACTGGGGATACTGTCTCTGGTGTAGTGAGTGCAGTCAGGTCATGATAAAGGTCCCTAAGCAGCCACCAGCTTCCAGTCCATTGATTATTTGATCTTCACACATCATAAGGAAGTCCAAACTGGAATTCCCTCATGCTGGCTGCCACCTTTCTTGTGTCAAAGCAGTCTCATCTACAGTGCTCTCCTGTGAACACATTTCTCCAGATTGGAAATCTATTGCGATCCCTCAGAACAGTACAGTACAGACTTTCCAGATGCTGTCAGAAAGTCACTAAGAAATGTCCTCTGCTGGTCGTGGTTGGTCTGCCCATTCCTCTTCACACTTTGGCCTGTTCTGTCTCCGTCCCTCTAAATGATTTATGCCACAGCTTCTCTGCTCCCTGTTCTTGCCTTCTTGTTTTCTGTACCTTCTAGACCTCAAACCTATTTAGTCCAGACTTATTACCTCACTAGATCCAGTCTTTCCCTGAAAACTTGCACTCTGATTTATGGTCTACACCTTTTCCTTACACTGGCCAGCAGGCCTAATTAAGCTTTCCTGAGCTTTCTGCCCAATTCTGGTGCTCCTCTCCATCTCCACTTTAGTGCTTTTATTTCTTGTCCCAGGTCATCCTCTATAACCACTTCCTTACCACATTTGTCTTCCTTAGCCCACAGCTCTTCTCCTGTGGTCTCTCACTTTAATACTCTATTGCTTCCTGCCCCCAGCTCCCGTTCCCAGCTAACTTGTCCAGCTAATTCCAACCCCTGTTGATCTCGCTCTCCTAGCTCTGGTGTCAACAGACGCATTGCTTCAGTCTGTCCATCCCTTTTCCTACCCTCATGCCGCTTGCTGTCTCCTCTGCATTTGAAGGCTCCAACTTAAACAGCCACTACCAGGAGGGTCACTGAAGCAGTACATTGACAGAGGAGGAAGTACTCAAGGTTTTGTGATCTGCAGTCCCGGTTCCCTGGTCATCTGCATCAGAGACCTGGACAGAGCCTCTGCCCACCCCTCTAGGAGCCAGCTGAGTGGCAACCTGATGAATACCCACCTACAAGAGTTTGGACATGTTTGCATGTCTACCAGCATAAACGTAACCTGAGGGCATCATATGAATATAGTCCAGTGCACTACAGATATGGGCCCTCTTCTCAGTGCTGGCTCTAACTCAGCCTAGAGCAGCTATTACAGGGAAAGGCTGGCTTCTCTCCCGTAACGCTGGCCCCAGGCACGCTCTGTTATTTCACAGAGAGGTACGCCTTCAGTCTCTATTGTCTCTTGGAGGTAATGATGAGATGGAGCATGCTCCATGACAGTAGCATCCTTGGGGGATTTATCTGTTAACATCTACAGAATCTCCACTGAGCAGCTATGATGCGAGATATTTTTTTCCCCCAAAAAATATGTGTTGGCCAAATTAGGTGGATTTTCAGAACGATGATATAAGGCACATCCCTGAAGGCAAGGCCAATCCCCTGCCAGATTTCAAGCCCTGTTTAGAAGCATGGGAATGCTGCAATGTTTCCAAGAAAAAGTTGCCAGAACATTTAAATTTGGGCTAACCAACATATTTTCCCCAAACCTCCTTCTTGGAAAGGCCAAAGCTGATGGATCAGAATTTCTCTTAAAAAAAATAAAAATCAATCAACCTGAACAGTATGGTAAGTTTAACTTCAAATAATCAATGTTTGGCACAACTGTAAACTGCCAAAACCATGGTCTTGTACTACAAAGCTGTGGGCAGTTTTTATAATAAACAGCAGCCCCAAATAACTCATAATCATTATTATTTCCCCTTCCCTCTCCCTCCCCACCCCCCATTTAATTTTTGGTATCCTTCTGTCTTTCCCTCTTATTTACAAATTCAAGTGGATTTTCATGCATCCTAAAAGATCTTGTAAGGTCAACAATTTTCATTAAAATACACGGTGAATATAGATACGGTGCTCTTACTTTCAAAAAACAAAATTAAAATTACTAAACAAAATATAAGACTGGGACTTTGTTATTTTTTATTCCACAAGCACACCTCACAAATGTCAAATTTCATAGCTGTACAATCAATAAGTGGGGTGTAGAAAATCAATAAATATTTTTCAGCCCATTCTGAGTAAACATACAAATAGTGACTTATTTTCATGGAAGTACACAAGAATGTCTCCTTGGCTCCAAAATTAATTGATACATCCAAGACAGCTAAAAATGAAAAATTTGGAAAATGAAAAAGTTCTATGGCAGCCAGTTTTGTGCAGATACGTGAGGGCCTGTTATCACTCAGTAGTCACTAACTGAAAGAGTCCAGCTCTTAAAATAAGTAAGTGTCACCAATGACAGCATTATGACTGTGTCGCTCTATCTCTCCTTTAATGATACAGGGTGTTATCACTTGATGCCTTGTAGACCCAAAACTTTGACTTGAAAGTGGCTTTTCATATGCAGAGAATATAATTTCTGATTTATTAGCTACATTTTTTGGTCTTGTCTCGGTGGCTTTCCTTCCGCCACACAAAGTGTGCATTCAGATATCTTTTTGAGAGCTGTCTCCTCTGGCTCCCTCAAAGCAGCAGAACCATTTATTTTCCTTCTCGAGATGGCCAGGCTCTGTGGAAACCCTATTAAATGATTTCAGAATCAACATGAAATAACGTAGAAATCAGCTGTGGAAAATTGCTAAGGGTGGAAACGATGTCATCATATATTAGCAATGCTCAAAAATAAAATAAAATAGCTCCACAGGGCTTTTCCAGTATTTGTGGAGTGGCACTCCACCAAAGCACACTCAGTAAGGACAGGGTGCTTTCGGAAAGCTTATTTGGATGTACCCGGGCATGCAAGTGCACTCACACATGCATGAAGAGCAGGGACAGAGCTATTTTGCTGGCTTGGAAGAAGTCAAGTGTTGGAGGATGCTAGTCAATGAGCTGCTGCCTGCTGCCAGGCTGAATAGTGTTTCTCATTTTTTCTGTACCAGGGGTTGGTCACAGCTGGGAAGAGCAATCCTGCCCTGTCCTCGGCTCCTCTGCGAGTGCCCAGCAGGGCAGCCAGTGGACCTGGACCAGCGTCCCCCAGGGGAGACATTGCACAGAAAGGTGCCAGCAACACCCTGGGAGTTGTGCTGGCCTCCAGGAGAGGAGAGTGGTGGCTGGAACAAGCTTGTGTCCCGGGCTGAAACTGGTTGGGGAGACTTTAATCAAAGGATAATATTCATAAAAAATCAGGAAACCGGTATCGTACCTAACAGTGCCATCCCAACATTTCCAAGTTTAGTGCTTGCTGATGACAATCTCCATACATAAATCTGGTGTGCCCTGCTCATCTTTCATTATGTTTGTCTTCCACAGAGAAAAGTTGCAGTCTTAACCAGCTTAGTCACTAATTTTCTCCCCCGGCCCCCTTTGCACAAGTCATGAGGATGCTGAAGCTCCGAAAGAGGTAGACAAAAGATGACCACATTTCCTGAGATTTATACAGTACATATTTAGTGTTTGATTTATTCTGTGTCAATGCTATTTGTCACTTGCCTTATTAAACCCCAGAAACATGGAGACAACATTGCAGATGGGAGAAAGAAGAGGAAAGTCTTCTCTCTAATACTGGGAATAAGGAAGAATTAGAGTGAAGAAGCGACCACTCTGTTCTGTCTCTGATCACCATGGGAGCTGCCGCTCTGCTTTTGGTTTAGAACCCAAGGGATCAGAAAGGATCCACTCCTTTTAATAGGCAGATAGAGATGTACAAAACCCCTCCAGATAAAACCTGGTGGATTGGGAGTTGCACTTTTTCTTCTTCCCCCATGCCTGACCTAAAGACAAGGTAGCTGCACGGCTGTTGCTGTGCGAGAGAAGGCAAGGGTGAGCTTAGCTGCACATCGTGTGCCAGGCTGGTGACTGTGTGTGTGTGTGTGTGTGTGTGTGTTCCTGGAGCTGAGCCAGGGCGAGGGCATCTTTTGTCATCGCCTGGGGGAGCAGAGCAGAGGGACTGGCAAGATCACAGCCCCAGAAAGTTTGCGGTGGTTTTACAGTCAGTAGCCACTGCACCAGTCATCTCTGCATATTTTAAAAATGACAGGCAGTTTGGGCATCTGCTTACATCAATATTCTGTAAATACAAGTATAAATTGGTAGCCCAAAACAGTGAGAAAGCTTTGCATAGGTTCTGTTTTGAATGCTATTTATTACACAGCATGATATACACAGAACTCTTATTCATGTCAGTGGGAGTTTTATGCAAACATGGAAAGCAGAATGTGGCTCAAAATTGTAACTTGATTTGCTGTAGACAGGCCTTTCGGCATGCAAGGCTGCGAAGGCAAGTTCTCCTCTTCACACAAAAAAAGGTGCAAAACTGTTACCTAAACCCAGTGTAATAAGAAGGCTGTGGTAGAGTGCAGAAAGGTCCTGCTGCCTGGCATTATTTTATACCAATTCACACATCACCAACAGGAATGTAAAGAAAGAGAGAGGGGAGCAATACTGGAAAATATGCATAGCAAAAATTTTTCCCTACAGAGTTTGGTTATATTCAAATTTGCAACTGATTGTTTTTAAGGGATAAGTGTATTTTTATAGATGTGATATTATTATGGGGTGATGGTAAATTCTCTGTAGATAATGATGTTCTTAGATTGCTGGTAAAAAAGTAATTTCTATCTCCCTGCCATCACCTAACCTAAAATGACTGACCTGAATAATCATAGGCTTATGGGCTCATAGATTTACTCCTCTGCTTGGTGTTTTGCTTTGTTTTTAACAATAGCATTGACAAGACCTGCCTTCCTGACAACGTGTAAGTTTCAAAAGAAAGGATTATTTTTTTTTATATATGATACTTTATCTAAATTTTTTCTTGCTCTAAGAGTTAGAAATCTTATTTATAGTGGGCTCTTTCCCACTAGCACTCTGACTGGTTTTGGACAGTACTGTAGTGACACTTAAATTTGAACTTTCAGGAAAGCGTATACCTTAAGTATGCCTTAGAGTAGCCAAATTTTATTGCATATTAAAACAAGTGGCCACGGGGTTTGTGTAACTTGGCATTCACAGATGAAGAAACACCATCTACGGGAAAACCCAGATTCTTTGACAATACGGCATTAGTACTGTATAGCATTACAGCACTGATAAAGATCTGCCACTGAAGGCTTGGACATATTTATCACTCAGAACTCCTTCTGTGATTGTAACTGCCACAAACTCCTGCAGAGCACATAAGCTTTGCACAGAACAGACTTTTTTCCCTTATTTTTTTGCTTAGAATAACGATGGTCTCCCTTCACAAGCAAGAGTTACCCAAGATGTTTTTGAAGAAAATGTAGAGGAAGGAATCCCTAAAAAATTGTATATCAAATGCTTAATTAACACACTTAGGCTGTAAATGCAGATATGTACTCTAAGGAAAAAAACAGTCTCGTATGTTGAGTCTGTTTCATATTCAGTTTGGAAATTCTAAGCTAAGACAAAGTTTTCAAGATATTTCAAAATATCCTTGAAAGATGCAGCCTTAGAGCTCTGTGAACCCTAACTCTGCCCACTACTGATGGCAGCATTGCCCCATGTTTCACTACAGAGAGCAGCGTGCCCTGCATACCTACTGCCAAGGACACTACATGTTCAAGGTATCATAGTACATTATGGCTGAGAAAACTCTTCTAATTACAGAAAACTCCTTCTTAGATTTGCATTCTACAATGTGCCACGTGTATCATACATGGGCCACCTGGCTGGAAAGCAGCTCTGCAGAAAAAGACCTTGGGTCCTGGTGGACATCAAGTTGAACATGAGCCAGACGTATGCCCCTGCAGCAGAGGCGGTGGGAGGTAGCCTGGGCTGGATCCGAAGGAACGTTGCCAGCAGGTCAGGGCAGGTGACCCTCTAATCAGCCAGGGTGAGGCCACACCTGAAGTGCTGTGTCCAGATCTGGGCTCCCTAGTACAGGAGAGATATGGAGCTACTGGGGAGAGTCCAGAAAAGAGCCACAAAGATGGTTAGAGGTGATCTGGAGCATCCCTCCTACAAGGAAAGGCTGAGGGAGCTGGGACTCATCAGCCTGGAGAAGAGAAGGCTCAGGGGGGATCTCATAAGCATGTACAAATATCTGAAGGGAGGGTGTAAAGAAGACAGAGTGAGGCTATTGCCAGTGTCATCCAGTGACAGGACCAGAGGCAATTGGCACAGACCGAAACAGGAGGCTCCGTCTGAACATCAGGAAACACTTTTTCCCTGTACAGGTGACTGAGTATTGGCACAGGTTGCCCAGAGAGGTGGTGGAGTCTCCCTCCTTGGAGATATTCAAAAGCTGTCTGGACATGGTCATTGGCAATCTGCTCTAGGTGACCCTGCTTAAGCAGGGAGGTTGGACAAGAGAACCTCCAGAGGTCCCTTACTGCCTCAAATTTTCTGTGATTCCGTGATACTATTAAACATGCTGAGCAGCAAATTTAAGCCTACTAACTGGAGGTTTCCTTTTCACAGATCCCTTTCCCGGGCCTATCTGGACACCTCTGGGTTTTCTGTACCACATTGAAAACAACTTCTCTGGTCAAGTATACTACCTTGCAATTAAACTGCTGTCCTGATTTTACCTTTTAAACAAATAATGACCAAGCAGTCTAACATCTATCAAACTCCAAAGCAATTAGAAAGATTTTGATCTTTCATGTTGTGAAGAGCACGTGCATGCTATAGGAACATCTTGCATAAACTCCTGATGGAATCAGCTTTGATCATAGAAATGTCTTTTATTGTGGTAGAATATAGGGGAAAGTTAACGTGTGGGGGCTCACTCATTTTTTAAAACGATTACTGCTGGCTTTTTAAAAACCTTTACTTGCCATTTCAAAATCTTGACTTGAAAAAGAAGTCTTAATTTAAAATGTTGTCTAGTTTTTTCAGTATTTGATCTGTTTTTGCTAATTCATCTTCATTTTTCTGACCAGAAATAACTAATTTAACTAGTACTGCTATTTATTTTAGTAACTGATTTAGAACTGGTGCAACCTGGTGGGGCTGCCTGTGCCAACGGCATGACGGTTACATCTGCAGCAGAAAACCTGGCATCACTGCTTGTCCTGAGGAGTAAGGAATCCAATTTGGAAAATCATAGCTTTTCTAACCTCTACCCACAAATCCAGCCTCATGCACACATTAAATCCCATCCGTTTTAGATATGACCTGGAAACGTGCCAGTCCTGTCCCTGCAGCACCGTGTGTACCAGCAGGTCTGACCTGCAGAAGAATTTGCTGGGGAAGCATCGCGTGGCTGCTGAGGAGGGCGAAATGGCGAATCGAGGATAGGACAAGTATCCCGGGGACGGGGAAAGGGGGCACAGCGAGGAGGGGAAGCTCCCTCCCTGCACCAACCAAGCTTTCACCTCCGTGTGCATGTGTCCTGTTAGTGATTTTTGGTGCACGTAGCATTCCTCATTCAAACCTCTCACTGAAGGCAAGTCATTGCCAAAAAGACCCCCCCTCAGGAGACTTCAGTCCTTCCTCACATCATATATTAGCACCTCAGATCTCCTGCATTACTGCTCAGACTAAATGTGCATTTAAAAAGAAAGAAAAAAACACAAATCCACCACCACACATTGCAATCTTCCTGTGAAAAAGAATCACAAACATGAGGATAACACTCCAGCCCCAGCTGTCGGGAAGCAGTTTCGGTTTGGGGGGGTTTGCTAACTCGTCCTCTCTGTGGCGGCTGAGCCACCTCAGTACACAGGCAGCGGAGCGTGTGGAGCCCGGTGAGGAGCACGGCCCTTCTCCTGGTGTTGCCGCTACAATAGCCGACTCGTTGAATAACTGCAGCACTTGGAGGTACACGGAGTGCTCAGTGACCCTCATAATTTCTCATTTCTTCCCTCAGATGGAGTGGTCGGCAAGTTGTGCTTATGGTAGTAGACTGAAAGATGTAGGAGCTCTCGGATGATCTCCGCAAGATGTGCTTTCACTTACCCATGTGCATCTCTTTGTTTCTGAATTTAAAATGTGGTATATCTGAGTGAGGAAAATTAGGTTTCTATGCAGGCTGCTTCCTTTTCAGCTCAGAAATAAAAGATGTTGAAATAAGCTTTTTGAGCAAACCAACTTAGGGGCAGGAGGCTTTCTCTAATGATCAGAAAAGCTCAGAATGACCAAATTGAAGTAAAAATCCCAGAATGGTAGGGAGAAGAGTATCATTATTTTTTACAGATGGCATGTCTGAGCAGCGTTTGGCTTTGATTCCTGGACCAATGCATCATGTTCTTGCTGCCGGTAGTGGCAAATCCAGTGCACTAGAGACGGGGGTGCTGCAAGACACTTCTAAAAGCTCCCTAGAATTAGTGCAGCACTGACTCATTTGGGGTCATGTGGCCCCTTCTCCAACCTCAAATCTGCAAGTATCGAAGTTAATAGAAAACACTGAAGGGGGTATTGAAGAAAACCTGAAAGGTTTTCTGTGGGAACGCTGAGCAGGGATCCCAGAAGTGCACCAAACTGTTTTTACTCTGAGCGTCTGTGTCACTTAGGCATCTTTGAAAGCTTTATCTGCAGCTTTCCTGCTCTAGGGCTGGTCCCTGGCAATGTGGTTTCTAACTGGAATTTTTTTTTTGCAGGGATTTGTCTGCCTTCATCTCCAAGAATTTCTCATTGCGAGTGCCTAGAGGTGTGTATAGCCCAGGACATGGGATGAGAAACGGCTCTGTGTATTTTGTGGTTTTGTGGAGTGGCAGTGCAACCCCAATGATGCAACTGTGCCTCTGATTCTGATTCTGGTACTTCTTTCTTGGAGAAATCACTAACCCTCTCAGTGCTGTGGTTCCTTGGTCTGCACACTGAGAATGGTGGTAGGTGCTTGCCCTCCTCTGTAAAGTGACCCCAGCAGAGCCGGTGAAGGTTTCAAAAGCAGCAGACTTTTTCATCGTTTTGGTGCTGCGCAAATGGGAGCAGAGAGTTTGTGGGCGCTGAAAAAGCTCAGTGTGTCTGTCACGGTTTGTTTGTCTCCCCAGATAGCAGCCATACAGCACTGCAAGCTCAAATGACTCAGGAGGGGAAGGGGGAACCTGTGAAGAAGTCAACTCTACCAAACCCAACAACTAAGCGCTGAGGGAGAGACTTCCTCCCTTTGCTGTCTGTTAGTAGGACAAAGCGCTCCTGGTGCCAGCCTGGAGCCCACAGCAAGCTGTCCCGTAGGCAGCACCAGCGGTGAGAGAACTAATTTCTTTCAGCCAGGTAAATGGCCACGTACACTTCTCCGCACACCCAGACTGCTCATTTGGTTGCCGTCTAGACGTGGTGCCCGGCATCTCCAGCCACTGTGCCTTCCTGCCCTTCCTGCACACATTTGCTCGCAGACTTCCCCATCGGATGGGGCTGCTGCCCACCTAGGCAGCCGGGCTCCATGTGCCCCCAAGGACACCAGCTCAAGCGTCAGCTGGAGGGGGATGGCAGGATACAAAATGAGCAGCTTCTCCAGACCCATGCTTAAAGACAGTCACAGCAATTTTGATGCTGTGCTGCCCGGTGAAGCGCAACTTTGCTCTTGCACTGGCAAAGGCAAACTTTTATGGACTGTTCATGCCCTTTGGGCACGACCCCAGCCCCGTGTCCAACCTCCCTCACACATGTGCGGAGCAGAAGTTCTTTGTGGCACGCAGCGCAGTCACACACGCCTAAGCGAGATGAGAACCAGACTCGCCTTTTTAGTAGCCTCTAAATGCTGCTGTGTCCAAATGAACCTTTTCATTAGATGGGTGTACAGCAGGATCCGGGCAGCAAAACCACAAGATTAACTCGTAAGGCAGAGGTCTAGCCATCCCAGAGAAATTATAATATCGGTGAAGGTAGTATGTGCCCCAAATATCCACTGGCAATATCCTCCTGAAAATGTAAGTAAGCCCTAAAATTCCAGGTCAGTGTCTTGTGGAAGGGACCCCTTTCCCTCCACTCCCCAGTGGTTTCCATTTCATTTTTTGAATTATTAAAAGATCAAATGTTGGAATGCTGGATAGCCTGAATTCATTTGTCAGATCACGAAGTACTCATAACATTTCTCAGCCTTAATAACACATCTGCTCTTAAAATGTGGTCTCTTGATAATAGCTGGCTGAAAGTGTCTGAATTTAGGGATTATTTGAGACAACAGATTTCCTTCTATTTGGAATTGAATGAGGCATCTGCTCCCTCACTGTCAGCTTTGTGGGATATTCTCAAGGCAATCATAAAAGGGCAGATCATTTTGTATGTTATGAGAAGGAAAAAAGACCTCTGTTGGCAATTATGAGACTTGGAAGGGTGAATTAGGGACCTGCAAAGGTACCACTTCGTGTCTAAAATATCTAGCTACTCCATCCGTTCTCCCCCTGCGTTGGGTGGGATGCAGATTTATCCGACGAGCAGAGAGGGAGGGGGCAGTTCTCCTGTCAAAGCCAATGTTAGCAAAAGGGAAAGAGAAAGAAAACGAGTCAGGAAAGGATGTACACACTCCATCTTGGGTAACTGACCCAACAGCATATTAGACAGATTAGGACTCAGGATGGAGAGCGAGGCATGGATTCCTTGGAGGACTGAAGGAAATTCTGCCAATATTTATGCCAGTTTGGTACGTTGGAAAACCGGGACAAAGAAATGATTGCTTGCAAATTATTTAACACATATTCATCATCAGAATCTCCTCCCACATATCAGCGGGAGATGATTAATAAAGAAGTGAAAACAAAAGCAGTCAGAGCTGAGAGGAGGCACTACTTTGCACTTTGCAGGTATAGCATTCATTTCTAGATGTGAAACATTACGGGCAGCTCCCAGGTGGTATTTGCCAAGGTGGTGGGACGAGATGCATGCTCTGACCCACCTGCCTGGCTGAACACACAGGTGAACGCACACGAATACATAGATACATAGATATACACAAATATATGCACCCATCCATATATAGCATATCTATACACTCACACACATACACACGTCTATACGTATGGATGTATAGATACATATATATAGCTTCTTAGTCAAGTGACGCAAAGTGCTGCAGCTGGAAATAACACTATCTGCTCATGAAAAGACAGGCGTGCACTTAGACTTATTTATGTGGTAGAAAATTTGTTGAAGGGATGTGAGCTGCCTGAAAGCCTTTGTCAGAGGAGGGGGGAGCCTCCTGTGAGACACCTTGGCTGCATCTGGGTCTGGGAATAATTATTTACTATGAGACCGATCCCGACATGAAATGCCCTCCTACTGCAGTGAGGACCTCCTGCTGCAGGGTGGGATTCAGGCAGGTGGGGACGTGTGCCCCGGGGCCTCCCTGCGCTGCGCAGGAGTCCCCGGTTTGTGTCAGGGAAGACTGTTTGGGTTGGAAGGAGGTGAGCCGCCCTGTCTGTTTTACCTGAGACGGGCAGAAGAAGGCGCCTGACACTGGGCTCTGGCATGCAGACGTATTTATGAAAATACGTAGTCTGAGTTTGGAAATGCCACAGAACCTTAAGGGAGTTGCCAGTTATTTTCGGCTTTCTGATACCTGTCTAGAGACCCGATGACTGACTTAGGAGCCTTGAGTGAGGATCCTTTTTTGAAAATCTTGGTTCTTCATTTTGAATGACTGAAATCCTGGAATAAAATATTAGGACCTCCAGACCCCTGCCCCGAAGGCAGCACCAGTGCCATAGGGATGACAACAGCCTCCCTGAGACGGGGTGAGGCAGAAGATCTAGTGTGCTTTCCCACCACAGAGAGTGTTGGGCACCTTTGCCCAGTCCGATGTACTCAGAACCCTCCCAGAGACAGAGAGGTCGTGGCTGGACTTTCCTCCCTGGGCAGGTAGCGCTGCCGTTGGGTCAGAGCAGGCTTTCGGCTCACAGCTGGCTCGGGGAGAAGGAGCAAATGCAAATGCACTGCATAATAGATAATACACCCACAGGTCAGTGAGCATTGCGCATCCTGCTCTACGGCTGCCTTGCAGAGTAGGAGCCTGCTCTTGTTCTCAACCCAGGAGACATGCTCTTTAGCAAAAGCTGTGGAGGCTTATGCCATGAAGGTCCGTGGTGCAATCCCCGGCCTTGGCAAGGACGCCTGGCAGTACCGAAGCTCCCCTGAGCCGCCCTGCATCCTCCCCGGCTGCAGGCGGGAGCTCGGCCAGGGAGCCGGCGAAGCATCCCTGCACGGGGCTGAGCAGGGCTCCCACCCGGAGCTGGGCTTTAGCACACTAATCCTCGGGGTGAGGGCAGGGTCTTCAGCTACGGGGTTTTCGTTCAGGGATGGCTCGGTTTCAGAGGCAGCTTTTTAGCACTTTGATTGAGGCCAGCACCAATTCTTCACGTTTTATATTAAATATTGCAATTTATATTAGGAGAGGTGTTTGAAGTTTCTGATTTTCCCCTTGGCCACCTTTAAATCTCATTTTTAATCCCTTAGCCCCTTTAATGAAGTTCTTGGTAGTTTACATTGTTATTAAACCTCTGTTTGGGGAATATAATTTTAATCCTCATTATATGCCAAATATAGGTATCAAATATTCATTGTGCAATTGCAATTAAAAAATATGGCCCCCCAAAGGATCTTTTATATTAATTTAAATTATCCTGCACTTATACTATGGTTGGAAATAACCTGTACTGCTGAAAATGTCTTAATTGAAGTAATGTCTGTAGTTATAGTTAGAACACCTCCTTGTTTTGGTTAAATCCTGTTCTGTGACACTGTAGCCATGCAGATACAGAATTACAGTGGTATTATATTTGAACCCTTTTTTCCCCCTCTTTGTACTTTAAAGAAAAGAAACAGTTGAAATCACTGATTTTGTTTTAAATGTTAGCAAAGGTAGAGTAATTAATCCGGGCAGCTTTTTTATGCATTTCACAAAGCTTCATGTCACACGAACTGTTTTCTCTTTTTAATCAGTGAGACAGATCCTTTACTCCTGCAAAGCCCTTGCAAAACTCAAAAGGGTAATCAAGAAAATATAGAAAAATCCCCATATAACTAATTGAATTATTTAAAAATATAAACTTTCCAGTTTCCAAATTAAACATGGAAAAAAATTTATGATCTTTTGTGTATAGGTATCATGGGTTGGAGCACAATTGCAGTGGATCTCAATAAAATAAACTGCTAGCAGTTTACAAGATTATTCATTTAATCTAGTGTTTGTAGATAATAATACCAATTTAGCTTTAATGTAGCTCTTTTTATTCTTACACTGAACACTCTTTACAAGAAATAAAAAGGTTTTTTGAAGTCTTTAGATGACAAATGTTATATTTACAGATGGTGATCTCTGTATTTGAAAGCTGCATTAACTGGCATCATCTTCCAGCAGAGACATTTTGGCATGGCCAAGCTTAGCGTTACGTAGCAGGTTGATTAAAAAGAAGGGACTCCTCCGCTGACCTCTGGAGTCAATACTCCAAGCAACCAGTACGACTGGGTGGATTAGCCACAGCAAGATCCATCACTATCTTGCAGTCTGCATCGACATGGTTACATATTTTTATTTAAGCATTGTGGAAGAAAGCATAAAGGATCACATTTCTGCCTGCCACATAGACCTTTTTTTTCTTAGCAGCAGTAGTAAGTATTAAACAGAGAAGCTGTCAGGCTAAAATAGAATTAGGATTATAACAAATTCTGGAATACAAATCCCACTACACTTGGAGAAAATTTGTCTGTTATTTTTTGCAGTCAGCCAGCCCTCTGTTTCTGCAAACTGGCAAACTCAAATGGTAGGACCAGGTACAAATTTTCAAACTCAGGCCCATCCCTGTTTGAAGGGTGTTCTCCAAGTGCAAGTGACGGGAGAGAGGAGAAGAATGAGAAGGAGATTCAGTCTGGCAGAGTGCTCCCCACTCTTTCCTTCTAACAGACTGCTGTGGTCACTTAGGAGAACAAGATGTCCCAGGAGTGTCTCCAAAGAGCACCACCACTCAGGACACTTGAATGTTGCTAGCAAATGGCTTTTGGAAGCCAAACACTCTTCCCAAAAAGATGTAATAGGGTACTCTTTGGAGTGGCAGCTGCTACAAAAACCATAGTGGGAGTATTTACACAGCAGTGGAAGAGACTTTCTTCTTGTAGAAAAGGAAAATGAGGGAAAATTAAATGCAACCCAGGCATGAACACCGTGTCGTTGACTCCTCGTGCTCTATAAAGACTGATGGGAGCAGTCTGGCTAAAAAAGAGTTTGAAGCCTCTTGTGATCCCTAGGGCCAGTTTTGGTTACTCCTCAGGCTTTCAGCTCTGAACTTCCTGGATATTGCCCATGTTAGAATGTGGCCTTCCCAGTCTTGTGGATGGGCCTGTTGCAGGGCATGGGTGGCAGGTGTTCCCTTCCAATGCTTCATGCCCAGGAAGTCTTACTGCCCTTCGTGTGCCATCTCTCCTCCTTCTATTGTGCGCAGTCTATCACAGTTCCTTAGCACATAGCTCACTTCCCTGGCCATCCACAAGGCAGCTGGGGCCAGAGGATGACTCCTTTTCTTGGAGTCTTGGCAAGCAAAGCCAGGTGCTGCAGGGGACTGAAGCCCAGCCATTGCAGGCAGGGTGCAGGGTATCAGGCTCACTGCCTATGTATGTGGCAATTCTGCTTAAGCCTATCAGGTGGGAAAGTCATCTTTGGTTCAATGTTGGATGCTCTTGGCCCAGCCCATTAGTGCCAAACCATCTGAGGTAGCTTGCAGGTATCAGGAGTGCTATGCATTCAAGAAGGGGAGGAAGCTGAGGCCTCTATACACTTTATGTGGATCAAGATCATAAGTGGCAATTCACTGGGCTTGTCTGCAATGGGGTGAATCAAAGCTCTTCACAAGATGGGACCTCACCTTGCCTGTGCTTCCCCTTCCCCCCACAGCCCTGGCTGAAGTTGTGACCATGGTGGTTCTCATTGCAACAACCCCACGTTGACTTGCAGTTTAGCAGTAAGGTCATCCCTGGGTGTCCTCCTGGCCAGATCCATGCCAGACTGGTTTCTGCGGGCTCACTGTCTGCAGGAGTTACCCCATGGAGGTCAGGCAGAGCTGGGTTTATGGTGGTGGTCCTGGGGAGCATTTTCCTGGGGAGCTCAGAGGTTTGGGGATCTTCCACACTGCAAGGCTCAATGACCCTTTCTCAGAGGGCTAGATCTCTGCTTTCAAACAGGGGTTTGAAACAGAGGTCAGCATTGCAGGTTCACTGTCTAAGATTGCACCCACATTTCTTTTACCTATAGATATCTCCGTCCCCATCACTAATTCCATGCACAGGCAAGCATTGTTAGTACTTTAAGAATTAATCACATGCTGTTAGAAAAAAAAAAATTGACATTTGCATTTCAAAACTCTTACCAATTCTAAACATTTATTCTACAAAACTTGGAAAGATTGTAGTTCTGTTTCAAATTATTCCAGCACCGTGGGCATTGCCACAGAATGTAAAATTACAGAACATATGAGACTGAAACCTGACACCCGTTCTTCCCTGTTGTGAAGTGTCGTTGATGAAAAATATACTAGTTTGAAGAAAAAAAAATAATTATATAGGAGCATGACCTGTTCCCAAAGCAGCTAGCCAAATTCACTCTTGTTTCAGAGGGAGCTGGGTATGTAAACGGAGTAGGGGACCCCTCTTCAAATACAACTAATTTGATTTAAAATAGTAAGAAAACATGAAATAGCTCCTACAGAATAATCTCCTGATGCTCCTGTGAGAACACTCAGAGTGTTAGGAGAAAAGAAAAAGGGCATCATACTTTCTGCAAGCATATCTCTTCTGTAACAGTGATTTTGTAATCAGAATGACACAGAATTCAGTAAAATTGGTCTTTATTGCTATTCTATAATCCTTCTTCCTTTAAGCATTTTCCAACTAGACATTTTTAAGTTTTGTAATCAAAGAGACAATGGCTTTTGAATGTAATGAATAATCTACTCAGATATTTCAGTCCTTTAAAATCACCTAGAAAAGATGGTGACATATAGGCAGAAAGGAGTATGGAGATGACATGAGTGAAACTGGAATATAAATACAATAGTGATAAAGTATATAATGCATGTTCTCATTAAGAAAAAAAATCTCCTGTGTGTATTTGTATCTATACATGTGGGTATTTAGATGCACACACACTGATGTAGCTATGCAATATTTTCATCTGAAGACCCCAAAACTCTTCAGAAAGCTGAGCATAGCATTTTACAGATGGGGAAGTTAAAAGTGCAGAGAGGTTACATGTGCAAAGCACATTGCTTTCTTCAATGTAATAACGAGCAAATGAGTTCCCAGCCAGCAGAAGAACTGCCTCTGCCACCTTCAGCAAACCACCTGTTGCTTTTGAATGAAGAATTACCCATTTTGGTCCAGGCATTTCATCTTCCCATTGCAGCTGCTATTTTTCACTCTACCTGAAGAAATCATGGAAAGCCACAAAGAAGTTTAGACATGTTTCAAACACAGCAGCCTGTTCTTAAAAAAAAACCAAGCCCAATTCATTTTCCAAGATCTGGACCTAAGTCCTGTTTCTCACCCATACAGCACTGAATTCACTTTCTAAGACTCTTCTTTATCCACAGTAGGCAGGAGTGTTATTTGAGTAAGGAATGAGCAAGAGCTCAAAGGCTTTAGCCTTTGAGTTACAGAGACAGAATAGCTGGCGCTCACAACATGTTGTATTATTCGAAACAGGGAAATATTTTTTCTTTGTGAAAATTAAATTTGAAACACATGACTACGATTGTCCACATCTTTCAGAAAACACTTGCATGTTCCTGAGGGCCCAGATTTCACAAAGGTTGGACAATTTTAGTTTGATTCCCCCGACCGTTAATTTACTCTTCTCTCTCAGATCTGTTTTGCCTCTGACTCTGTTTTATCAAATTACCCAGACAGATGAAAATGAGCTGTCCCACATAGACGGTCTCTTCTGGAGCGTGTATGTAGCAGGAAGCCCTCCAAAATCCCAGGACTGCAGAGGTGGCATCCACTCCTCCCCCCTTCCCCCCCCAACTTTTTATACACTGAAATCTGTACATTTTCCTATGACTGTTCTGCCCAGTGGTCTGCTGGGGAGTCTGTATTTAAGACTGCAGATTCTCTGACAGCAACAGCCCAGAAACAGCAATAAAGGAAAATCTCTCCACTACCTGGATGGACTGCCTTTGTGGCAGTGCAAAACCCTGGCAGTGCCCTCCACCACCTCCCTCTTCCTTCCCCCTCTTTCACACCAAAGATGCTCTTGCAGAAATTTAATCTTAACTGTTTCTTCATCACATTGTAAAGTCTTTCTGTGCTGGAAGGGCTGCTGTTCACAGCCAGTGCCGGCAGCAGCCCAGCTCTGGGAGCAGAGAAGTCACTGCCTTGGGCTCCAGGGCTGCATTGAGCTTCGCTTGGGTTGGCTGGGGCAGGGCAGGGGTGCACACTAAGGTCCACTGCAGATTCCTGGCTCCCCTGAGCCCAACACCTTCAGCTCTCCAGCCTGTCCCTCTCTCTGCTGTTTGCTTCTAGGGGCTTCAGCCTGGACTGCTCCCCCCGCTAGTCCCAGCCTCTCCTGGTAACTCCAGTCCTCCGCCACTTTTTTTTTTGCTGCTACCCACTCTTGATTTCCAGGCTCCTTCTACCAGTCAGCTCTGCTTCCTCCTGGCTCCCAGCCCACCTCTCCCGAGTCATCTCCACATCTGGGATGAACATGGCTGGAGCCTTGGAAAGATGGAGCAGATGAAGGGGCCGGTAGGACCTGCCGTAGAGGCACACGGCAAGAAAGATCTTCCAAAGTCTGGGCAGCGGCGTGATCAGGGAGAGCAGAAAAGAGGCATGGCCCTTACCTTGAGTCTCAAGGCAACCAGAAGTACCCTGGTCATGAGTCAAACTGTGGTAAGATTGAGGATTTAATATAAGCAAACTAAAGAGTTAAGAGCTCTTAAATAATAAGAGCTCAGTCTTATTATTTAAAATGGTGGCTCTGCTGAAAACTGCTGGATTAACTCCAAACACTTCCTTAAGACATTTTTGGTTTCACCCCCTTTATAATAGTTACATTGGGATTTTGCTAAATAGTGTGCTCCTCAGTGATGCATGAATCAGAGCCAGATTTTTAAAGACATTTAGGTGCTCCTTCCCACTGATTAAGGAAGTAAAAGCCTAAATTGGTTTAAAAATCTGCCCTCGGGAGCTGCCGAGTGTGTCTGGGCACCCGAAACACTTGAAGATTTACTGCATCTAAAGACCTAGTGAAGATCAGAGAAATTCTTTGCCAAACATAAATGGCAATGAGACATATTTTGAACCATCAGAAGTACTGCCTTTAATTTTTTTTTCTAAAGATCAGTGTCAATGAAGAACATACTTAGTCTGAGTTTGGGGACCAGTTTTGCAAACTGGGTCTGATGCTGTTGCTGTGAGACCAACTGTCATCTCCAGCAAAAGCCAGACCCGATCTAAGCAATTTTCTTGGTGTCACATTGCCTGTTGAATCAGACCTTATTTGACACATATTTTCCTTAGTGGCCTCAGGGGAGAGGTAAGATGCCATGCCCACTGGGCAGCAGAGTGCTAGATCCCATCTAGCCTGCAGGGACTGCATGCAAGTCAGTGTGGACACCAGCACTTCTTCTCTTCCAGCCTTTGAATGTAACTGCGAGTTTGGGCTTTTCATGCCTAGCTGGTAATGCCAGGCTGTGTGACATACACACACTGGTTTCTACTGGGAAGCTGGACACAGAAGATGCTTCAAAATACTTGCGTATTTTTTTTCTGTTTGATCTGATTAAACTGATTAGAAGATGCCACATAATCAACAAGCAAAAAATGACCTTTTCAAACACATTCAATTTGTTTGAGTCCATTGGGCTTATGAGAATAAATAAAACCTCTCTTAATGCTTCCTAATATCAGTAACACCCCAGAAAATATTCTGCACTTAATGACCAATTTAAGAGCATTAAATGCTGTTAACAATCAATTTACAAGGTATTTTTGTGCTTCTATTTGTAGATGTCTAATTATATAGACTTGCTGGTAGCACGTTACCTTTGGTGGCCAACCGCAGCCCTCTGGCTCAACACAGTAAAAACCAATTGCTTCGTAAACCTCTCCTAAAAAAACAACAGCACCACCGGCGCTCCCATACAGCTCTCTAGGTTTCTGCTTTGCCATCAGCGTGTGTCACCTGTCGTTCCCCTGCAGCCCCAGCCCTGTCCCTGGGCACGGCTGCCCCTCCGAAAGCAGGTAGTGAGGAGCGGAGGGCTGCGGCGGAACGGGGAGCCCCCCATGCCTTGGCAAAGGCTTCCCATAAAGTTCTGTCCTCTAGCTGCGGATACAAACTCAAGCTGGTCGGGTGCACAACTCCAACATGCCGAGCCCGCTACCCTTCGGCACAGCCAAATGTTTCAGCAGCTGCCCTTTTGTCCTGTTTCTTAAATAAACAAAGAACAGATACAAATTAATGACCTAAATTTATGGCAAAACACACTGCCTTCTCAGAGCAAATAGCCTTAAAAGAACAGATGTTAAAATAGCATTTTGTACTCACAGAGAGAGAAAACGGCTACTGTGCAAATGAAAAAGCTCGGGATGTATAGAAAAGAGTATCTAAAGCATCTAATTGCGCCACGCCGCCTCCCGCCACACCACAAACCCCGTAACCTTCTGATGATGCCTTGTACAGAATAATTATCCTCCCCGGGGCACTCCCCAGCCCTTCTTGCCTCCTCTTACAATCCCAGTAAACTTTCTCCTTTCATTCCTTTATCTTCCTTTTGGAGATGAAAAGAGCAAAATGATCATTTTGCCAGCACGTTAAATAGCGACTGGCAATCCGGTGCTGTAATCCTCCATGTAATTTAGCCTGGAAGAATTGTGCTCCTGCAACACACCCTCAACAAACCATTCCTTTGAATTACCTCTTTGTCTTACCCCGAAGGGCGCATTCATTACGCAGGAGAGATCATTTCTCGTTATTTTATTTTTGATGAGACTTATCTTGCCAATGCTTGTATTTAAGCAATTGTTAATTACATCCATGTGCAAAAAAAAAAAAAAAAGAAAAGAGTAATGAAGAGGGACAGAGGCTTTGAGGAGGGGGCATTTATTTATTTCTTTATTTATTTCTATTTTTGCAGAGAAGCAGAGGGAGACGCGATCGCGCGCGGGAGGCGAACGTGCGGTGGGTTGGCGAGCCGTCCCTGCCATCCGGCGCCGGCAAAGGCAGGAGCGAGCGGCACCGGGTCACGGTGAGAAGAATTAAAAGGCGTCCTCGCTTTCCCGCCCAGTGAGTGCATTCTGTTTATACTACACCACATTGTATTTCCAGTCTTACTCAACGTTTTAATATACATTTTCTTGTCAGGCGTCTTGGCAATCGGGTACACGACTTGCAAGATGGACTGAGAATTCCACAGGTGGACTGATTAGTGGGTGGCATTTCTGAGCTCCAGCAAGCTGTTAGCATTATGTCTGTTTGCTTTAGGTACAGATGTGAAATGATTTGACAGTCAATCTCAAAGTGTGTGCGAGTTCTTGGGCTTTTTTTTTTTTTTTTCTTCCCCCCCCCCCCTTCTTGGTATGTCAAACTCTTCTTATAATACAATCCTTATCCGTCTGGTTGTCCATTGAAAAAGCATCTCCCCCCGGCCCCCCCTCCTGCAGCCAATCTGGATGCGTCATGCATTATTCAGGAGATATAATTTGTAAGTGTCAGAAGTGGCTTTGGTTTTTTTTGCTGTTCGCTCGTTTGAGGACCACAGCTGTTGCGACCAAGAGTCCTGGCCGGGCACAGGGGTTATCCCACCGCAAAGGCGAATTGTTTCCTTTGGGCAACTTGTCCGAACGCAAGTTTCCTTAACAAAGCCGTAGTCGTAAGCAAATGGTGTTTGACAAGTGGAATTTTCTGTTGACTTGCTCATTTCATTTCCTTCTTTTGGCAGAAACACTTGGAACTTGATTTTCTTGCAGTTACTATGAGCCCAGAATAATAACTCCTAAATCAACACTGAGGAGGTGGAAAGGTACAACAACACAAACACTCAGTAACAGTCAGGACAGCGACATGGAAATATGAGTTGACATGCAGAATAACCACAAGTGGTGCATAATTTATTGATTGCACCTTGTCATGGGAATGATGAGCTCTCAGCTAGAGGAATTATATTTTATATATTTCACAACTTTGGGGGAAAAATATAAATATTATATATACAAACTGCATATACAGTAACTAATGGATAGAGCAAGATTCCTATTTCCAGTTAGTGAAAAAGTTGTGTGCATCACAAGGCAACATTGTCTGGAGCCGGGCAAGTCTGGGAGAGAGGAGGGAGAAGGGCAGCAAGGGGGGATGCGGTTCTGTGGCACCGCTTACGTGTTTGGGTGGACGTGGTTAGGTTAGAGCCACTCCAGTGTTAAAATTCCCCAAATCTCGGAAGGCAGATGGATTGTATTGTAAACACTGAGCTTCAAACTTGCCCTAAATTACAATATAATATTTCAGCTGTGAAATGTTATATATGTGAACCCGCAGAAAACTGCAGTATGAAGCATCATTTGAATAACAGCAAATTACCCTGGAAAAGTAGGGTAAAAGGTCTGAGAAGTGTCTGTTTCTTAGCTCCTCTGAAGCTTTCAATCAGGCAGATTCTCGAGCCTCTCCATGGCCAGGCACAACCCAACAGCTTCCTTCTCCTCTCCTCATCCTCTTTGTTTTCAGCACCAGGAGAGCTGCTTGCTCCCAGGCTGGGGCCGCTTCCCTCCCCAAGCTGTTGCCATCTCCTCCCTGTTTTAATCACTGGGTAAGCAGGGAACAGAAGTGGATCGTTTCCTTGCTCAGGCAATCACAGGGAAGAGCAGCCACAGCCGCAGCATCACTTGCTGAAGGACGGTGGCCAAGTCTTTGGCTGAGTGGATGACAGGAGAAGCACAAGCAGGAGTAGCACCGGCCACCCTGCTGACAGTCCCGACTCGACTGGAGGGTTGAAATCCACAAAATAAAGGCACAAGAAATCCAGGTGCTTGCCCTGCCTAGATTTTGTCCTATAGGAGCAGGCTAGCAGGTTAGCCAACCGAAAAATCCATTTCCGCTACTTTAAATAAACTGATCTTTCCTCTTTCTGCACTGGAAAAGCACATGAGCTCTTAGTTTTCTGCCGATTACTTACTACCGCACTCGATTTACAACCCTGGAGTCAAAGCTTCCTCCGAGTAGAAAAGCTGTTTCTCCAAGTGCCTCTTTTTTGGTGCTATGAAGAAACATGTCAGAGGAGACACAGCAATGCACTCCAAATGAGAAGCAGGGGCTCAGCTCAGTACTTGCTGGTATCAGCAACAGATTTGTCTATATCACCTTCTGCAGCTAGGAAAGTTACTGCCGTACATTTGCCATTTAAGTTGTGAGCTGGTCTCATGCTGCTTAAGGAACAGCTTAAGTTGGAATAAAAGCAGTTTCACTGGAAAAAACCAGTAACAAAGCCTTAGGTACCACAAAATCACTGCAGAAAAGCGCCCCTCGATATTGCTAAGAAGGAAGAGCCTTCAGCAGAAAGCTGGTGGTCCTCCTCTAGAGAACGGCAGCTGCTGCCTGGGCTGAAATGCAGTTTGGTTTAAATGTGCTCAGGGCCCATCCTAGTTACGACACACACTTTGCTTTATTTTCTCCCTCCAGACCCAGAAATACGTTTACCACCCTGCTCCAGGCGATAGATATCTCACCATTTCCCATGATTTACAATTAAATCTTATCTCACAAGTGGAAATCATTTCTGAGCTGTTTATAATGGGAATGTGATGGAGACCTATGACTAAATATCTCATTTATTATTTTGCATTAGTCTCCTGACTTTTTATGAGGTTTCTGTATGTTAAAAATAGAGAACGCTTCTGTTAAACACACATTTCAGGTGACCTTCTCAGAAAAAAGAAATAACCAGGCTGAGCACGCCCGGATATGAATGATAAGGAGTACATGGAGGGCTGTGAAAAGGGGTGAAGGCCCCTCTGTGGATGTTGCCAAGGAAAGCAGGGCAGGAGGACACTGCCTGTCCCCCTCCCTGGCCGCTGCAAAGCCATCCACCCAGCAGCCGATGCACCTCGGCAGCAGCAGCAGCACCGGGATGGCAGGGCTCTGTCAGACAGAGAGAAATTCCTCATGAGCATCGGGTCTGCCTTCCTTAAAGCAGAATTATTGACCTTGGCTTTCAAGCACTGTCTGTGTAGGGAGGTGCACGTGGTGGTTCCCCAGGAAGGAGAAGGGCTGAGGGCATCAGGGCTTTGCCGAACGCCCAGGCTGAGCCCCCCTCAGCCCGTGGCATCCGTGGCGCGTGGCTGGAGCCCAGCTCCCTCCGCTCAGCACAGCCGTCTCTTGCTGTGATGCTTATTCACACATCCCAGCTCGCTCCGTCTCGCTGCCTGGGTACCGATGCCAGGGAAGCTGAAACACCGCCGGCTCTGCAAGCCCACCCAGACCATAGGCTCCAAAGTGCATACTGCTGCCTCTTCCTCCAAAATTAATATCTCAGCTAGCTAAATTAAAGCAAGCAGGGTTTCACCCAGGCATGTTGTGATCACACCTCCGACTTGCAATATAGACTTACCATGTAAACTGCTAAGCAAGGTACAGTGCTCTCCCAGCAGGAGAAGACAATGTCTGCCTGTGAGGAAAAGAGGCTCAGGGTGGGAGAGTGGGGATGCGGAGCTCTTCTCCAAATGGCTCCCAGGCACCTGGCAGCTGGCATGGGAGACCCGGCACATGGAGAGAGCGCTGCATCACCTGGAGAGCACTGGAGAAGTCAGAGGAACTAAATGCATTTTATAAAGGAGGCAGAAACCACTACAGCTGGGCAAGGTGAGTCAGGGAGGTGGAGCCGCAGAGCAGCCACGGCTGGAGAGCCCACCGCTGCAGAGGAGGCTACCCCTGCGTATCCCAGCAAAACAGACTATTTTAGAATTTTTTGCGCATCCGTGCAGAGCTCGGCATTTGCAGGTGGGGCGTTTCTTCTGCCCAGCGCTCCTTAACACAGCTTCATCTGTGCCTGACACGCTGGTGAGGCTGTTGGGTTTTTATTCTTTGCTTCTAAACCAGTAGACTCGTTACCATTTTTTAAAAGTGTGAATAGCTGCAACAGAAGCCATCAATTAGCACAAGCAAACAGGGCCAAAGTCCTTCCTTCCTCCTCCCCCACAGCATATTGTGAGGAGAGCTGTGCTCTTCTACTTCTGAGGCTGCTGGAGAGGCTCTGAAGTTGAGCGGTCCCGCTGCCGCCTTTGCATCTGCTCTAGGACGGACAGAACGCTCGACACAAGCGAGGCAGGATGGGCTTTCGGTGCTGGCACCGGGACAACGGGAGCGAGACCAGCTCAACAGCAGCAAGCAGGAAAGGAAGGCAATTTTTTTTCCCCTCTCCGTTCCAGAGAGCCTTCCAGGGCTAAGGGAGGTTGCCAGAGGTTGCCTGTTTTTTTCAAGCGCCATTCCCCCTTCCCAGTGTTCAAGAAGCTGCAGAGGGAAGCCCCTCCAGCAGCTTTGCTTAATTACCCTGATCTGTGGAGAGGTTAGAAAAGCCTCTCTGCTGAATAGTTTGCAAACCGGACCATGTGTGCCAGAAGATTTCTGTTTATTAGACGATGCAGAGTATTAATTAGAATATAGATTATATGCAGGGGCTTTACCATAAGTTTGCTGCCATTTGGTCTGGGCACGTACGTTTCTTGCCACATTGCTTTTTCTCCCAGAAAACCGGTCTCATGGAGCCAGCCCAGCTCCTAACAGAGTTCCCATCCAGGAAGGAGGAGGCCGATTGTGTTCCCACTTGCGAGTGAGAGCGCTGGTCCTTACCAGCCTTGCGAAGGGCGCTAAGTATTAGAGAAGTACTGAACAAAACCCACCGAATCACACAGGTTGTGGGTGAGACCTGCCCCACCTGCCCAAGGCCCTTGGCCGGTGCCACTACGCCACAGTTGCTCACCAGCCAAGCCAGGCATGGGAAGTGCAGTCGGGTGGCCACTGACTTAAGTGCCAGCATACACTTGGCAGGGGCTCTCCCTACTCCCTTTTTGAGCCACATCAAATGCAGCCTCCAGGGCAGGAGGGTTGTTCCAGCCACTGGTCACTCTGTGTTTGCTGGGGCCCTGGGAATTGCATGTCCAGTCCCCTTGGGTCATGCTCTGCAGAAGGGCACCTGGGATGCAGTTACTACTAAAAAAAAACCACAGTAATTTTTCATAGCACAGGGCAGATCAATAACCTATCTCACCTGCTGCTCTTCCTGACAGCTACAGGTCCTTGAGAGCAAGGTACAAGAATCCTATATTGGGCAGTCTGGGAAACACGTGGCCCAAAGGGGACATTTCTTTCCAACCTTTGGTTGGCTTACTTCCTAAAGCATGATTTATAGCTCATTACCCACATCAATACATATATTTTTTTCTGTAACCTTTTTATGCTCTTCCAAGAACTGGAGTCTTGTGACATAGAGTTCCAGTGGTTTATTATCCATACTTGAAGAATATTTTGTAGTGCTGATCATGTGTAAGTAAATAGAAATTACCGTCTTGTACAGAGTGAACAGGAGCACAGGCTTATCTCTGCTGCGCATTCTTTTAATATGCCCCCCTTCCTTACCCTATTTCTAAATTAAACTGTCATCCTGTTTTTCACATCTCTCATTATATAGAGGTCTTTCCATATGCCTAACATTTGTTTGAATTTCAATACATCAGACCATGTAACATGCTGATTCACAGAAATCTCACGTTCTGTAATGACCCAGCCTTTTAAATCTGCCTGCATTTTTAAAAATCTGGCTCAGATTTTGACTTATCAAATGTTATCTGACCATCTCTCTTAATCAGGGGTTGCTAGTATTGCTTTCAAGTCAGATTTTGACCTCAAGCATTCACGCTTATTTCAAAATTAAGTTTATTGAAAAGCAACTTTATTCAGCTCTGTAAAAGACAGATAAACATTCCCCTGCCATGTTTGCAACTTGGAAACCTTTTGCTATTGCCCCAGATCACTTAAAAGATTTAAAAGCAGGCAAAACAGCCACTGCCTTTTCTGAAATACCACTTTCATATCCGAGAGCTGCAATGCCTTCAAATTATTTCTGAAACCACTTCAGCTCCACAGATATCATGCTCCTGCAGGGCAAATCCATTGCCCTGTGGCTTAGAAGAGCTCTCGACAGCCTCTCATTGGGTAGCTTGGGAGATGCTGTGGTGCGGAGGTGGGCAGCCGGGGCGTCCCCGCTGGTACTGGACTTGGCTAACTCAGTGTTCAGTGTGGGCAGAGGTAAGTCATTTCAGATCTCCGCAAAAGCTCAACTCTCTCTGGCCAAACAAAATGGCATCTGTCTTGCTTAACTTTGCAACTGAAAATATGCAAAAGCCACCTGGACGTGGTTGTGGGCACCTGCTCTAGATGGCCCTGCTTGAGCATGGGGTTGGACCAGCTGACCTCCAGAGGTCCCTCCCAGCCTCAACCCTACTGTGATCTGTGACTCTGTGATAACACGTCTGCCTCCATGACTCGGCTGGTCACAGCAGCTTCATTAGTGACCAACGCTGTAGAGATGCACACGCTGCAGAGCCAGCATGGGCCTGCAGCTCAAGTTCACCGCAGGGAGGAGAGCTGTGGCCTGGGTCCTGCCACAGAGACAGCAGGTCCCCCTCAGGGCCGGAGAGGGCACCTCCTGCCCCACAGGATTTACTGCAGGTCAGCACACCTGGGCAGAAAGAAACAATTTATCTGTCACATCCTCAGCTGAAAAATAGCTGTTGCTGAACCTAAATGATGCCTTTTAGTGTTACATACAGGTAAAAAACAGAGCTGTTGTGAGCGTGGTATTGCCCAGGTCCATGTGCACCATGGTGCTGTGGCCAGACATCAGTCATACTGGGACAGCAGAAGCGTAGGCTCCTGGTATTGAGTCTCCCCGGCTCAGTCTGGATGTTGGAGATGCAGAGGGCCCTGGCCCAGAGCACCCCCTGCCATCTTCTCTGTCGTGCAGTTCCCTGAAAAATTTCACATCTCGCCCCCTTTACTTCTAGTGTCAACCACGAGGGGTTGTGGCCCCCCTGCCGTGCTGAGGATGCACATTCATCACCCTCTGGTTGTTCCTTGTGACTCCAGTGCTCAGATTGGCATCTGACCAAATCGATCCAAACCCAGGAGGTTTCCTACGTGGCAGACTTCCAGCTGCTGCGCAGTGTAACCCACACTGCCTCTCATGAAGCTTCAATGTAAAATGTCTCTGGTATCATTTTATCCCCCTGAGAGCCTCTACCTGTTGGCTCTTTTTACATTTCACAGGCTGGGGGATTTATTTCCCGCTTGTCTTTTTCCCTCACCCGACACACTGAGCCTCTCCACCTTCCTCCGACACCAGCCCTCCAGCCCCACTTAGAAACCCGTTTGTTCTTTTAGAAAAAAGACTTCTCTATCAATTAAATAAATTGCATTTACTTTTACTGGCCACGGATTGTCCCAGTCACTGGCTTGGTTCATCTTCATGTTCAGGCAACTGATTTGTATTGTATTGAAAGGTTTTGATCTCTTTTCTTGGGGCAGCTGATCATTGAGCTCTAATACAAAGCGCTGGTTGAACGCCACCCCTTTGCTGTTTTTAAACAGCATTAGGACTAGAGAGGGGACTCTTCAGTGCTCGGGACACTGAGTAGCAGCACAAAGGACCATACTGCAATTTCTTTTCTGGCACTGGCTTCCCACAAGGCTTGGAATGGTCACTTGGTCTCTTTGGCTCCGAGTGCCCCAGGAAGGGCTGGCCAGCACGGCTCCGCCACCCAAATGCAATTACAGTCCACTGCAGCAGGCGATGGCTTTTCCTCGGACATCCTTAAAAAAAACCTGCTCCCCGAGCATAATGATCTAACACAGGAAAATAACGTTTTACCCTTTAAATGCAGTCCCTGTTAGGCTGCAATTAGCACAGGTACAATGATGAGGGACAGGAATGATGTCAATCCTTTTTCACTGCCATCGCTTGCCAGGTTTGCACAGAGAAGTTTTGCTGGCGTAGCCCGGGCCAATGCATCTCCGAACCTTATGTACGAGGGACAATAGGCAATCCAGGCCTCACAGACTATTTAAGAATAAACTCCAGACTGTGAGCTGCTCAGACATCTTGGTTGTCGACTGCATATAGGTGCCATCCTAAAACTGTGAAACTGAATACCCTTAATTTAAAAATTCATGCCCAGATCTGTGCTTTGCCCTTCATCCTTGCATTTACAGAAGGCTAAATTGAGATCCCAGATTTTACATCCAAACGCTGAAATGTTCACAATTCAGACTCCTGCAAAGGCTTACAGACAAGCACATTTTAAAACTGCATCGTGTAAACTGTTTATGTGCTGAAGGAAAGCCAGGGATTTTGCTAATGACAAAGAAATCGTTCTCTCCTCTGATGGCTGAAAGAATTCCTCTAATGACAATAAAGCCCCCTCCTTTGCAAATTTGCTTTGGGTGGATGGCAAGATTAAAGAACATCCAGCCCGGCTATGATTTTTCAGATCGCATAAGTACCTTAAAAAGACGTTCATTATCTAAAGTGACGCCTCTCCCCTAATTGCAGTGCCACTGTTATGCGAGACTCTTTTTAGTTTTTTCTTTTTTTTTTTTTCTTTCCTTCTTCTCCCCGCCGAATCCTCGTAGATGGTAAAACAAGGTGTGAGGCTCGGGAGCGAGCCCCGGCCCGGAGAGGCGGCTCTGCTCCTGTCCTCGCCTCGCCCCGCCAGCCCGCTGTCCCGCACCGCCCGCGGGGCACCAAACCCTCGCCCGGGAGGCGGCTGCGGAGGAAGCCGAGGCTGACACCGAGAGCCACCGCGGCCCGGCCCGACATCTCCCACAACTTTTCCGGGCACGGAGAGATGGTCTGTTCGCTTGCTTCGCTTCCCGCTGCCTCCCGGCTCGCTCAGCCCTGGGGCCGTGCCAGGGCCCGGCCGCACGTCCCGGCGGGACGGGGCACGGAGCCGGAGGGGGAGCGGCCGGCAGCCGGCCCGCACGGTAGCCCGCCGGCCGGGGAAGAGCGGAGGTTTGCCCGGCGCCGGGAGAAGTTCGGCACAACCGAGGCTGAAGACAGCCCTGCCCGGCCCGGGGAGCAGCAGCCCGCCTGCACCGGGGGCCTTCCTCCCAGTAGGGGTGAAGGTGAAAACAAAGCATCTCTCTCGCCCGGGATCCCTCAGGTGTAATTAGTCCCAGGGGCCAAAAGGGCATCCATCAAATTGGTGTGAGCAGGGGGCCTGCGGCACCCCAGGGCCGTTCCTGCCAATCTCAGGGCAATACGTGGCGAGGGCAAAGTTTGCACCGAGCCTCCCAAAAGCGTTTATGTCTCCTGTCCTTTTCCTGGCTCCCCACTCCCACCACCGGCAGCAGCACAGCTATCGGGAACCCACAGCTCACCCACAGTTGCAGGTGGCCATCAGCGTACAAAAGGGGCTCTGGAAAAAGATCGTAACCCCCTTCTGTTAGCTTTTCACAGCATTGGTGTTATTAGGGTAATAATTTATTTGGGTTTCCTATTTCTCTTTGAAATACTGAAGTATAATATATGCATCCATACGTACGCTTGAAATTTCTGGGAACGCCATAAACCTTGTAATTTTAATCCTATTATACGGTTTATATTTAATTGATTGCTATTCAGAGAGCAAAATTTCACAGATCTTCTAAAAGAATGAATATTTTTAATCAGCTCATTTAGCTAGGGAAAAGGATACACGTCCTCTCTCTAAACCAGCCTTTCACAGCGCCACGCAGGTTCCAGTTACTGCGGGAGCCGGTTACCCCTCAAAAAAAAAAAATGTTGAAAATTAATCCAAAGCTAAATCAGTGACATGATTGTATTCCCGTTACTTTCCACTTAAATGCATATGTTTACAATATCCTTTAATAATAATTATTATTAAACATAGTAAAATACTTCCAAACTTGGCTCATAACATCATTGTACTTCTAGTGGAAAAAAATTTATCTGAAGCCTTGTCAATATGCCACTTCCTCCTCCCCCATCTTTTAACAGAAGCAGCCTCCAGTGAAATAATCCAAGCTGTGTTCAAGAAGTTGGCAAGTGGGTCCAATTAAATGTGGTTTTAGTGTATTCTGGCATTTGCATATCTAGTTTGCCAAGAAGTAATGTTTTAGAAAAAAAAACACACACAAAAAACCACCATAAAAAAAAAAAAAACACAAACCACACACACACAAAAAAACCTGCATTGGTCCAGGCAGAGAGTAGATGGTGTGATGCATTGCTGAACTTTGTCCCACGAATTGCAGAGATTAAAATAAATAAATAAATAAAGCACTTTTGTCTCAACTATTGCCCCTTTAGGGTTGACAGGCTTTACAGTAATCTGTATGCCCTATAAAAGAAAACATACAGAGGGAATATTAGAAAATCAATGCAGCAAACAAAAAAGTTCTCTTTAATATTTAGTGAATCATTAAAAAACTTAAATCGCAACGACCTTTATTTCATGGAAATATTGAACGCCTTAGCTGAGCCGTTCTCCAGCTAAACAGTGATTCAATAAAGTGGTCCATCAAAACAGCGCCTGTTCTCCGGGACGCAGAACCGAGAAGTCAGTCGTCACCAGCCAGTGATCGCTTACGGCCGCTGAGAGCGGTGCCTTGTTCTTGCAGCTCCTTCCCCGCCCCTGGCTGCAGCCACCGTCCCCCTGTACCCCAGCCTCCGAGTTCCCCTCTGCCGGGGGGGGTTACGTGCCAACACCCGGCTGCGGGGGCCCTATGGTCCCAGTGCCTTTTGGCCACCAGTTGTGGGACGGCACCGAAGGGCCACGGATACAATCCCTCACCTCCTTTCCCCTCCAATTCTGAACAACATGGAGAAAAAACACAGGCAGAGGAAGGATGTGTGGAAAAAGATCCCACCCCAAAACCCCCGCAAGCCTTAATCCTCCACAAGGCTAAGCGTAGAATGATGTTTAATGTATACTGGCCAGCCCTTTCACTCATTTATTCCATAGCCGAGACAACCTCGCTACAAAGCAAGGAGAGTTAATTAATAAAACGAGGCAGCGTGGGGTTATATGGAATCTTTAAAGCCTTTATCAGTTTGCCAGTCCATTAGCGGGGCTGCATTCTCCACAAACTCCCTGCTCCAATATGTGCAGCAGAGCAGTTAATTTCTTTTGGACTCGGTCTATGGCACCAAGCTGGGGTTTTTTTTTTCCATCTTTATCCAAACAAACTATTAAATAATCAACAAATAAGAATATTTAACCCAAAATAATGAGAGGAACGATCGTTCTCCTAAAAACTATAAATTAAAGCTATCCAGTCACAAAAGAAAGTTGAGTCATCCATTAAGCAACAAAGGAGAAGGAAAAAATAGATTGCACTCGGATGTTTCTGTGGCGTTGGTTGTCTCGCAAATGTGCCTAAGCCAAGGCCCCTGGAGGATGGACGGCCGGGGCCCAAAATCTCTCAGAGGTCATCATCAGGCAAGAGCTTCCAAAAGGTAATATCCCAAAGAAAAGAAAACAAAAAGATGAAGGCCACCATGGCCCTCTCTCTGACCAGAGCGTGGGTTGGGACCTGGTGTTGGGACCTGGCTGCGGAGGGGGAACCTTCGCCCAGGAGAAGACTTCACATGTGGCCTGAAGAAATACACCATGCGGCTGTGGTACAGCAAAGTCTGGTGGCACCAGGGCTCAAACCACCCAGCACCGGTGTTGCAGCATCCCTGTCCATGAAGGGCCAAGAAAAGAGGCAGCAAAGGGATGTCCCCACACTGCTGCCACTCCATGGGGTGCAAGTCCATCTCTCTCCCTGCCCGTGTGGAGAGAGATGGGGCCATGAAGATGCCACCAGCCTCTGCCCTGCCTGGTCACACTGATCTCTGCCCTGCAACAGAAAGCAAACCCCAGTTTTAAGAGGCTCCACTCCTCACACTGTTCCCTCCTTCTGACTCCTCTGCCATCCATAGAGAAGGTTTGTGTTTAAAAACATTGACGGGGGGCAGAAGGGAAGAGGGGGTTACGGTGATTTCCAACCCTTCAATTGTACTTCTCAGAGTAGTTTTCTTGGGGGTGCTGTGCTAATAAGACGCTCAACGAAGCACCAGGCTGTGTGCTCACAGCCGCGCCGCTGGCTGCCGAAATTCACAACCCGCTTCTGAGCAGCGCAATGGGCAAAAGCCTCATTGGCGGTGTGTGCCTGGGATGGCAAAATGGTCTCCTAGGGAAAACAGGGATGGGGAGGTGGGAAAAAAAATGGAGCAGGCACAGGAGTATTCATATAACCTGGAAAAATGCTATGGCTGAGGTCATGAGTACCCTTCTTATTTTTCTAAATAAGATGGACACAAACCAGAGGTTCCAGCAAGCACCCACTGAAGACTACCAAATATCTCAGGAGGATTTGTGATGGAATGAACACTTCCATAATTATCTTAATTTCTGCCCATGAAATTGATGAACTTTTATTTAAGAATGCACCTCTGGAGTTCTCCAGAGGACTTGAAAATTGTTTTCTCTCACCAACAAATAACCCAGGAGAACATGTTCAGCTTGGATTAGCTGACAGCAGAAAGGTGTAGAGCCAAACATAACATCAGGCATCAAACATGGTGCACAAAGGGGCTGGAGAGGCAGCACAAAAGGTGTGGTGAAAACACTCTGAAATATCAAACTCTGCATCCAGCCTCAAAATAGACATGACTTTTACTTTCTTTCTTTTTTTTTCATCCTTTTCTAATAAGTTCAGTGGCTTTGAATGAGCCACATCATTTCACCAAGCAGTGCTGGCCACGGCTCCCCATCCCCTGTACCTCAAGCGGTAGGAGGGCAGGAGAAAGCCATAGACCTCTGCTCTCCGGATGGGGTCTCGCACTGACCCAACAATGAGACTTCAAGTGTGGGCTTCAAAACCAGGATTCTGCCATCTGTAAAGTCATGAGGAGACTCCTTTCTTTGTTTTAAAAAAAAAAAAAAAAAGAAAAGAAAAGAAAAAAAAGAAGCCTTTGAGATGAATTAAAAATGCTTCATCCTCCAGGACTACACCAGGAGTGAGGCTCACAACCTTGCTGTGGTATATTGCTTCCTTCCTAAGAGCCAGAGAAAAAAGGAAAAAAACTCATAATGCTTTTTGTCCTTAATAAGAATCAAAGTGGTGTAGAAAAGAGGCTTTATACCTCCCATTCCCATAGCCTGATTAATGTGCTCTGTCCTTCAACATGTGCTTTCCCTTAAACCTCATTTTTCTGTAATTTCCTTCATTCTTTTAACAATGTGCTTATCCCTCTCCTAAAAAAAAAAAAAAGCCATTATTTACAGATGTTCTCTCTCTTCTCACCACATTCGAGTCCAAAGCACAGGCTCCTCCTCCTTCTTTAAAGAAAAGGAGATAAGATTGGAGATAAGATATTTTCTAAAGGTGAGCACTGATATTAAATTTTAGCAATATATGGTAAGCTGAGGTCTTTGTAAATCATTTTTTCTCTCTAGACATATTCCCACCCTGTTCTAGAAATAACAACAGCTACCCAAATAAGCTGGCTATTTCTGAAAGCAAAATTTTGCCTGCCTTAATACAGGCAGGTTTGTGCTGAAGGAGTCTGGCTCAGCCATGAACTACTCCAGGACCTATCAAAGGCTCTTGTTAAAAATCCTCACAACCCAATGCATTAAATGGTTGTGCTTTCATGTGGGGGAGCCCTGAATCTGAAGAGCATCAACCTAAAATAGAAGGCTAGCATTAGGATGAGTGCTAGTCATCTACTCACTGTCTTGATGGTGACTCACATGTAGTTCACCTCAGGTAGGTCCCAATCCTCGACATCTTCACTTGCCCTTGGACTCATATCCCACGAAGAAGGGCTGAGAGATCAGACCTTTACATTTAGTGTATTTTTTTTTTAAATACCATTGCAATACAGCACCCAGATATCCAGCTCCAGACCATCCATCATCACTATTAGTTCATAATGCTTTAAAATCAGCTTATACCATCAGGTGCTTCTGTGACTTGTACATCCTTCAGCCCAGGGCAACCAGCTCTGCCATCTCCATTGCCTGCTGAGGAAGGACAGGCGCCATTGTTTCAATGCCATGTTTGAATCACTCCGTGTTAGCCAGCCTCTTTCCCAAAGCAGGGCTTCCATCTTCTTCAATCCCTCCAGCAGAAGCGTGGCTACATCCCCTGTCGTTTGGGGATGAAAGTACTTTTTGCTGCCAGATGCTCACCTCCAGCAGACTGGGTGGGCAAAGAGTGAGGACCCGTCCAGCCTGACCCTACAGACGGTCCCCATCTTCGTCTTGCACCCCCACCCCGGCTCAACCCCCTGGGGCTGGGAGGTGAATACGGCTTGGCTGTATTTTCTCCACTTGGCAGGAATCCCACCTTTTCCTCTAAGCTGTAAACTTCATGTTATATATTAGAGAGAATAAAAGAGCACGTTAAAATTAGTAGTTTGTTTAAAAAAAAAAAAAGGCAAAAAAGCTTGATCTACTCTCATTTTAAACTACTGGTTATGGGCTTTAAAAGGTCTCCTTGCTGAGATTTTAAAATGCATGGGTTTCTTGATGCAAATTTAGGCTAAGAATAAAAAATTTCCTAAGTGAAGTACTGCTTTATGCCACTTTTTGTCCTCACTTTTGGGGAAGTTTTCTCGCTGTGACATTTTCTCAATCATTAACAAAAAAGAATAACATTTATGTTTATGGCACTGAATTGGGCAAAACACATCTTTGTGTTCACCTTGTGTCTCAGGAGCCTCTTCTTTTAAGTGTAGAGTAGCAGTATGCAATAAACTCTTGGAAGTAATCCACAATAGTTATCCAGCACTTGCAGAGGTGCATTGGTCTGTCTGGCAACAGGAAGCCCAGCATTCCTGTATTCATTAAATTACATTCATAATTAATACAGAGATGTACGACTCTCCATTTCTCCAAAAATAAAGAATTGCCTAGTTAGTCTTAGCTCGTTAAGACACAGCTCTTCCTTAAAAGTCACTCAGTCATTTGAAAATAATGAAATACTGGTATTTATAGTGTTTTCAAGCTGTCAGATATAGATATATATAAGCCTGAAAATCATCTACGAACAGAAATCAAATCCTGGATAGTGCCAGTCAAACTACTTTTAAAAAGAGAGAATAAGCTACAGAAAATTAAGACCTGGTAACTATAGCTTATGAAGACAGGATATGTTTCATTAAAATTTTAAGTATATTTTATCTCGGGAGGAATTTCCAAAATTATCTCAACATGAATCCTCACTAAGTGCGAATACGTGGCAAATGCAGTTGGAAATAAATCGTATCTTGTATGATAAACCTCTATCAGTTTCAAGGGGGTTTATTTATAGATAAAGTACATTTTTAAAATTGTAAAATGTATATTGGGAACACATCCAAAAATTTATAAAAAGTAGCTTTAATGCTAAAAATGTAGACAATTTGACAAAAGCCGAAAACGTAGCATCGAGGGTAGTTTTTATTTTCTTAATAGCTGTAAATAAGACTTAACAAAAATGTATTTTGAGAAGGTTGTGAAAGAAATATTTAAATCCCTATCTTAGATTCACATCCAGATACAGCATATACCGTGCCACAGAGCTGTTTTGAGACAGTTAAGCCTTTTAATGTACCTCCTGTAGTACTGAGGCAGTAACATATTGCTTTACCAGTTAAATCCTTTGGGAAGTCATGATGTACATGTTACTTGCTCTCTAAATATTTTACTAATTTAAAGCTGGGTTTCATGCACAGGGTTGTAATGGCTGGGGATGTGCTGTGTAAATCCCTATCTGGCAAGTTCCGGACGTGGCATAAAAAAAAATTCCTTCTTGGTGCTCAGATTAGCGCTGATAACTGCAGGAATCACAAGCAACGGGTTGCACAAGACCACATCATGTTGGCTGCCAAGTACAAACACCGAACACATCTTTTAAAGGATCTTGAATAAATAACAAAGGCTGTGATTTCGATGCACACCTAAATAAAAATTAGGAAGTTATTTTAAACTGCCTCCTCACATGCACACACATCTGTTCAGACACAATACGCATTTTAAAGCGCAACGCTGAGTTCGAGAAATACCAAAACACTGCACTTTAAAACATCCTAAAAAATAATCACCAGCTGTATTTTGCAATTAATCATTTATTTGTTTCCTGCAACGCCCAAAAAAATCCCCAATCGCATGGAAATTTCAGCTCCAAGGCTACACTGCGTACGTTCTTCCTTGCAGCCCCAAGCAAACGCTTGTGAGAGCCAGGCTGTAAAACCTCAAAAAGAAAAGCAAATTTGGCCCCAGGATACCAGCCGTGGCACAGGAGGGGAGTGTTTTCGCACAGGGCTGAGCACTTGCAGCCCCCTGCTACAAATGGTTAATACCAAGGCGTTACCACGAATTAAAATCGTGTACATATGAAAAAGAAAAGACCTGAAAGTAAGAAACTAAATTACAGCAAAATGAACCTGAGGATTACAAGCAGATAACCTAGGCGAGTTCTGTTCGTCTGAATAACTAACCCAAGAAATTCCAGTGTAAAAGATACTCCAGGTCACAGATTATTTTTGAAACAATTTTTTTTTTCTTTTTTGGCAAACACCTCCATCACTTGAAACCTCTGCAGCGTTTGCTGTCCCTGTCACAGGGAAGCCTGTACCACCTCTGGCTTTCCCGCTGCCCGGCTGTGCAGAAGGGTCACCCCTCTCTTGCTCTGGCAGCCGCCTGTTCTTTGCACCAGGAGCATTTTGATTTGACAACCGGTTAAAAGTAACGCTTCTTTTTTAGCCTACAAGACTAAAATGGAAAATCTTTCTGAAAAGGATGTAATCTCTCATCGGTAAGACCAATTAACAGGGTTAGCCGAATTTCATCACGCTAGCAGGAGCTGCTGGCTGTAGGTTCAAATAAGCAGGGTTCATCTTCCTGTGACTATCTTCATTTGCTGGCAAAAGAGAACATTTCCACCTTCTGCCCGAAAGCATTCATACAACTAAAGAAAGAACTCCCCTCTTACCATCTAGAAAATATTTTTTATGACCAAACTCACTATGTTTAATAACATGATTAAAACGTGAGTGACGAGCAACAAAAATTAAACAAGGACTCCTAAAACAGATTATTTTGAAAGGGCCCAGAAGACTTGTGCATCACATTTTCCTCCCTTTAAAAATATCAGACAGTTCTGTTAAAATTCACATTTATGATCCCAGTAAAAAAGAAGTAATGCTTTGGTTAGGTTTCTTTAATAAAAGATCATATTATCTGGAAATATTTCCGTTCAGAAATCATGTGGACAAATAGGGTTAATAATGGGTAAGTTTGAGAAACCTGCCGCGGAGCACTGCATGACAATATTTTAGAATCAGTTTTCTAATTTATGGTATTTTTGCAGACTTGAAATGTATTTTACCTTCATTCTGAAGGAATTTACATTGCTTCAAAGCGAGGGGAGGGAGCAGGTAGGAATTTTCTCCCCTTCCAAGTGGTCTTCAGCTACAAATTGCTGCAGCATCGGTGAACGTAAAAAGGGGGCTCAGGGGTTCATTTTTGAAAGTAGGCTGGAAAAATGTATTATAAAAGTTATATAAGACTCCATTAAAAGGTTGGAACATTTGATATTGTAGAATTAACGGGGGGGAAGGTCTGTCCACGTCCAACAAATGCCTTGATCCGCTATCTGTAGCAGGAAAGCAGCGGGCTGGCTGCGGCAGGGAGTCGGGGTGGTGGTGCCCTCCCCGAGCAGGGGAGCCAGCACGGCTGCTGGGGCGAGCGAGCTCAGGAGGAAAAGGGAACCTGCCCCTTTGCTAATTAATTAATTTTAAAATTGTATTTAGGCTTCCAACATGGCAATGCAAATTTTGAAGGGATACGCTAGATTCACTCAGTCTCAGCAGAAGTATATGGGATGGTTTGGTATTTGCTTTTATCCTAACACAGAGCGGGAAAAGCAACGAGGATCCTTTCCCTTCCCTGGCCAGAAAGTTTCCTTTTTAACTCCTACCAACTTCTTCAAATTGCACCTGAAAGACGCAAAGGTCTCAGTAAGTAGCTGGTCTACAGAATACTATACCTGATTCAAAAGTCTCTGTTACCCCTACGCTTGAGTTTAGAGAAATCATTTTTAATTAAAGAATATTAAGCTATCACAGGCAGTGGTTAAAAAAGCAGGCGAGTGATATATTTAGTGTGTTCCCTGTGAGTCTTGGGCTAGAAGTACACACCGTTAAAAAGTGACGACTATCACCGGTCAGAGGAAATCTTCCGAACCTGTGAAGTTTAGAGCATACAGTTTCCATTCCCGCAATTTGCCTGCGACTATCATGGCAACGTGAAGGGTGAGGATTTGTTACCACATAACCTCAAGCCAAATAAAATATTCTCTCACGCTTCATTATGTAGGGACTGTATTAAAAAAAAAAAAGGTTACAGCTATTTAGACATGTCAGTACATTAAACCTTATGGAGAGAGGCAACACACAGGAATATGTTTCATCTTTCCATTGAAGAAACACTTTGATAGCCACAAGCGTGTGCTGCACATGTATAGACCATCTCGATAAAACCCCAAAGTATAAAGGGTATTTTGAATTATTTTGTCATTAATGGCTAAGTTATGTTTTCTGTTACCCTTCTGAAGAAGAGCTCCTTCTAAGGCTAATTCTACTCGAGAATCTACAATCCTTGAAAAATCTTAATGTTGGAGGACAAACGGTGAGTCTGCCAAGAGCCACATCCAAAGCTCATCAGCTGCACGGATTTCAGAGCTGCAACACTAGCTGGTTTTCAGTCTTGATGATACTTTAAACTGTCTTAACTACACATAATATTCTACCATATGAAAGCCTACAGGAAAGGTCTGCCGCTAGAAAAAGAGAAATCTATGCGGCTGAAGACACTAACATTGACAAAAGGAAATATTTTCAAAGCATCTGTAATAACTGAAAAACCCCAACCCAAACACAGCAAATGATGACTGAAAATTGTTATAAAGAATAAAACATTGAAAAAGATCATTTTGGCTAAGTACAAATTACTGTAGACAGAGGAAGACAAGCAGAACAGCGTTAGGCACCCAGATTCACTTGGTCAAGGCACAACTTCAGTTGTACCTAGGCAGATGACAAATGTAATGAAATGTTTAAACATTTTTTTTTCTTTTTCTCTTCAAGTTGGTCCCGCTGTCTCTGCTCCAAACTTCTAATTTAGCTCTACTTTTTTTATTCCCATTGGACTCTGCAGGATTGGTCTCATCTTTAGGATGGAACGGCCTCGAACAAGAATTCTGGGTATATCCTGCAACAAGCACCTCACCCAGGTCTTTTTCAAAGGTTTTGCTAAGCTTCATTCCATTTCTTTTAAAGAAAGGATTCGTTCGTAAGAGAAATCCCTGGACAGACTTCGGATTATTTTAATTTTCCTCTGTAGCCCAGTTAGCTTTGATGTATTACCAGTATTTTGGCCATTTTTGACTGCCTACTGTAATGCTGGTGACCAGTCAGTACCCAGCCAGTGTCTCAGATTAAGTTGTTGCTTTCTGCTCTGATGTTCTGATAGAGACTGAGCACAAAAGAGTGAGCCCGAGAGAGCTCCTTGGGGTGAAATTAAGCCCAGAAAAGGAATTGTGTGCCTCCATAGATATTTGCATGGTAGCAAAATTTCTGGAATTTAATAGCTTGCTTCTGCAAAAGTCTTTGGGGAAGAAAAAAAATTATAAAAAAATCCCCGTAGAGAATGATCGAGAGCTACACACACAGAAATGCTTTCAAAACACAAGCATTTAATTTTTTTTAAATGTTAAGTGAGATGTAAATATGTACGTTAGCAACAAAGTGCTCAAAAGCATACTGAAAACATATTCCATACACAGTTAGCAATAGAAGTCTGTACAAAAGTAATAAAGTTACACATTATAAAAAATACTCCGTAACTATAATTTAAGAGGGAAAAAAGACAAGGGAATTGATTTCTCAGTTCATATAATTTATTGCAGTTAGCACACAGTTTAAAAATTCACCAACACACCAATAGTACAAAACTAAACAGCATTATAAGTTATTCCCCCCTCAGGAAAATAAAACATACTATGATTGTCAAAGCTAGATGTCAGTCTAAGTTTTAGAACAAAAGAAGAATGTGAAACTAAGGAAAGGAAAAAAGCAATCACTCACGAGGACCACAAAAAAATCCAAGAGAAAGTCCATTTTCCTCAGACACTGATTGTCTTCTCTAAATTAAGAAAAGAATGTAGTTTTAAAACCTAGAAACTATTCAAGTAACTAAAGATAACGCTCCAAGGCCATTTTCACAGCTTTTTTTTTGTTTTGTTTTAAATGCCATTACAGCCAAATTAACACACATTTGACCAAATATTTCCAAAACAGTCCAGCAATACACAATGGAGTTTTCCATTCAGTATCTTAAGCACAAAAATAGGCTATGTTTACAGTAGTTAAGGCGATCAAATTTTAAACAAAAGCAGAGAAAAAAAAAAAGAGAAAAAAAAAAAGGAAAAACAGCAAACGTTTTCCATGCTACTCCCATAGACCTTATTTGTAAGTGCAAGACAGGAAAACAAACACTGTGCAAAATGCTTTTGACCTGCGTGTTGGTCATTAAAACCACACGTCAGGCTGCAGTCTCTGCTGCTTGGATACACATAGTCCTTCCCCTGCCCTCCCCCGGCCCCCCTGTCACTCAGGCCTTCCCAGGCCTTTCAGCCCGGGGCTTTCGCTTTTTTTTTTTTTTTATTATTTAATTCAGCCCACAGCCTCTTTTCAACGGGGAGGGGAGGTAGGGGGGGGTGTCGAAAAAAGGAACGACCTATTGTGGTGGAGTGGTGCAGCAGGAATCCTACAAATGCTCATCTGGGGAAATGGACGCACCTCAGTTGGAGCTGGCGTGGGGTCTGTGCAATTAGAAGGGGTCTGGGGTTAGTAAATGCACACCGCACATGCAAATCTCGAAGCCTGGTTGTAAACATTCTTTTTTTTTTTTTCTTTTTTTTTTTTTCTCCTTGTTAACATAGCTAAATCGGCGACTCGTAGCTTAAGTTCTTCTCAACTTAAAAACAGTGGGAAAGTAAAATTAAATTAGATAAAATAAAAACAGTGCATTTCTCTTCTTCATAACACCGGCATTTTCAACGGTGTCGGGTTTTTTTCCTAAGGAAATTAAATAATTTTCAACTCACTCGTTAAAGTTATACAATGCAAACAAAGACAAAAATATACTGAAAATCATGCATTTCTGTAGCGTTAATATTTACTTTCAAGACTCAACTAAGAGCATCAACACAACCTGCCAAGTTCTTTGATACCTCCCCCCGGCCCATGTAATCAATTACAGTATACAATAACAGTAATTCACATTTTTTAAACACACAGTTCATCACTGCTGAAGCTGCAATATCCTTTTTCATCCCAAGCAAACCTTCACGTAAGACAGAGTCCCAGTGATCCCAGTGTACTCTCAGGGTTTTTGTTTTATGTTTTTTGTGTTGTTTTTTTTGTTTTGTGTTTTTGTTTGTGTTTTTTTTTTTTTTCCAGTGGGAACTGTCAGAAATCCAGAAGTTGCCATAATAAGTTTTAAGTCAACTGCTTGTTTAAAAATAGATAATCCAGCATTTCAGAAATTTTCCATTTCGGTCTAAAAGCATTCAGGTTTCCAACAGCTAGAAAGGACTCATGCAATTATAGAAATGTAAAGGAACTGACAAAATCGGGAGAGGATTTCTACATTCAGACTTCTAAGAGGAAAAAGATCGAGAGCTTAAAAAGAATGCAGTGTTTTGGGGAGAATAAAGCCATATCCAAATTTTTTGAATTGGGAGATTCCTTAGACGTAAAGTATCCGCTGGCTTCTATTCCGAAAAGGGGGAAAAATACGCTCTGTAATTTGTTACTTTGTCGGATTACCTCTACAGTTCATTTTTATCAGAGTGCTAAATTAGTGAAATATTCATGCTGCCTTAAAGTGCAAAAACAAGCTAATAGCCAAACTTTCAGTTCAAGGAAACAAGATTGCTTTTAGACTGTACCACAACTATATAGATTTATATATATATTATTTATATATATAAAAATTTTATTTCCAAAGTTCTTGTGAGCTATCTTCTAAGGTCCAGTCTCTGACAGTAGGTAAGCTCAGTGCTTCGCTTTTGACAGACAATGAGTTCACCAACTCACAGTGAAACTTCCGAATGTGTCTGTAAAGGTCTCCGGACTGCGTGAACCTGCGTTCACACCACTTACAAGCATGAGGCTTCTCCCGCGTGTGAACCACTGCGTGGCGGCTCAGGTTGTGGGAGTACTGGAAGCTCTTCCCACACTGGGTGCAAGTGTAGGGCTTTTCACCTGAATGAGTCCTCTCATGACGTTTCAAGGTGTACATGCAAGAAAAAGTCTTACCACACAACGAGCAGGTGGGGACATTGACATCGGTAGCAGGCTTGCTGCGGATCCCGTCCTGCTCTCGAAAGTGCGTGCTTAAATGGATCTGCAGGATGTGGGGGCTAGGAAAGACCTTGTTGCAGAGAGGACACATGAAAATTTGGCCAGCGGGGCTAAGTATGTTTGACACGTAAGGGAGCAAGCTGCTGTCCATGTTTCCTTCCACCTGGACCCTCTCGTTCTCTGGAGTTATCATTTCGTCATCGCTTGCCTTGTCCTCTCTATCTAGCTCCCTCAAGACCGAATCTTCCCTCATCGGAGCCAGGTGGGCCGGCTCATACTGTACCCTGTTATTAGTGCTCACACTTTCTTTCACAGTGCTATGTTCCATATCATAGTCATTAGTGCCAACATCACTCTCATCACAGGAAGCCTCTTTCTCCACCTTCACCTGAACCAGGCTGCTTCTAAGCATGTCCTGCGAAGAGAAATAAGAACTGTTCAAATTTTCAACTCCTGAAAGGCTGGACTTGACAGACAGGTCCAGCACACAGTCAACATCTGCTGAATCCCTCACGGAGGTGACAGACCTCTGGGACAAAGACTCTGTTGAGCTGCAGGGGCTGGCTACTGTTTTTCCAGCTGCTGCTGCGTGCGTCTCTGCCTCTCCGCCAGTCTGGGGAATGCCTGCTGAGTCTGAGGGCAATCTCATCCACATGTTCCCAGGCTCAGCCGCCAAGTCCCTTTTGCTAGGCAGGATGTTCAATTTTTCATCTTCTCCGTCGTCTTCATCGCTGGGCAAGTCTCCTGGCATGTGGCTGCTGCCGTCGGAGAGGCTCTCCACTTTGTCTGAACAACTTGAGGCGTCTTCCTCCTTTTTTGTACTGTCTGCCTCCGTGGTTGCTTTCTCTTTCAGCTTCTTTTTGCAGACTTTGACAATGTCATACATGTGGAGATAACTGGCAGCTGCTAGCACGTCTTCAATGGGCAAGTCTTTGAACTGGAGCTTTCCTTCGTACATGAATTCAAGCAGGAGAGCGAAAGCTGGGGCTGTAACAATGTCGCTGTTCAGATGAACAATGTCCCTTTTGTCCAGCTGGTCCTTGTAAAAGAGGTGGAAATACATGCTGCATGAAGCCAGTACAGCTCTGTGCGCTCGGAACTGGGCATCTCCTACCAGAACAGTGCAATCACAAAGAAAACCCTGATGTCTCTGCTCACTCAGACACTGTAGCAAATGTCTACTGTGGTCAGGAAACTCCATACTGTCTTCATAACCTACAAGCAATGAGATTTTTAAAAATTAAATGTAGGTCGGAATCACAGAACTTACGAACCCAAGTTATTCCACACTAAAAGCCTCATATTTATATTGCCAGAATTCTGCTACTGACACCACACAAAGATTATTTAACACGAACGTACAATGGCAACTCCTTCCCCAATCAGCCACTGAAGTTACAATTTCCTTTCCAAGGTAAATAAGTCGTTCGAATACGCGCATAGGTACATTTGTAATTTTTATTTTTTTTAAAGTACCACTGCTGTTCATAAAATCTGTTCAACAGTTTTGTTTTTTTTTCAGGGAACTTCCTCCAGATTGCATCCCTAGGAGGGCAGACACCTCCCCCCCCAATTTTTTTTAAACACGAAGTTTGAGAGATCACAGGGGAGGAAGAAAAAAAAAAATAAAAAAAAATCACATCATCAACCTTATTTTCAAAGTCAAATTGCAGTAAGAGGAAAGATTTACACATGAAGAAATGCTAATATAATCAAATCTGAAGGTCTAACATATATAAAGTATAAAAATTATTTACAGGTGTCAATTTATAGCGACAGCAAAATCAAGGGTTTTAGAAATGTAGGTCGTATAGTTTCTTCTTGGCGTAAGTACAGTTTCAGGTTTAAAACCTCGTCCATACTGTACAATAGAACATGAACATTTTTTGCCAACATGCAGAATTTACACAAAAAAGCTAACAACCAAAACGCCAACAAGCACCGCTTCCTCTATGCAGAAGGACAGAAATTTCCCTCCCCTCCCACACCAGGCAGAGTTTCCAGTACCAAACTTAAAAAAAAAAAAAAAAAAAGTAATTCAATGTGAGCGTGTGTGCATATTTAAAATCAGTATCCCAAGTACTGTTCTTACCCAAGCAATTTTCTAGTCACCTTCCTCGATGGTAAAGAAAAAATAAACTTCAAAGAAGTAGAGAAGCCAAAACTCAAATAGAAAGTAAAATCTCTTAAAAACCTGTCTTAATCTATTCTTCTGTGATTGATAGCAATGCTCTCCCAAACCATCTAAGCAGCTCGTGGCTCTAGGCTGGCAGACACTACTGAAAAATCCTCATCCCTCGCAAACCAAGATGTACTAAAACTTACAACACAACCTCTACTATATTCTGTAAAATACCATTGCTAGAGTAAAGCACGAAGATTTACAATACAATCACTTTAAGTGCCCCACAGCCAACATCAATCCTAATCCTTAAGAGGGCTAAAAATAAAGATTGGAGGGCAGCTCACAAGGTAGCTGTGATCAAATTAGGAGGCTGAAAGGACAGAGAGGGACGAAGAAGGAAGCTTATAAACATCTGATCCAGCTGACTGTGGCCATATGGCAGCTGCTGCCCAGATAAAGAGATTAAGAATAGAGGAGTGCGATTACAGCTGTCTGGCCAATTCAGGCAGCTCAAATCTACAAGTTCTAAATTAGTCGCAAATACAAAAACTCCTTCAAATAATTATTGTTATGCTGAAATAAAAGATTTTAAATGCTACACGCGAAAAAGAAAAGAGGAAACCAGTCAAGCCATTCTCCCGGGTACAAAAGTTTTTAAACACATAACTGATTTCTATCTTTCAGAAGCACTACAGCTGTATGCTACTACGGATCTGAGCTGTTGGATATTTAACTGTGAAGTTTAATGAAAGACTTCCCCACAAACACTTTTTAGCCAGAACAGTCCTCTTTAAAAAAAAAAAAAAAAAGGCAAAAAAAAAAAAAAGCACACTTTTGTATATTTCACTAAAACCCCCCTAAAGTCATTTAAAAGATGCAATACAAGAACATAAAGCAGAACTCTCTTTAGGCTTGCCACTAAATCCAATGCAGTTTAGGTCTCAGACATGAAGAATGAACTTGCTCTCTCTTTCTTCCAAACCAAGACATTCTCAAAATATGCATTAAAGTTAATGCTAACAATGTGCCCAAGAACTGATACTCTCCAACCGTAGCCAAGCCTTTTGACTAAGTCCAATTATCTCTTTAATACTAAATTTCAATATTACCTCTAAACGTGGTTAGAAAAGTAATGTGATTTTTTTTATTCTGAAATTCAATAAACAACACACCAAAACAGAAATATGCTGAATCTAATCTATTGCTACTCCTACCTTTAGTACACATAAACCTGATTAAGTCCTTTCCTCTGAGTCTTGCTGGCTCCAGGTCTGTTAGATCGGTGGAAAAAAAGCAGACTAGGAGAGACAGATGCAAAGTGGAGATGATGTTAGAGAGGAATGAGATACCTTCTCCACACACAGATCTGCACACACTAACTCCCTGTCTGTGTGTTAGAATAAAAGGCTGAGGGATGGCAGGCTGTCAGCTGCTCTGACATCATGTTCAGATGGAAATGCTACCTCCAGCTGTGCTCCTTTTAATGCCATATGCTACTCCTCTACACTCCTGCCACCAGCTTTTTCTTAGGAGAACTTTTCTCTTCTGTTAGTATAAACAAAATACTTCAAAGTCTCTTTTTTTCAAACTTTCTAACAGGGAAAGAAAAAAAAAAAAGAAAATCCTAAACATATGGGGCTCTACTGTATTTGCAGCATAGCAACACTTCTGCCTTAAGTCGGAGGAGTGCTTTATATCCTGACAGCACACCCCAGCCGCGGGGTTACCCCAGAAATCCCTACCAATTGGGTTTTATTGAGCCCAGCGGTTCCGTTAGAAGGAGGAATTAGCCCAGCCTGTTCCACCCCCCCCGCCCGGCTCCCCGCTCCGCCGCCGCTCCTTTCGGTTTCAAGGCTCCGACGGCGCAAGTGACACCGAGCGCTCGCCCCAGCCCCAGCCCCTTTATACCGCCCAGCCCTTCACCTGCCCGGGCCGCACGGCTCCCCCCCGCCCCGCTCACAGACCCCTCTTCCCCCGCCGGGGGATCGGGCTGCTCCTTTATTAGTCCGCCCTGCCACCGGGACGCCGGCCGCGGCCCCGCCGATTCTCGCAGCCCTCTTACCCCCCGCCAGCCGCCTGGCGGGGCGGGGAGCGGCGACCGGGCGCCGTCCCCCTCACACCGCCGCCGGGATCGGACCCCCCCTCTCCCCCGCTCTGATGACACTCACGCCGCGCTCGTCCCTACACCAAGTCGGGCGGTTTCACCTGCCCGCCGCCGGGCCGGGGGACGGGCCCACCACCCCCGGGGCCGCACCGGGCCGGGCCGTGAGGGGGAGGCGCGGCGCCGCCGCCGCCCAACAAGTTCCCGGCGGGCCCGGCCCCCCCACCATCCCCGCCGGGCGGCGGCAACTTTTCGCCGGGGCTGTCCCGCCCCGCCCGGGACCGGCCGCCGACCCCCCCACCGCGGCGGCCTGCTCCCGCCGGGCAGCACCGCCCCCCGCCCGGGACCGGGGCCGGGCGCGCCGGCGGCTGCCCCGTGGGGGGAGGAAGCAGCTGCCCGGCGGGCAGGAAAAGCCGCCCCCGGGTCACGGCGGCAACAAAAGAAAAGTAACCGGTAGCGGCGCCGGGGCGGTCAGTCCCGCCGCCCGGGGAAGGCTGCCCCCGCCTCCCCCTCCCACCCCCCGCCTCTCCGCCCGGCTGCACCCACCCCCCGCCGGACCCGCCGCCAACTCCGCCCGCCCCGCGGGGCCGCACCGGCCCCCAGCCCCGGCCCGGCGGGTGTGAGGGGATGGGGGCAGCGGGACTCACACTCCGCAGCGGCCCGAAGTCCCCGCGCTCCCGCCGCCGCCGCCCGCCGGGCTCCTCTTCGCTCACTTGCCGCTCCGGGATCGCCTCTCGCCCCCCTCCCTCCCTCCCCCCCGCCCGCCCCCCGCGCCCGCTGGCCGCCTCCCCCCCCCCCCTCCCCCGGCCTCCCCCCTGCCGGCAGCTGAGGAGCGAGCGGGGCAGCCGGCGGAGCGGAGCGAAGCGGGCCCCGCGCTCAGCGGCTCCCCATGGCACCGACGGCCGCAGACGGCGCGGAGCCCGGGGCCGGGCGCGGGGGAGGGAAGGGGGGGGAGGGCGGGAGGGCGGGGGCGCACGCAGCACGGGCGGGCGGGCGCACGCACGGCGGCGGCGGCGGCACAGCCGGGCCCGGGCTGCGGCAGACAGATGTTCGCCCCCTCCCCGCTCCCCACTTCGGACTCCGCTCCCTGACTGACAGCCCGGCCCGCCCCCTCCGCCGCCGCCGCCAACCGGCGCGGTGCCCCGCCGGTGAGTGACGGGCAGTGGCGGGAGCTGAGTGGAGGAGGGCGGCCCGGGAAGGCCGGCTGCGCCGCCAATGGCGGCGGGCGGCGAGGCGAGGGGGCGTGACCCGGCGAGGAGCCGAGGCGGAAGGGGGCGGGGTCCCGCCGAGGCCGGGGAGGGGGCGGGGCCGAGGGTGGGGCGAGGGCGGGGCGGGAGGGGCGGAGCTTTGCTCTGGAGGGCGCGCGCGGGCTGCGGCTTCGCGCCGGTTGCCGGGGTGGGGGAGGAGTGGGGTGGTCGCGCGGTGCATGGCGGGACGGCGGAGGGGCGAGGGGGCGGCCGGGGCCGGGGCCCGGGGTGGGCGGTGGGGCCTTAACCGGCTCTGGCGCTGGCCGGGGGTACAAGGCAGGACAGGGTGCCGTGCCCGGCAGTGAGCTGTGTCCCTGCTGTCTAGTCTGGGCACGCAGGTGGTGGGGCCACCAGTGCCTGGGCAGGCCATACGGGGTGGGCCCGGCCCAGCCTGGCAGGTTTCGGCGGTCACCATTGCTGACCAGGCCAGCAGGTCTGCCCTGAGGAAACCGCCCGGCTCTGTTCTCCCTCACTTCCCAAGGAGTTTCCCCACAGTCGCTGCCAGCCCGATGTGGGTTGCCCATGGCCCAGGCGTTACTCAGCTGAGCTACTTCAGGGCCTGTAGGATGGAGGCTGTGGAGCAGATGATTGAGACCATGAAGCCATCGGGAGTCAAGAACGTTATTAACATATAATTGCTGCATGATTATTGTGAGACCCAAGACCCATCACCTGCCTCAACTTAGAAGAACAAGCAATTGACTAAGATAGGGAAACTTTTCTGCAAAATTTACTGAGGGATTTGTGTCTAAGAGGAACAGGTCTCCTGATTGATAGCTTTGTGGAAGTTGACGACAAACATCTGGATCAACAGATAAGCCTCGAGGATGCTGACGGATGATGCTGCTACAAGACCTACAAAAATGTAGTTGCTTTGCTGTACTACATTTATGATTGGATAATTAGAAATATGCATTAGTTGGTAGTTCATATCATACCCTTGTATGACCCCCTAGAGAAAAATCCCTGGGGTGTGCCTAGTTTATTTATTTAATAAATATTTACCTTTGTAATTCCCTAGCTTGTGTCCTACCCTCTCTCCTCGGTTGGCACAGGTCAGTTGTGAATTTGTAATGAGCATGATGGGAATGTGTGTTGTCTCTTCTCTCTTTTAGTGGATTGCTCTGTCCTGGGCTAGACTTCCACTTTTAGCGTTGCATTTCTGTCAGTAGTCCTTGTTCTTCCCACCACAGCAGAGCGGGTTACAAGGAGCAATGCCAGCAGGTTGGTGTCATTTGGGATGTGCAGGTGCCCAGGCCTGCCTGCTCCTGGGCAGCAAGTGGCAGCTGTGGGAAGGACGGAGCCTGAGGGGAAAAGGAGCTCTCCAGACCTCGAGATGGTTCACAGGGAGATTGAGGTCAGTGGCTTTGGAGAATACCACAGCTTAATGGTGGGTTAGTATAGGGCAGTGGAGGCCAGGTTTGAAGAACTAAGGACTTCTTAGGAAAAAGTCTAATCCAAGAAGTTGCGTATTTCCCCATCTCCCCTTCAGTTTCAGATAAACAGTTAACGGAAATATTTTGAAGTGAACAAGGCTCACCAACAGAGACCCAGAGTTTAAAGAAAAAGAACTCAGATATGTATTAATAACCAAAATTTGTTCAGTAGATATAAAAGCTGAAGGCACGTACTTAATCTCCTTTGGTAATATGAAAACCTAGTGAAGAAGCATACTGAATTCTAGCTGTGCCTAATTTATTTGACAGCACCGATATGTGTATCACACAGCAGCTAGCATCTAGGTGTCCATATGCTTCAAGCATTACATACATATATATAAAAATATATAAAATATACATACATACAAAAGAAAACACTTTTCTCTCTACCTTTTGGTGAACCGATTGCTTATGCAGACCCAGCATGGGATTTTTTAATTATTAACTTCATAGTGTTTCAGTCCTTCAAAAATACTGATACAATTCCATCTGGAAGGGTGGGTTTTTTTTTCCATTGGCATAATGTTCCATTATCCATTATACCTGGAACTCAATGGGGTTTTGTCCTTGTCTTCAAGACATAGCAGTGAAAATGCTGACTCTTCATGTTTCCTGATTGTCTCCTCAGTGCTAATAATCACTTCACCTAAGAAAAATCAGTGCTCTGTTCCCTGCTGCCTGTCATTTCTTGAACATCTTTCCTGTAACCACTAAACTGCTTTTGCTTTCTGTTGCAAAAATAAATGTTGAAAATAGTTTAATAAGAAGTACTGTTAGAAATAGTTTTGAAGTTGTTTATTTTTTATAATCTGAAATATACAAGTAACTTACACAGTTATGTATATGTTTGAACTTCCAGTGAATGTGCCTGAAATTATTACGTTAACCCTGTTGTCCTAGATCTCTAAACTGTATCCTACCTCATGCTTTCTAGTATAAGCCATCTCACCAACTGCTTGGGGTCAGTTATTAAGACCTCAGTTTATGAATACCTATTTTTCCAAGTGCAGCTTTACCAAGGGAGGCAGTTTAGTCATTCTCATGATACAAAACTTGGGGAAAAATGAGGCCGCTTAATGTGAAAAATTTCAAATAATTTATTTGCAAAAGAGGCTATTCAGCAAATGGACTTTCTCAGGTCCTTAAGGAATTTTACAGGACCTGGAATTTAAAAGTAATCTTAAAATACAATTTCATGAGGCATTACTGTTTATACATTCTGTTCATTTATTCCTTCCTCCTCACACGTGTGAACTTGCCTCCTTATGTTTTAAGATGTATGAGAAAAATCTTACTGCCCCTCAACTCACAGTATTTACAGTGCTGACTCCTGATTAAATCAGGTTGTATTTTCTTTTCCATTCTATCATTTAACTATATGACCTTGGTGAAATCACTTTGTCCTTTTTGCCTCTTCAGACTGGTTCACCCTTGGGGCTATAGGTTATCTCTTACTACAGTTATATTTAAGAGAATTATCTGCAATTATTGTTTATACAGCTACTATATAAAATAATTTTTTACTATTTCTAAATAGGAAATGGTGTGAAACAGAAACAAAGTGACTGTAGGTAACACTTTAAGATTAAAAATCTTTTTGGCAGTGAGTCAGACTTCATTGATTTAAACCTGGAACCGTTGACATTTGCCTGTGAGTTTTTTTTTAATGTGAAATGAACTCTAATTTTCTTAAAGAGTACTTAGAGTGGTTTAAAGGCTTATCATTATTTTGACTATTGAAACAAGATGATAGAAAAGTGAATTAAGAAAAATCCTATACAGGGAAAACTCACAAATACCCTATAGTCCAGTTGATCCTCTATTAGAAAAAATAATGTAAGGTGGGCATTCCATTGGAAGGAATGGTGAAGCCTTGTTGTAAAGGGACATAGACATCTGGCAATACACCTGGTCTCTACACATATTTATAAATCACCTCAGGCATCCCAAGGTACCGTAGAGAACACAAATGAAAATTGAACTAAGAGCATTCATAAGCCAAAGAAAATAAAACTGGTCTCGATTTAGCGTGGAAAGAAATGAGTCTCATTTACTGCACAAACACAGTTTGGAAAGACATGATGCAGTTTTGCACTTCTTGCACCTTTGCACCTGCTGACTTTCATTTATATCCTCCAGGCAACAAGCAAGCCTGAAGGCCTTTGGCTCATAACCAATGCTGACGTTGCAACGTGGTGCTACAGGAGCGCCTGCAGCTCCGGCAGAGCCTCCCCACTCGCCTCTGATCTGGGAACGTTGAGGTTTCTTGGCGTCTTCTCTGAGAGGTTTGTGTGGTGAATCTCCCGGCATTGTTTGTTGCTGCTCAAGACGGATTAACACGTCGCGAGCCACACTGCGGATGGCAGCTTTGCCTGAAAGCCTCAAAATGCATTTGTTGCATTTGTTTCTGGAGCTGGAATGGTGCTCTGCACTCTCGGAAGCTCTTCTTGAGGCCAGCAGAAGAGCCTGAGCTAACAAATGTCAAAGGTACCTGTGGGATATTTGGGTCTAGAACCATAGGTTTAGATGTTAACTCAACACTGCTATACTGTGGAACCAGCTGCAAATTTGGCCCTTAATACTTCTTTCTTATACCTGCTATAACACAATTTTCTGTTTTCTTCACATTGTTGAGCAGTGCTGTTCTAATTACCATACATACCATCCACTTTGTTCTCCATGAAAAAAAAAGAAAATGACGATGAAAACTGCTCGTCTGTAGTCAAATATCCTGGGTTTGTCCCCTGCAGGTTACTTTGGACCAGATACCATCACCCGTCAGCGTTACTACTGTTTTCATTGATAGGAAAGTGGAAAGTGGGTACCCCCTTGATAAATTAAAAATCTCCCAGAATGCTTTGTCTAATAGGATTGGAGGTACAGCAGCAAATATCTCCAGGGTTATGTATCCCAGAGAAGTAAAAATGAGGACTTGTGATCTTGGCACTCTTTAATTTTTTTTTTATTTTTTTTACACATTTTTTTTTAAATGGTAGTGAAACTTAATTAATGGCAGCCTGGTTTGCAGAAAAATGAAAAGCCACATAATTTCTTGAGCTGCCATCACACTTGAGGTTCAGCTGATGTCACCATGGAACTGAGTTTTCTCTCTGGGGAGCTAGTGTTGGGAAAGTGCCAAGATAATATAATACAGCCTGTACATGAATTGGCTAAATGTACATCTTGTTGTGCCAGGGTCTGACTGGATCAGTAATTCCTATCAGCCCTAGCTATGCTGGGTAAGCCACCAGGATGTGCTCAGCTAAGAGATTTTCTCAGCACGTGGGCCAAAAATTTCCCTCTCCTCTCAAACACTGGCAGGTAAAGGAGAAGGAGTACCATGCGTGGAGGTTTATCACAGAGGTGGCTGCAAATTGAGGACAGACACCACTAATAGACTTTCTCTAGGTGCAGCTGTCCTTTTCCGGAAAATAGATTTGTCTAGCTTTTAGCTACATCTTCTGCTCCACATGGCCAAAAATTACTGAGATCAGTGACTTCTTTGTTATGTCCCAAAGTGTTTTCAAGGTTCTGTGTAAAAATTTGATCACAAAGAATGGAATTGGCCTCATGAGCACTGATGAGAATGGGAATTCAATGGGATTTGTTGGTTGAGCATTAGTGATACGCACACGGTCACTGGAACCAGAATAGAAATGTTTTGCCTCAAAGGATGGCTTGTTTTGGATACGAAGGAATTGGCTTCAAATTTCTAGCTTAGGAATGCCTGGCTGTTGAAGTCCAGTCTCTCAAAACACTGGCCAACCACAAGCAGATGCTTAGTCCAGGGCAGACCTACACCACGTGCCACCACGTGCTCGCAAGAACACAGAAGCATTTCCGCAAACATGTATCACAAATGCAAAAGTCCAAAAAGAGTCCAAAAATAAAAGAGAGACAAATCATGATGCCCTGAAAGGAAGAGAGTGGGAGTGGTTGTTAATTTTTGCCCTGGGCTCTACAGAGGCAGGGATGTTCTGAGTGGGACTGCTCAGAAGGTATCTAGGTATCTTCCTTCCACAAAACCTTCTGCAGTTCTTGCTGAAGAAGCAGAGGTGCGACTGGGGATTGCAGTCAGAGTAATTCTGAAAAAGCTTGAAGGTGTGAAGCCTTTTCAACTAGGGTGGTGGCCAACACCAGGTTCTGTAGACTTGTTCAGAAGTTAATAAATAAAATGCCAACTGAGTTTTACAAAACCGTTTACTTGATTTTTCTCTCTTTATATGCTGTGTGTGGGTGTATGCATATGTCTACATTTGAGGGGTCCTCCCTTCCACAAGGACATGCTGTAGAAACAAAATAAGTAGTAGCCACTATACTATTATTTCACTATATTTACAGCAGACCTGAAAAATACAATATTTAACCAAAACCCAATTAAATTGTCTTACGCTTTTTCTGTAATTTCTTTCCTATCATTACAGATTACAAAGACATTTATGCCTAAACAGAAGCTGTCTTCTTCCAATCGGCCTGCTCTTTCTGCTCAGTTCATTCACTAAATCATTTAATCACCCAAGGCCATATGTTACCATCTTGTGTAAAACGGGTGGAAGAGAAAAAAAAATATGCAAAAATCTCTGCACAAGAGTGGGTGTCAGCATCCAGCATAGCTCCCACTAGGAAGCACAAAATATAAAATGTTATCACCAGTGAATGTGACGACAAAAATAAACTGAGACAGACAAAAGAAAGAGATGAGGCATTGGAAAGGTGAAGGAGACAGTCTTCAAATCTTAATTCTGAGTGGAAGAGTTATGGACTAAATGTTATCTGTTAGTCCACACGCTCATAGTCTCAATATTCTTTCCATTAATATAGTTGCTGTGCTCTACTGTAATTAGCTGGAAAGCACATTAACTCATTAACTTACAGGGTCCTGTTTTTTACATTGCACGAATAAGACCCCATCCCTGGTCTGGTTCCCTCTTGGCTCTTCAATAAGACCCCGTTCCTGACTTAGGTCCCTGTTGGCTGTTCTTTTTCTCTCTCTCCATGTACTCGTGCACATTTTATCCCAGGTATTTCTGTGCAGAGTCATCTGCTTTTACCATTCGGCTTCAGCTGCTGTTCCCTGTCATGATTACTTGACGTGGTTTTCTCTCTTGGCACATTTGCTGGGTGACAGACCCTCAGGAAACACAGGAATCTGATCAAATCGTGGGGTGTGTGCTCCCGTCAGGGAACGAGGAGGCTCCAGGGAAGTTAGAAGTGGAAAATATATTCTTTTGAAAGCAAGGGACTTTGTGGTTTTATGAAAAGACCTGTAATCCATCCTTCCTTCATGCCTTCAGGAATCTGTTGTGTGTTCTCCTGCCAGTGAGCTTGTGACAGTGCTGCGGTTGGAGATGGGAGAACAGCTGACCGAAGGGTCTCCACCAAGAAGCCACTGCTACTCTCCGGTCGCAGAGGCTCCCGAGACTGGGGCATAACACCGCAGACTGCAAAAAATACACCCACTCCTCTAAAACCGCACATGCCAGTTTATCCTAAGACTATGAAAGCATAAAAGATTATATTTTCATTTGCATGGTTTGCTGGGTTTTATTTGGCAGCTACAATAACAACAGGCTACACTGAGCCTATAAAACAAAGTGAGAACAGCAGCTCATTTTTGTGGCAGAATGTAATGGCTATGGCTAAAGGGCTTACATAATTCATCTTAAACCCTTATGCTGCTATTTATTGATGTTTAAATGAAAATTAAACTCTTAGAGCCATAAGGAGGCTTCTGATATTCGAAACGGGATTTTGATGCCGATATTTTTATCCAACACAACCAGCTGAAAGCTCCCATCAGGAACTGTTTCACTGGGAAGCACAACAACGGAGCAGGACTGGGTTTTCCCACTCCTGCCTGCTGCTCTGGGTGGCATCAAAACCCTTGAGACCTACAAATGGTCGAGGGAGTGAGTGGCTGAACCTGGGAGTCTGACCTGAGAGGCTGCAACCGTAAGCTGTGCTTCTGCAGTGGTCGCTGAGGTGACCGGCAAGAGAATGTTTACCATGTTGGCAAACTGAAAAAGCTGAAGTAAAACTGAGGCATCTGGTTTCCTCAAAGGCAGCTTATGGTAAGGACAGCATCTCTGTGATTACCCATCCTAATACCCGAGAAGACAAAAGATTCAGCTAACCATACTGTTAGAGTAGAGAAAGGGATTTTATTTCCCAGAGGCTTTTAGAAGGTTATTTTGTTTGTTTCTCAGATTTTTTTTCAGTGATGTATCATTTTTTCCCACCTCTCTATTCTCCAGAAGATAGAGCAGACTCAGGAAGTGAATTGCTGCTTAGGGAAGTGTCCTGCCTCCAAGCTGACTTATATAGTAGGACATATGGCATAAGTTATATTTGGACAGATGTGAACAAGTAGTCAGTGGATTTGATAAGATTCTTTATTTAAACTAAACTTGCACAGTGTCACTGTTCTACCATCTTTCTCTCCTTCCTCAATCTGATCTTTTGCTGGTTTCAATAATTTTAAATATATATTACGTCTAACTAGTCTGTAAAGCTGTAAATGCTTTTAGAGCATTCAGTCATGATAACAATATCTGATTTTCCGTACACTATGATTGGTAAATATCTGCTTTTGGTGATAAAGCAGGCACAGATGATAAATTGTACGAGTTGCAAATCCCAAGTGATTAACCAGTTTGAGACAGCCAAGCTCAATGCGAGTCATTTTCATTGATTGGTTTAATTTGCCCCTGATATTTCTGTTTCACTGGTGTAGAATTGAGGCACAAAGTAGTTCTGTACCTCCCATGGGTAATATAGAGATAAAAAAAAATAAGAAAAGGATTGAATGAATTTCAAGAGATCACTTAGTTTATCTCCCTGTCTGGACCGCTGTCAGGATCATCTGTATCTGGGCTGTCCTGGAGAAACGCTGATTCATCCTGTTCTCAGAAATCTCCAGTGACGGAGACCCTACTGCTCACCCAGGCAATCCTTCTCACTGCTCCATTAGCCTTTCCAGACATACCTTTTTCCTGGTGTCTTCTTGCAAGTATTGTTGTAAGAAACTTGTTGCTTCTTGTCCTACCTAGAATGGTCATGCAGAAGAGTTTATGTCTTTCCTGCCCTAATAACTCATGTACTGAATGTCAGTCATCATACCTCATTGAGCCTTGTCTTCTTTACGTTAAAGAGCCCTGTGTGTTCCTTATAGATCATGTTTCTCACGTTTTCTGTCATTGTTTTCACCTTCTAGTTGGTCCACATCCTTCTCAGCTGTGCCCTGGCTCTGGATCCTGCACCTACACAGTTTATTATTCCTACCGAAGCAGAACATTTTGCGTCCATCCTATCTGCCATGCACTCAGCTTTTTTGGGCCATTTTCCAATCTGCTAGAACCATTTTGAATTACAATCTTTCCTCTGGTGTGCTTGCAGCTTATTCCAAACTGGTGTCACCTGCAAATTTAAGAGTTGTACTTTTAATCTGTTTATCTATATCGTTAATGAAAAAAATAGAGTTGTATCAAATCTAGGACAGCTACCTAGAGAGCTGGACTCAGTATAGCCCTTCAGTTTGGCAGTGAATTTTTGGTAATGATGCCTTGCACATGGCTTTTCAACCAATCCTGCCACCACTGGTTAATTTGCACTTAACCTTGTTCCCTGGTTTAGTCTCAAGAGCTTCAGGTGAGACAAGGCAAACGGCCTAGCTGGAAGCAAGACAGTGCTGATGACCTTCCCTTCTCTCATGGCCTCTTAACACGTCTCAGAGAGGAGCTGGATTTAACATGCTGCATTTGTGATAAATCTGTGTGGACCGATGCTCATCTCCTTGTTGTCTTCCAGGTGGTTTTAAAATGTTTAACTATTTTTTTTTCTGTATTTCTCTGAGAAATTAAATCTGATAGTTGGCCTGTAATTCTCTTTTCATCCTCTTTGAAGGATAAAATACCTGCCTTGTTCTCCAGGAGTTCTCAAAAATGACTCCAACTGATCAGATTTCTTCAGCCAGCCCTTTGCTATCCAGATACTGAAGGACAAGTACAATACTGGTTTGGAAATAATGAGCACCTTGTCAATGACTTAATAGAAACTGTGTGGTGGTGCAAAGGAAAGGTGGTGGTGCAGCCTTCCATCCCAGCACACCACTTTCTCACTGGCCTCAACAGAGCCCACTCCCTCACGTTAGCTCCTAAACCACAACTCCGCAAAATTAAACTTTTCTAGCACGTTATAACTCTCAAAAGATAGCGTGGGTGGGTGAAAAAATACATTCCTCGGGGCTTGAAAATAGATGTAAGTGGATACTTGGCATAAAGCTAACAAAAAGGAAAAGCCATGGAAATGTATTAACGGCCACAAAGATGGGTTTGCAGCGCCAGAGTGGGTTCAGCACACAGGTCAGTAGCTGGGCCTAATCCTCGCCTCTTTGGTACCGACATGTGCTGCATAAGCATAAGTGCCATTTTCATTTCCAGACACACTTTTTAATGGTTAAAAGCTAATTAAAACATACAGTGGCATTTTGAATCAATATAGCGTATGGACTGCTGCAAATTCTCTCATCAGGCGTGTTGCCCTCAGGAAGCAACATTAACTTCAACAGCAAAATAGGACTGTGAGCTCATTAATCATCACGCTCAGAGACAGACTGGGTGGCAGTAGCAGTAGCAGCAGCTCTGTGTGTTTCTGATGGTGAAGATCCGATACAATGGTTAGATACGTGAAGTGTTGCACAAACATTAACTATTACAGCCAACTGTCTTTGCAATTGGCATTTATCATCTCAGCTCTTCAGAGTAAAAAAGTAGAGATGGACCATGAAGTGGATTTTTTTCAGGCAATGAATAGGTGTCAGGCTGCTATAAGAACTCGGTGTCCTGGCTTCCTAACTCTGAAGTCCCCTTATGTCTGTGTAACAAAGAAAGAAAAACCCCCAAACAACACCCCTCACTCACCTGGGAATGTATGGGGAATTAAAAAATGTAAAAGAGTGAGAAAAAGATAAGGGAGGGAGTTGGAAAGAAGAGATGAGGAGAAAGAAAAGTAGGATGGGAGTCAGAGGTAAAGCTAATGTTGGAAGAAATTAGGAAGCAGAGGGAAGGAAATTGGTTTATCTGTGTAAACATAGTCTTCATAGTTTATGTATATAAACATAGCCTGTGAGAAACTTTCAGAGCAACTTCCGAGCTCTCTGCTTTGGTACAAGGGGCTCAATGAAACCGAAAACATACACCCTTGCAGGCCCTATCCCCCTTCTCGCCAGTCACATCAGCCTTGTGGCGAATGGGGTTAGGGCTCACCAGAAGCAGATAGGGCTCCTCATGCCCTCCTCTGTCCTAATCTTGCTGGTCACCCAATTTAGCACAGTGCCCTCTGAAGCAAAGGTTCACAGACTCTCTTTTGCACTCAAACCTCCTAAGTGGTGACGGTTTTGCTGTTCTTGCTGCAGCCAAGAGCCCTTCTTTCCTTTTGTGTGGACTCTGACGTGCAACCTCGGAGACATGCAGCTAACTCTTGTAGTATGATCCTGCAATGATTGATTTGTACCTGATTTTCCTGGGATGTCTTGAAGAGCAGAAAGAGAACCTGAATGGTAGCTCTTAGCTTGGTATAGGATTCAGATACAGGAGTTCCAGTACAGACTCTTTTTATTGGGACTTTGTGTCAAGAACTCAAATTTTTCTTTCCATCAAATCTTTGTTAAGCTTTCGAGCTTTTAGCTGTGCAGGTATGCTACAGAAGAAGCTAGAGTCTGCTCCTGAGTCTCTACAAATGGAGGGTGCACAGTCAAGTTTGGGATAGAGTGCTGCTCTTTGTCTTCTTCCTGCACTTGCTTTCTCAGGTCCATCTGACCACTCTTTGGCCCTGCAAGGAGAGCACTTCGAGGTACATGCTGGCTCTCACTGCGTGAGCTCGCCTGCCCGTGTAGCTTCTTCTGGGTGGTGATTATGGACCCATCTTCATAAAATCCAGAGACAGCATGCAGAAGCATTAGTGATTGATGAGGACTGAAAAAGTGCCAGGGAAGAGAGAAGCTTCCAAAGAAAATGAAGTGCTATAGGAGCACAGGCAGCACATGTATGGCACTGCTGCTGCCGCACAGGGTAGGGCTTGAACTTCCCTCTGGTCATCCAGGAGGAAATATCTGCCTAATCCACACGAGGGTACAGCTTGTACTCACCAGCTCCTGGCATCACATCAGCTGTGTACTCCTTCATCTCTGTCCCATATAGATCCATTGGTCCCACCTTTCTGCATAGTAGAATTGATTTTTATGCCAGGCAGCAAGTTTCATACCTCCTACTTTCACCTCTGGAGCCATACAGCTTCTAAGAGCCCCTGCCAGGTTCCTCCTCCTTGAGATGCTTTTGTTCTCTTTTTTTTCCAAGCATTTTTTGAACAGAAGATGGAAGAAAGATGTTGGGGGAGATGTGGGTGCAGAACTAGGAGAGGGGGATGCCTCCAGGACGTGGTACAGTAAATCAAAGGCACCTTTCCTCAGACTCTTCCAACAGGTTCTTTGGCTGTGTGCCGAGACCAGGTACAACCTGAAGGCAGCTGCTCAAAGAGGTCTGTCCTGCAATGGGGAGGCTTCAATAGTAACCCTAAATTAAACTGAGCTAGTGTTCACAGGGCCTTCCAGGCAGAAGAAGAAAATAAGATAGCGTAACATAAGAGGGCACAGGAGAAGGATTTTGCTCTGTAATGGCAAATTACCCACTCAAAAATAACATAAAGAAGGGAGGAAAAAATTAACGAATAAAGTCTGCACATTATTTTAAATCACAGAAGTGTCAAAAATGGTAATGCCTATATCAAGGCTGCCCTAATGTAGCTTTAATTTGCATGCCATTGGCATTGATTTGATGTGAATATTTACTCTCCTATTCAATTAAGAAAATCCATAACTGCCACCATATTTTAATGTTAATGTATTTTTACACAGCTCTCTGTTTACCTTATTTTCTCTTCTATAACATTAACACTTTTTTTTTGTTAAAAAATGTGTGAAAGATTAATTTGTAGAATGACGGGATATGTGGGTGTGTAGCACAGGCCAGATGGAAGGGGTGTAACATGACAGTTTTCTTCTGTGGCTTCGTTTTGTTTTTATTGTTGCAAGCGAGCAAAGTATAACTAAAATTATCATTTCTTCTCTGGGCAAAAAGACCTAAGTGGTAAGTTCCTCTTTTACTCCCTGTGGCTCTCGGTGCTCACCATGCAGCTGCAACCCTGTTCAGCATAGCTGACAGGTTGATAAACACTTGTTTAAAACTTCAGCTTATGTATTTGAAGACTGCTATTATTTAAAGAAGGGAATTTATATGCGGGGCTCCATAATTCTGTATCATGGAATAGATCTGAATGCAGATTTATTAATAAACAAGAGCAATTTGGTGAGACTTGTTAGTCTTCTCTTGGCTGATAAGGGTACATCAGGGTGAAAACAGCTAGTAATGCCGAAAAAAGAAAGAAAAAAGATTTAAAAAATCTATCCAAGACAAAGCTTTTTAAATCTATAAAGCTATCCATTCAAGAAAGCTTTTTAATTGTTGAAAGAGGGCTGTTCCAAGGCCAAATTCTAATTTACACATAAGTATTGTAGGAGTTTGGTATAGTAAATGTCCTTATTGAAGAATAAAGCAATTAGCACAGTAACTCGCTGTCATCTGGCATGTAAAGGCATTCCAAGAAAAAGTTAAGTGTTGAGGAAAGGAGAGAAATTCAGGACAGCATGTGGGAGAGGAATATGGAGGCTCCTTTTTATGCCACTCAGGAGGAAAGGAGGGGAGAGAAAACCCACTACAAACTTAATTTGTTCCCTTACCTCATCTTAAATTGACCCAAGTTTCTTCCCTTCTTTTAAGGAAGGGGGAGGGGTGGGGGGAGAAAAACCCTATGTTCTTACTTAGAGGCTAAAATCCTGAAAGCATGATACCATAAGCCAAATATTGGCATTTTGCATCCTCATCCAGAAATGCTTATTCTGGTCTGTGAATGTGCCCCGTGCCTGTGAACGTGCACACGCTTCATGAGCTTCATCTGATACTTGAGTCTTCTGTGTCAGTGCTACCCCACTCCTCTTGCATATGGAAAATCATCCCATAAAAAGGTTACCCCCTTTTCCAGAATACATCCACACACATCCCTTGGCTATGTTTTAATGCCCTGCAAGTATACGCTGCAACACCTGGGGTCTTTGAACAGGCACACAAGACTTAATTCTGTCTATAGACACACACACACAACTGCGGTTAAGTTAGCACATCAGAAGACCTTTTTACTTGCCATTTCAACCACTGTCAGTATGGGTGCAGGGGTATGTGTACCAGGAAAAGTGTCTATTTCACTCCATTCTCTTGACAGGAAAAAAAACCAAACAGTTTTGTTTTAATGCTCAGCACAGCAAGTTTCAATCCAGAGAGGAAACTTCTGAAAAGCCAAAAGTAATGGAAATGGAACATTATAATTCAAATAACTACTTTATCAATACCTTAATTTGATTCTCTACTGTTCAAGTAATAAAATAGAGTTACAAACATGTAGTAAATCCTCCCATCCCTGTCCATCCATCCTACTGCAGATGGAGGATTATTCCATTTTGAGTGTTTTGCCCAGTCTCAGATGCTGGGTCTTTGTTGGATGATTCTTAAGTAAAAATAAAGTTTTTACCAGTTTCTCTGGGAAAACTCTTTCTGTTAGTGTCATGCCATTAGTCTGGGTCTTGCTGAGTCAAGAATCCCTTTTCCTTTTTCTCTTAATCCATATATTTTTCCAACATTAGCAGGTTTATGTCATAAGTTTGACACAGAGCAGTTCTCCATTTTCTCTTTAGTATTTCCATCAAAATTATGCCTTCCATGCCTGTGAGCAGTTGTAGACACTTCTCTGCTTTATCAGCTCTTCCTTGTTTAGCCTCAGTTACATACCTATAGTTGCTGGGGTGTATTTCGGAGCCACCAGCCATTTCTCTGGTCTGTCCTGGGCTTGGCGTCGCTGGGCATGTTTTGCTCCTGTTGCCATTGAGAACTCGTATGTAAGACTGAGGAAATGAGGTGGCTACAAGAAACGAGGAGATTTCCAGTGCACTTGGGTAAGTGGGAGAGCAGACCGCAGTTGTCAGCATCACACATCATCCTTTTACACAACCCCACCTGAAGGGTGGGTTTCTAGATGTGCAGAGGCTTTTGGGTCCTTGCATCTCCTTCCCAGAGCTAAGGGGGTGCCGTGCAAGGGCACCTAGTGCTGTAGTTACCAGATCTCCCCCAGACACACAAGATGCACTCCAATGTGGCTTATATGGCTGCATGTGCCGGCCCTGTGCCTAGTCCATGCCTAGGTAGGTTTCATTTTCTAATCCAGTGAGAAACGATGGAAGAGGTGAGCTTCACAGATGCCCTCAGAGAGGGACAAGTGAAGACTCATGTTGGAGGTAGGGAGAAAACTAGACAGTGAGAGCAAATGGCAACTCATGACACTTGTACTTCCACTACAAATGCACGATGTTGCCTTGAGTGATTGTCAGGAGCTGAAGTCCACATAGCAATGAGCAGGAGCAAGATTAACCGTCAGAAGCAATTCCTGCCCATTTCCAGGTAGCCATGTGCATTCTGGCTCCTAAGAGGGTGCCAGAGCTGCTTCCTCCATGCCCAGCAGCTTCAACCCACTCCTGGGGATACAGTGGATGTTGGGTGAGGAGATACCAGGCAGGAACAAACCACGTTTTCTCCCTCTACTTACACTTATCAGTCTCTGGTGCTCTTCCGAACTTAACGCACCTGGCACCAGAAGAAATCATCCAGGACTCTCATATGAGTCAGGGGGCTCATGACCATCGAGGCAGCTCCCAGTGCAGAGCCTGGACTGTGGCTCAGAGCCAGGACAAGAGGTTTTGTTTTAGTTTTTCATGCAGATTTGTGTGGTTGCTTTTCATTGTTAGATTGCATTTCCTCGCTGACAAAAATTATTTCCAGGCTTTTATTTCACTGGTTGGTCTTATTTTGTTCTCTAGTCATCATAAAATGCTACAAGTACCATGATGCAAAGGTTTCTTGTGTATTAGTCCCTACTAGTAGCCAGCTCGACATCATATCACATGTTATTTCCAAGCGCAAAAGTCAATATGACCAATTTTAGCAAGAGGCTGAAAAAACATTATGCACATCTATAGAAAATATTCCTTGCCCCAGCCAAATGAACAAACATTTCACAAGGCTGAGCAATGGTGTCGTGCTTTCAAGATATTTTCTGCCAAGGATTTTGTTCTCATGATGATACTTAAGCCTTCTGCTGATGGGACAAAGACCTCTGGGAACAGGCCACAGCCAGAGCTACCCCACTTCACCAAGAGCATGAGGCTAGCAATAATTTCAGGGAAAAGATGAACAGAGAGACTCCATTGAAATCCATTTTAAAGAAATACATAGTTTGCCTCTCTTCCTTTATTACAAAAACGTTAGATACTGGAACATTGCTGTTCTTTCTTTGAGACCTTACTCAGCCTCAGAGTGTGTCGAGGCAGGTGATTGTACCCTCATCCTACCACCTACCCCCCTCAGTGGGATGGAAGCCAGGAAGCAAGATCTAACCTGGTTACCTTTTTTCTGGAGAAGCACTGACTCCTGTCCCACTGGACGGCGCTCATGTGAAGTGTGCTAATTTGTTGATGTGCTCCATAAAAACTCAACACTCTCAGAGTGCATCCTCTGTGTTCAGGCTGGGTTTTGTAGGAATGGTGAATTAAGCTACAAGAAAGTCACCTGGAATCACAGAATCACAGAATCACCTAGGTTGGAAGGGACCTTTTAAGATCATCTAGTCCAACTAATAATAAAAAAAAAACAACAAAAATCCACCACATCCACACTGCACAAAACACCACCCAACACTAATCCATATCCCCGAGCACCATGTCAACTCGTCTCTTGAA
>JAOQGH010000023.1:37801084-37872773 GCA_025769975.1 Gallinago jamesoni
CTTGGTGTCGTCTGCAAATTTGCTGAGGGTGCATTCGATCCCCTCGTCCAGATCATTGATAAAGATGTTGAAGAGAAGGTACTTGGTTTCAACTGTAGTACCCAGAGGATGGACATGTTAGAAAGCACTCAAGCTGCACTACCTGCCACCACCTCACTGGCAAACCTGCTTTCTTCAGTGACATGGATGCTTCCCTGTAGGAACCTTAAGAAGAGAGATCAAGCAGTTAAGGTCACTGGGCTATGACTTGGGGGATGGCCTAGGCTCTCTACTCAGCCCTGCAGCATCCCCTACCTCAATAAAGGTGGTTTGAGTTACCAGTGCTGTGATCTGCAGAGCTACTTGGGAGGTTCTCAGATCAGATGGCAGTGAGCTCCAAAGAAAAGCTTATAAATATATTAAATTTATGAACATTTACTGTACGCTGCACACTGAAATCTGCCAACACTAATCCAAAAGAATTACACATTTTAGGCCTGAACATAACATACTGTATGCAGTAACTCACATCAGAGCAACCCATATGCTACTGTTAATGTGCCAACTGACACATGTTAAGCCACAAACATAAGAAAGGATTGGATTTCAACTGCATTTTCATATTCCAGTTATTCCTCAGGTCCATTATTTTTTATTTACCATCATCTTCTCTCCTGTCTCTAGACAACCTGCTCTCCCTAATACATCTTCCACTCCCCCCACCAGATTTCCTGCTGGGTAGAGGCTGCCCCAGAGACAAAGCGACTGACATAAGCACAGAGGCCGAGAAGCACAGAAATAGAACCCTCACCCCCATCCCTCCTGCAATAATCTAGGTCATTTAATAGCCTACTTTCAGGGTTCTCAGTGAACCCTGTACCCACTCCTGCTAGGCAAAGAGAAACCCTGAGAAGAAGTGGGTGGATGAGTAGACAGCCAGCCATCCCAAGTGTCAGATCTGACTCCTCGGGAGAGATGCGTCGAGGATGCTCTGACAGAATGTGTCTGAGCTGGAGGCAAATGTTTCTGTATTACATTCATGACACAAGAGTTCTGCCACCTCGCAATATGTGCGCACTGTTGCTTCTTGATGGTAATAACTGGATTTTTTCAGGGAGCTGGCGAAAAGCACCCCAATGCTGTTACAATAATTAGGTTTTAAGAAGAATTATTGAGCTAAGATCACCCTCCAGAAATTGATATGTTTTACATAAAGTGAGTCAGGAAGAATGGCAGGAGTCTCCAAGCATATATGTGTCCCACGTAGCAGGAAGGAATCTGCTTCTCACCTCTCAGGTTTGTCAAGGTGTGACACTGACAACTGAAATGCGCGACAAGGGACCAAACCTCAACCAGCTTCAGTTCTCCCTCCCAACTAGCCAAAGTCATAGATTTGCATGGGGTTATTGGCAAAAATTGTGCGAAGGATGCTGTTTCGTTATGTAAGCAGGAGCGTTTAAAAAAGGAAAACCAAAAAGAAGACAAGAGCACATGTCATCATGCAGATTTAAACCACAAACTTTCAGTTACCTTATCAGATAAATACCACTTAGGGAAGTAACTGATGTATTTAATGTAGGCCAGCTACTGAGGAGGATCTGATGAAGATTTGAGTGATAAATTCCGCAAGTATTTGGCAACGCATCAATAACACACTGGAGAACCAGACTCCCGAGTCTCTTCTTGATTAAAGGAAAGCAGCTGCTGGAGTCTCAGAGCTAGAAAAAGTGACTAAATGTGCCATGTGAGAAACCAGGATTCAGCTCCCACCTCTGCTAGAGCTGACCTGGTGTAAATTGTGAAATGAAAGAAAGAATAGCTGGCTTGTGTTTGAGATAGGAGGAGAGATCGCACGGTACAAATGTCCTCTAGTCCAAGGGTAGAGACCACCATGTACATACCCCCAGCTTTTGCTCCAACATATTTCTATGGATTATTTAGATCCTCTCGCTTTCTCTGTCCTTCTGGCTTGTGTGGGCAATGCAATGTAACCCATAGCCGCACGTGCTGCAAAAGCTAATAATACCCTGGAGATGATGGAAATAGCATCCTTGAGGTAAGAACGTGCACTTTAATTTCAGCACAGAGAAATCTTGTGGGATTCCCTTATTCAGAGTTATATACCTCACTCTTTTCTAGAAACTTCAAAGACTTTTATGCTAACGAACCCTTTCATCATGTCCTCAGATTGGCTTAATTAAATATAAGAGACTATTGGCGCTTTTATAAAATAAGCGGAAAAATGCCTACCATTTAAGCATACTGCTATATTTAATTTTATTTTTAATATTATTCTGACTTCCTTTTTTATTTCAAACATACATATAAAATTTGCATGTGAGTAACTGCAGAGCCTAAATGCAGAGAGATTAAGCATGTTGATAGCCCTGCTCATGAAAGTCTGCAGGATTTAGGCATTTAAGACTGTTCTGAATATAAGACAGAGGTCTATGCATTAATATTAACTTTAATTTGACATGGACAGGCTCCTTAGAGCTCCCAAGACTATCTTTCTAATCAATGAAGAAGGAGATCATACTCCCCTGAGGTGTCTTCATTAGAACTAAGTTCCAGAGCCCTGCCCAGCTTGGGGTCCAGGACAACACCTCCTCTCTATTCATTGCCTTAAGGAAAATGTAGAAGAGTGGCTGTTGAGCAATGTACCTAACAGAAGTATTTGGAGTAAGATAGCATGAATCTTCTTCATAGTGTGTTCAAAACAATGGCTGGTTTTTATGCCTCTAAAGCATTTGTCCGTAGAGCTGAGACAGAAGACACTATGTGCAATAAATGTTTGAAGTTCAGTAGCTGAAATGCAGTAGTGCAAGTTCAATGGCTGACTGAGGGTATGAAGGACATGAAAGAGCCATGCTGTGTCAGATCAAGTGTCCATCTAGTAAAATATTCTTCACTGAACAGTGACCAAAACATGTTGTGGGAAGAGTGTAAGAGCAAGAGAATCATGTAGTGAAACATCCCTCTGTAACAGTCCCCCCAACCTCCAGCGATTTGCAACTCAGTGACCTTCTGAGCCAGAGGAGGTATCTTGGTGTTTAACTGTCCTTGGTGGATTTTCTTTTCTTCTATCAATTGATTCTTAGGCCTATATAAACTTTCAGCCTCTTGCAGCAGACCATCTCTAGCTAAACCACATGCTGTGTGTCAAGGTGGTGAATTTTCTTTCATGTATTTTGGACCTGCCATCTGACAGTGCAGTTCCTGTATCAGAAGAGACAATAGGAAATCCATCCCTATTCACCCTCTTTACACCACTAATTTTTTATAGATTCATGTCATCTCCCCTTCTTTTCCAGGCAGAAGAGTCCTAGTCTACTTTGTACTTCCTGATACTGTGTGCATGAATCTACAAGCTAGATGAAAATTCAGTCATTTTGTTCAAGAAGAGCTAGAGTGGATAGATGAACAGAAATGCTTAAGCACAAGTAAACAGGCAACCAGGAAAAGGATCAGCCTTTAGCAGACGTGGTACTTATAGCCTGTGGGTCTCCCAGGGAAAGGTGGCTAGAACTCCTGTCTCAGTCCCTCCTGGGGGTTGTCTTGGCCTGCTGACATTCTCCAGTACTTACCAGAAAAAACAAAATGTCATGTATCCCATTTACCTTATTTTCCCACCACAGCTGTAGAAAGCCTGGTGAGAACAGACATCCTTCATGCTCTAGTAGCAGTGCCAGGAAACCCTTTCTTCCCCTAAAACATGGTTTACTCCTCGCTTCTTCTGTAAGGGAGCTAAGCTGGAAAATTTCTTGTAGATTACCCTGCCCCTGCCAAGGACTTCAAAACTGATCAGGGAAGAATGGATGCTCTCCCTGAAGATGACAGTTATTACGGTGAGTGTGAGTACGGTGCCCTTGCGTTCATGCATGTGCGCTGACCTTGAGGTGCTGTTTCCACCCATGAGGAAAGCTGGGGGAGATGTGCAAATGGGGACACTGCTGGCATACCCATGTGCTGGTTAGTATCCTGAGTGAAGGTGTAGCTGGTTGGGAAGCAAGAAGATCTTTATGGATGACTCCTCCTGAAAGTGAATTTGTGCTGACAATATTGTTCATTGCGTACATGAATGTTGCCATGATGTTTTGGCCCCCATCCTGTTGTACCACTTTTTCAACTCTCACTAAAAATTAATGAGAGCAGCACAGTGACTGAATCTAAAACTTTGTCTTTAAAGTGCCTTTAAAGCTTAATACTGTCTTATCACACTTGGGGGCATTACAGATAGAGTGGGGACGAAGGTATTGAAATACTAGTGTTTCCTTAAAAATAGATTACATTCCTAGTGACCTTCCACTGCCATGTGTTATCTGGAACTGAAGTTGAATAAGCAAGTCAATGATGTTTTTTCCATGGTTTGAAGCAATAGATTTGAGATGTTCACTCTCCTCCTTCCCCCATTCAAGTGAGAATGCAATCTTTGCAAAGCACTGCTTTCATTTAGCTATACCCAGTTGGTACTTGTTGCCAAATGGAATGTGGATGTGCCTCAGAGAAGATCACTCTTGACTAATGAAATGGCAATTAGTTTACGCAACTTATTAGCATTAGTATTTATTTTACTTTACAATATTACCTAAAAGCAGCTCTGAGAAATTTAAACTGCAGCATTATCTGTTCAGTGCTATCTTTTAAATAAATCGTCCTACTAAATGTAAAAAGCTGGCATTTGTACTGCATGCACCTATGTTATCATCGTCGCAAAGCAGATGCAGAATGTAAGGCGACTTGAACAATCAGCACTGTAATTTGCACAGTAACATTGTTTTAGATCTAATTAGTGCTTATGCAGATCCCTTACAAAAATGTGAAAACCGCACCAGGATGTAATTGTTAATGAATTTAGTGCAAAGCACATCTGCATAAATTCCATTTCAGCAGGAAAAAAAACCCCAACCTCTAAGTTCAACTGCTATTTGCTCAAGAGCCAAAACACTGTGAATTGTGCCCACTATGTTTTAGCCTTGCTCTGCTGGCTTTGATATTTCAAATAAATACTACAAAGTTAAAGCCTCCAGCTGCAGACCAACCCATCTGTAGATGTTTGTTATATTTGGCAGTATTCAAAGATGATTTGCCTTCCTGCTGAAAAATAAAATAAAAAAAAAAGAGGTTCTCTCAGCAAAAAACCAAAATTGAAATACTTATCAGCCAAAAAATAAAGTTTAAAAATATTCTGCATGGGTCAAGTGGCAGAACTTTTGGAACAGCAGGCATGCATGAATGCTGCACCTACAGCTTGAACTCTATGCTCCATGTGTGTGCCTAAGTCCATCTGCAGTCATCTCTTTAGGGTCTGCAGAACATATCCATGGCTAACAAGCAATGCCACTAATGAATGCAGTTAACCAATCTTAAACTTCATGCAACACCTACCTTAGAAACTGCTCATCTGCCCTTCAAGAACAGCATCAAGGTCTACTCCACATACCTTTGTTTCTTTAGGGTCATTTTCTGGGTTTTAGGCAGGCCTCAGTAGTTGGTCTTCCACCAAGGATCTGGGCTCAGAGGTTTTTGTACCAGCATCAGAAATCTCACTCAAGTCTGTCATTAATGAGTTTCAATGTGAGAACATCTGTTTGCTGGGTCTTGGCTTTACTTATGGCCTTTATATGCAAATGTAACTCAGGTAGACCTTGCAGCTACTAAGTCTTCAGTAAACTTTTTGTAGGCTTCTTCATGGAATTCTTGGATCCATAGTTTTCCCTGAATAGAGTGAAGATGTTTTTTACAAGACCAGGTAATATTATATTTGCTCTGAGTGGCTTTAGCCCGTAACAGGGTTAGGGGAATATCAGAGCAGGAGTCAGGAATATACAAAACAACAATTGTGCCTGACTTCCTACCCTGGTCAACCTCAAAAACATCTTCTGACAAACGCAAGTCACTAAGAACGAGTGACCCCAAATCAAGAAGTTACATAGTGTGTGATATTGGAGAGATCTTACACACCAGCACTTTGATACCTGTAGACACAAGAGACATATACTTGAAACAGGTTATCAGTCTTGGTCTTATGTTTTTAATTTCTGGAAGTTTTCCCCCAAAATCTGGCATTCACAGTCAGGGTCAGACCCTTTCCCTTGGTTATCATTATGTGAAGCATTTTTTGTATCTGTAGTTTTTTAAAAAGCATCATTTTAGTTTTGCATCCACAAGGTTTGCCTGTGCCTTTTGTTTAAGAAATCAAAATGGATTCATGGGAGAGGTGGGGATGGTGGTGCAATTCAGAGAGCTATCTCATACTTCAAGCTCTGTCACAGACTTCCCATGGGTGATAGCACTGGTTTACTGCACTGAGACGTTCACAATGAATGACTATGTTAAAGATGCTAATAATTGGATGACATCCAATCAGATGTCATCTGATGGACCTACAGCAAAATCTAGATTCTCGTATTGAAATTGCTAGCTTCACAAGTTAATAGATGAGTCTAGTGAAAACCTTCATGAGATTGCTATCCATAAATTTGTTAAAAGGAGATTAGTAAAATACATTCTGGCAGCAGGCTTCATGTTTCCTTTGGCCAGCAAAAGCATGTGCTAAATGCCCGAGGCCCACAGCACTTTAAATTTCAGATGATCCCATGCCAGTGACAACTGCTGTCTCAGTCCCATAGAGACCAAACCAGCACTTCCAATCTGCTAGCAGTGGGTGTTCATGCTGCAACCTTGGCAGCTCAAGGGCGTAACAGGAGAGGAACAAGAGGGAACTGTAGCATTCCTGTATGTGATGGAACTAGAGGGGGACACCTAACACCCAGTGAGACCACAACAGCATTTTGTCTTGGATGTACCCATGCATTTCTTCATAGAGGTATGCTCCATTTCATACAGAAAATGCCCCTGCCATGCTGAGTTCTGCACAAGGGACTCAGGTATATGTTTTTCAGTTTGAACCAATAAGCAACCAATTTAAACCAGGCTTTTCATCTCCCTCTCTTCTCCTATATTCTTTGGTAGAACCCAACTTTTCTGGGATCAAAAGATCCCTTTCTATCAAAAGGTTACTACTGAGCTTTTCAAAATTACAAGTTAGGTTGCACAGGGTTTTTTTTTTTTAACATGATATTCTCAAATGTGGAGGACTTAAGGGACTGAGGCAGAGAGACAGACTCTCGTAGACAATAGGGCAATAGAACAGTAGAATATGATGGCAGGAACAGTAGATATGAGAAGGTTGACCAAGGGAACAGAAGCAGGTGAGAGGAATGTGAGGAGGACAGAGAGAAGTGGGCATCATTAAAAGGAAATGAGGAGACACAGAGCAGAGTAGAGGTGTGTGAACTGCACAGGAAGCTTCCTTTCCAAGAGCCTCAAATCTCCGCAGTTATCTTCGTTTTCTGTTGTGTGAGGAAAACTAAATGCTGCACAAAGATGAAGGGATAGAAATTCATCAAATGCAACTGGTTTGCACCCACTTATGGTGGCAGTGAGTTTTGATTGGTGTGCTGGGGGCATTAGGAAACTGTTTCCATTCAGAAGGTGGAAAGGTAGAGGTTGTAGGCACCCGATATAGCTTTTGTTCCCTAGGGCTGATAAAATAGAAATTTCCAATTTTTCTGAATAGATCTTCAAGTCCTTCATAGTTTCCAGCAGTCAAAGCCTTGCTGGGAAGTGAGGAAGTTACCCAGGGTAGTAGCAGCCAGTGATGGAACCAGTCTTATCTCCTGACTTGCTCCCATATCACTGGCCTGGCCCTTGAACACACCATCAGAAAGATTCTCCTGCTTTAGTAGCAATTAATGCTTCTATCTTTCTTTTTCTTTTTTTTTTCTTTTTCTTTTTTTTTCCTTTTTGGCTTACATTTCTCCATGCTCTTCAGCTGTTGTGGGAGATGACCATGTGTATCTGCTTCTTTTGAGAACTACTTCCTCCAAGCAGTTGCTCGTGTGACTTGAGCAGCCATGGGAGCTGGGATGTGCTGCTGGCCTGGGCCGAGGGGGAGGCAAAACGAGAATCCTGAGGAATCCCAGGAAGGGGAAAGCCTCTCCTCCATCAACCCGTTGGTTGAAATCTGGCATATGGGGTGGACGAGCAGACATTTTCTTCCTTGCTCTGAGAGCCTTTTTCATGTAAACTGAGCAGTATAGAAAATTCAGCTGTTCCCCATTCCTGCAGGTTAGCATGGATAATAAAGGCGCTTCACTCTTTGCTCTCAGATATTTTTCTAACAGTTTTGATCCTTGAAACGTTTATACTAACAAAGAAATTCCACTGCCTCCTTGCCTCCATCCCTCCCGCCCCCACCCCAATAACTTGCTCTGTCTTGTATCTCCGACTTGATTTTTGGCATATATTTGCATACATTAGAAACGGAGAGAGGATTAAAGTTTAAGAGGAAATTGTGGCTAGTGTGAAAGGGGAACAAAAGGACATCTGTGAAGTGGCACACAACTGGCAAAGAAAGCTATTCCACCTCCAGCACCAGCTGCAGGGGAAGTGGTGCCCACTACCCCAACAAGACCTCCTTTGTTTTCCTGCAAAAACTGGGAGTGGCAGCTTTTAAAGTGACACGATTTGAGGTGAGGATCTTCCCTTTTTGCTGCTCTATTCCAATATTATGTGGCAACAGATGTTTCCTAAGGAATTAATTCCTCCCACTATTACCCAAAAAAATCTTCCAAATGCAAAGGGAGTACAGATTCATGGCACTGGGTCTCCCTGCACCCGCAGGCAGGCATGCAGGAGTCACTGCTGCAAATCCCACCAGGGCCCACTAACCCTCCTAAACCTGCCACCTCCTCCTATGGCAGAAGAGGATGTTTTCCAGCACGTCTTGGCCCTGCAGCGGCAGAGGGAGCTGGGGGTTGTGCAGAGGATGTGGGAGATGGGGGAAGGCTATGTGGGACAGAAAGCAAGCTGGGGTTGAAGGGGAAGCTTGAGAGTAAAAGAAGAGGAGGACAAAAAGATGCAAGCTGGAAGAAGAAATGTTGTGTACAAAGCCGACTGTGAGTGAGATAAGAAGGAATTGAGCCTGCTCAAAGGAGGAATGCCAAAGGAAAGAAATGGAGAAATGCAGGAACACGTACATTATCCCATCCAGTTGCAGGACTCACTTTTTAACTCTGAAATGCTAGAAGCTCTCCAACTGCATTATAAATGTCCTCCTAATACTCAGTGAAAACAGTACTCCAAAGCTTGCTTACGTTCTGCTTGCAGATCCACTAGAAGGTGCAATGTGTTCATCCTCTTGCTGGGGACCCTAAAAAGAGCAGTGTTTGGAGGCAGAATGGTCAAATGTCTCTCCTAACATTTGCTTTTCTCAAGAGGTCAAAGTGCTGCAGCCAGTCCTCCATCAGTATTCCCTGAAAATACGGGTTTGTGCCATGACTCTGTAAAGCATGAGATCTAAAGCTTATGTCTTTCCTTCCCAGGTGTAAGAAGAACTTGGACTGCTTGGCTTCATCCCCCCTCTGCCTTGGCCGCTTTGTTTTCCCTTCTCCTCTGGTTAAATTCCTGCTTTCAGACTGCTGGAGACATGTTCAAAATCAGTCCTGGGGTTTTTCCCCATGTAGATTAAAGGCAACATAATGTTGACAACTACTCAATGTTTGCCCCAGACTGCCCAGTGCGTGCAGCTTGCACATTGTGATGATGATCTTCCAGACAGACACATCCATACTTTTATCAGTTTGGGAGAGTCCTCCCTGCCTTTCACCATCATTAAGCTTTAATTTAAAAATACAAGTAGCTCCAACCATTGGCTTTAAATGACTTTCGTGGAAAAACCAATCAGCCATACCAAAACAACCCTGCATGGGGTTTCATTTGCAACTAAGTGTTTTTAAAAGTCTCTGGAAACTCTCACGTGTTGATTTGATTTCCTGTAAATCACTCAGTAACTGCCAGGCTCCCTTCTTTCCTTGTGTGCACTTGGAAGAGGAGGAGAAGAGAGTATCTAAGCTTAGAGCATACCCAGGAAGGGCAGAGCTGAGCTTTTTCAAAGGTTTCTTTGTTAGTTGTTTTTTTCAAGTTGTTCCTATTAAGATAGGATGGAATTTCTTCTTAAAGATGATAATTATAGTTGGAAGTACTGACTAACACAGGTACCAACTGCTCAGCTTGAGGCTGTGTCATGTATTTTTTAAGGACAAATGCAGCAAGGACACGTGGGGAAGATTTTGGAAAAAAACCCAAACCCTTACTTCTGCAAGTGATTTTTTGGGAAAATTATTTTAATTCTTGAAATTCTAACCTGGTTTTTGCTGTTGTTGACAAATCCATATTTAAGCTGGTGTGCTTCTAATTGGGGAAGTCCCAAATAGAATAGAACAGAATAGAACAGAATAGGACTGGACTTGTTCAGTTGGAAGAGTCATACGATGATCATCTAGTTGAACTGCCCCACCACTTTAGGAAAAATGGACTAGAAGTTCATATAGTTTTAATGTATTTATTTTTTTGCCGCAGACCTATGTAGCTGTTGGATATCAACATGTATTCTTCGTTGAGATGCGGCAAGATTTTGCATTTATGCTTAATGGTTGATTGAAAAATTAAATTATAATCAAACCGAATGTATACATTTCAAAGTATTGAAAATATTGTAATTTTTCCTCTATTTTCACTAGATTGAACTCTACAGTAAGCACATTTCCAAGTGGCTGCTCACTGTTCCAGCACTATTCTGTGACCTTTTTTGAAAGTACACAAATCTAGTGCTGATTCAGGACAACATTTTGTGCCATGTCAGCCCATCATTGGCAGGAGAAAGAAAAGAACGGATCCAACCCAGATGTTTCTCAGAATGTTCTGATAAACTCAAGATTTTAATGGCATTTGCTACAATAGAAAAATAATGAAAAAAAGGGGGAGAAAAAAGCTAGTGGGAATGCTGGGCAGTCATGCAGAGGTGATCACTAAATGTCCTTTATGTACCCAATTTGTTCTTGATACTTAAGGACACTGTGGTGCTTGTACATGAACTGGAGCCACTTGTCGCTGGAAAGGCTGCCAGGATTAAATCAGTAAGAAATTGTTTATTCAGCCTGTTCAAACAAAAAATGAATTGTTTTGATGAATGAGATTTTTTTTTAATGAATTAGCAAGTCATGCCAGTAGTTTTTAAATGTAAAGCACTGAGGTTGGTTTTTTTTCCTTTCATTCTGACATAACTGCCCTAAAATAACTGAAGTATCAGAGCTCCTGCACCAACACATTACATTATGTATTCCAAAGGACATAGTTGCAACTGTAGGTAGATAAACACCATTAAAAAAACCAAACCAACCAACCAAGCAAACAAACCCCCAAAAAATCCCCACAACAAAACTAAAAAAATCCCAAAAAGCAAAGAAACAAAAAATTCCCTTCACAGGTATATATTCCGTAGTAACTTTGATTACATGATCCTTATTTTCTGCAACAAAAATACAGTGTTTCAGTTAAGTGTACTTCTGGTTCTGATAGACATTTTAAAGTCCCTCTATTAGGATTATTAGGCAAAACTCTTCAGATTCCTTTAAGAGAGGTCTTAATAATGATGCATGCATCAAACTAAGGCCTAATTTTCCAAATTGTTTTCAGTAGGGAACTAACCTTCCACTTGTGGAAAGCTTTATGCTAGCTAAAGCTGAGGCTACCAGCAGTGGGGAGACCACCGCCACACGCAAAAGGTTCAGAAGCATCACCAGTCCTTGCTGGTTGCTTCCACCTCTCTTCTGCACAGGAGAAGAAGCTGGTTCTCCTCCTTCTCCCCTGGCAGTAAATGGGGAAGGTGGTTTCAGGGGCTGTGACTAGTTCTGCATCTAAACAATTTGGAGTAGTCCCAAGGCCGTGAGTGGTGGCAAGTGTCCAAGAGCTAGTAATGGCTTTAGATGCAAAATGTTTGCAAAATTAAGGTCTGTGGCCTTACATTTGCTAGTAATCTAAATCTTCAAAATGCTACCAGGATCCAGAGGAAAGTATAAGTCCATGTATTACTCTGTGTTATAACCCTGGCTTGTGCAGAGCCCAGAATAGCTGTGCAGAACAATTGGCAGCTTGGGTTTGGTAGAGACTTGGAACCAGACAGAGGTCTTACAAATAAGGACGGCAGGGTTTGGGCTGTGGAAGAGTGTAATAGATACATTCATGAGGGGTAATTTAAATTACATTTTTGATGTGAGAAAAACCAAACCCAAACCCAACAACCCAGTATCATATGTAGGTTCACCACCTTGTCTCTGTGAGTACTTTCAATATTTCAAATTCAGTTATTATTATTAAGAATGAGATGACCCAGAATTGTTAAATCTGATACATTTCCCCTGTTTTTAGAGCATCCATGGCAGTGGCATAAAGTAGTTTACACACTGCTTATGTCCAGGAATGTGAAGATTGGTTCACCTTGGAAGAAAAGTGTGGCATCAGGCAAGATGACGTCATGTCCATTGAAACTCTGACATTGTACCCGTTCTGGCTGGAAGAGGTGTGGACTCTGGAAAAGCCCACACTTATAATTAGCAAACTAGGCTTGCTCCATGCTCAAGGCAGGGAATCTGGCATGGAAAACCTCCAAAATGTTTTCCATCCCATTCCAAATTGGCCACCATAGTAGCATAATTAAGACAATAGGGATATTACATTTGGAAATATGGTACTAATAATTGGTTACCTTGTTTGAAAAGCATCTTTTCCCCCAGTAAATTTTGGAGATGCCTCTAGCTGAAAGAAGGGAGAGCGAAAAAAGAATTCACTGGTATACTTGGGAAACAAGTAGTCAAAATCTAAACTGCAGTTCAGAAACCACAACACCAAGTCCATTTTATTTTAAAGGCTTTCTCAACCCCTTGCTCTCAAAAATAAACATGAAAGAAATAACAGATATAAAAAAGAAATAACAAATACAGTAATCTATACTGGCTGCCTCTCCTGCTGTGCTGATCACTTGCTGTTGAAGAAATCATTTGATGAAGCAGAACATTTACGACTTGCTTTGACCAAATGCTATCACATGCAGGAGCCCTTCCAGGGCACCCAACTTCCTCGTCTGATTCCCCGAAATAACATGCCCTTCAGTAACTGGCAGTTGTTCCTGACAAGACCTTCCTGCATTTTATTGCTCAATAGACTAGTTAATTAAGACAGCAACTTGTAATGAAACTCCACATTTTAGCCATATTAAGAAAATCTTAGGAAACTTTGCATAATCTCCACGCCTAGATAGATTTATCCCTGTTAGCACTTAGATTACATTTCTTTGGTTAATCTTTTTAGACAGTAATAGCTAATGTTTACAGAGCTTTCACATGAGGACTTGGATTTATGTTACAGTCTTCATGGATTTACTGTTTCTTGTGCTTATTGATAGAGCAGATGGGCAAGTATTGGTGGTTTCACTTTACTGGTGGTGGAATGAGCTTGCAAAAGGCTCAGGAGACATAACCAGACTCGAGGTCAAATCAGTGACAACACTGCTACAGGAACAATTTTCCAACCAACACTCCTGAAAGATGAACAGCACTCTTCTAAAGCTGTCCTCATGCTTCTTAAAATGTTGAGAGCAAAAAAGCTTTCTGACACAGGCATGAATAAATAGTAATACCAACCTCCTGATGGTCTGGTTTCTGGTACCTTGAACCACCTGGAATAACAGATTGGTCAGTGAATTGGTCTCAGCAGAGTTGCTTATGGTGGGAGTGCTAATGAGAGTAAGGGAGAGGATCTGAAGGTCACTGTGGAGAGCAGTGTCTTTGCCACCTAGAGTATGCAGGTTTGGTGTTTCTTCTTAATCTGAATTATAGAATTATATGTATCTGAATAGCACCATCCCCTTACCCATCTCTGAGTTTTTAACTCTGCTGAAAATTGTAGTTCATGGATCTTTCAAGGAATTAAGGCTGCTCACTAGCACCTTGGTGACCACCATCTCCTTCCCTTGCCTGCAGCTGATGCTGCCTTTGTGTTCATCTTACCCAACTTATCTGTGCTCTTACCATGGAGACAGTTGATCCATCCCTACCAGAATTTCACAGCCTTCGGTGAGAAATCTTTCTGAAACTTAATTTGCTTATGCATGAAGTGCAGATGTTGCCCCTGCTAGAGCCGAGCCAAGCCCAGCATGATGACTCATCAGGAGAGGTCGTATGCCCTGACAGAGGAGGCATAGGGTGATGCAACAGTAGCCCTTGGTGGGGGTTTCTCTGGCTATCTCTGAGCTCACAGCAACAGGGTGAGCCTGAAAAGGGGAAGGCAGGAGAAAACTACAAGGTCCTTTACAAAATAATGTCCACTGTTTCTATTTGCCGTTGTATGGCAACTAAACATTCTCACCTTGATAGTCATATCAATAATGAATGTTCTGTGTTTGTCTTGTTTTGTATGGTATTGCTTTCTTAAAGCTTTAGTTATGTATGTATGTACACACACACACACACACACAAGTCTATTACAATTTTTTCTGCTGAGATTCACCACCAGCTAAAAAGTGTTAGAGCCACCACTGACTGAACCAATACATTAAAATATACAGTGGGGTTTCTACAGTTTGAAGCACTCTTTTACAAGTGACGTGAATGAGTAGCTGATAGCATTAGGATAGGATAGGAATAATAAAATAATAAAAAAAAAGGTCTTTTCAAGGGTCAAGGGAAGGTAAAGACCCTGACCCTGAGAAAGGCATGTAACTTCAGGAAATTTTAAGAACTAAAAGTAATTCAACAAAGCCGAGGAGTAGATGGGGTAGGGGAAAGAGGAAGAAGAGGGGTATAAAGCTGGATCACCTTCTCACTGTAATTTTGTTTTTCTTCCCCAGAGGAGCACATCCGATATTCTCTCTGTGAGCTCAACTGCTTGAGCTTCACCTAAAAATGCAACCCCTTCTCCCACCCCTCCCATGCAACAGAGAATATGCCATTTGAAAAGCCAAACTGAAATCTTCCCACTAACAGTTCTACTTGTGTTGACCTGGAAAGGCTACATTATTCTGAGGTAATCCCTGGAGGAGTATTTAAAGAAGTCAGCAGCAGCTTGGGGCTGTCTCCAAGGAGGACAGAAGGAAGCTCAGCATTCCCAGCATGCAACTTCCCTGCGTCCTCATCGTTGTCCATAGTGGCCCTTTCTGGGTTTCACACTGTGAAAACTGGCTTCCAGAACATTTCCTTCCTCAGATAACCAGTGTCAACTTAACTTCATGTAGACCAAGCTCATATAGACTGACATATCTGCTACTTTGGGCTGGTTTACTTAGATTGGTCACTAAATTTAAGTACCTTGTGTCCCTGGCTAGGATGGTTTAATATGGTGACTGGTAACATACTGTGCTGACATGATATTGAACAACAATTCTGCTTCAACGGCCTAATCAAAATGGACTGACTAGTTACTGTGAATCGTCTTACACCAGGAACAAGCCCCTGTTCAAGATGACAGGGCTTAGCTCCTGTAAGTCTTATTTCATTTTTTCCCATCTGCCCAAACACGGACATAATATCTAATAATACCTAAAGTAAATAATTCCTAAGCAGCAAAACACCATGTAGGCAGGGACATCCCTACAGACAGAAAAAGTTGGGGTGAAACAGAGAGGATTCCCAATTCTCTCCTCTTCCCCTTCAACAGTGTATGCTGAAGCCAGTGAGATTCCTCCAGCTTTGAACCAGTATATCTAAGAACCAAATCTGGTTCTGCACTTGGCAGAAGCACAGATACAGAAACATTATGCACAGCCAGATCTGCAAATAAAGATTTGCTAGATTAAAGGGCAGATATACAGTACATGTTTTGCTTTCCTGGTAGCCTGGAGAGAACCACCCAGACTTCTAACTTGTGTACGTATACTTTCAAAAGGGCAAAAATGTTGCTTTCATAAATTAATTTCACACACTTTACAGAGATAAAAATAATCACTGTGACATTTTGTTTGTCTTCCTTTTTTCCTGTGTGCAAGCAGCCAACTCTCAATTACTTACAGCCCTAAATTTGTTCCGCTCAATTGTGAAAAGCCCCCGCAATATTCAACAGGAGGGGAAGAATTCTGATTTGTGGAAAGTCATCGTGTTTGCAAAGAAAGCAAATTTCCTCCTCTCCCAATATGCTGTATATATCAGCCAAAACAAGACTCTTATACCGAGTGCCAACTGGTATGAATTCCAGCCATTTTATGTATTATATATTAATGTTATAAAAATATGCACCCCGATTTTTTATAACAAGAGAATTTGTTGTGGCAATATCTGACACCACTTCTGAACTGACATAGACGTGACAGCCTAACAAAAACATGCCTGCCAGCCTGATGGCATTGGCTATGGATACAGAATTGCCTCAACAATTCATGGGGTTCTGTACTGGCTTTTCTTCAGTAACAACCATATCAGACTTGCTGAGCTTTTCTCTAGCTACTTATTACTCTCTAAGATCAACCAGGTTTAAAAATATCAAGTTTTTATTATTTTGCTTCTTATGTGTTAAAAGTAGCAGAAACTGTACAGACATTAGTTTTTTGTTGACATTTTTGCTGATGGGTGGCTGCCTTGGATACTTCAGTTGGACTCAGAGAAAACCCCTTCTTTTTCCTACAAAATCTGATCTCCCTTATCCTCCATAAGCGGACATGTTTTATAGGAATACCTTCCTTGTTCACGTGCTTCTTTGTGGTTTCAGCATGCAATGAAGGAAAGCACTACATAAATTTGGTGAGGGCTCTGGAGATCTTGTGTGTGCATGTGTGGAGTATGCACAGACTGCAATGAAAGTCTGGGATCAGCACATAGATTTTTGTTAGTTTTGCTGAATACAGAGTCAAGGCACCGCACTGGATGTGGTCACACATGGAAGCTGGGAAGAAAGTTCCCGTTCTGTGAAAGCAGGCAAAGACAATAGAGAGAGCAAATGTTAATTAACACCAGTAGCTCTTCGGTGCAATCCTTGTATCTTTGTGTTTAAATATATAGGAACTTAGAAACACTGGCTGATAAGGTATCTGAAGATATAGACTCACATAATTATATATTTTCTCATGCAAATTCAGTGGGTCCTGACTTATGGCAGTGCAAATCAAGACTGTTGCCGCAGCAGTGGATGTAAATGGATCTCCTGCACCTGAAGCAAATGATGCACGACAGGCGTGAGTGGAAGAATGAGGCACTTGCATGGTGAGTGCAGCCTTGTCCTTTCACTTGTCCTCCAGTCTCACGAATTGTCTCTCCAAGACTGGCACACATACTGATTAGTGGGTGGTTATGACAGAAGTAGATTAGATGCTCTGTTTACATAATTACCAAAAGGTATGAGAAAGCCGAATGCTGCGATCTCTGCCCATGGTGAAAGCTGGTAGAAATAGCTTGCCTGGCTAGGGAAAGTTTGCAGGGCTTTGGGCTGCAGGGGCAAATGTTTCTGTGGGACCATTGGGAGGTTCACAAACGCCTTTTAAATTTCCTGATCAGCAGCCCCAGGAAGCCCTGACTGCAGCGAGGGCTCCCCGGGGCACAGGGCAATGCGTGCGGCCAGTTGCTGGCGGGGATTAGGAGAATCTGCCCCTGCCAGGTGCTGGTGTTGTGCCCCTTCACCAAACATTTTTTATGTGCTGATCACCTCCCATGTAGGAGACAGCTGTTCTTTCTCCTTCTCATCCAAATACTTGCTTCCCGTTAACCTTGGGTTTCTTAAACTGCCAACTTCTGGGTCGCAGTCCTGTGAAATAAATAGCCATCTCCTTGATCAACCAATTACATGGATTTCAAAGAGTAACCCTGCAAAAGTTTGTGTAAAACACTAGCTGACCTGAGCCTGTGATGGTATCCTGTGTAACTTTTTTTGTTAGCATGCCAGTTTTCCTTGTTTTTTTTTTTTTTCTCTCCTTCTGCCCCTTTCTCTCCCTTTCCCCCAAAACAGAAGCAGTTTCCAGCTATTTTCTGTCAGACCAGGAAAAGGTTTCCCCCCAGACTCTCCTGTTAAGATTCTGCTAGATTTCATCAGTGCCCACTGATTTTATTCACTTTTTCCCTCCAGGAGACTTGCCCTTTTTATGCTGGTTATAGGTACAAAATCATGGCAGCTACAGGAAATGAGTGGTGCCATTTTCTAATACCGATGGTGTGTAGAACACACTTGCCCTTCAGCAGCATGCTGTTAGTATTGCTATTACTATCGTCAATAGTAACAGTGCAACACGCATTGCAGAAGCATCAGGCCCAGAATCAGGACCCCAGTTCGGGACAGAATTGCTTAGAAATACATAAACACCTGAAAACACAAGAAAGAAGCAACTCCACTATAGGGATGGCTACCAAAATACCAATAATGAGTAGCCCTAAAGAGATTATTCTAATAATTTACACACTGTCTGAACATCAGCTGCTTTTGAAGGATGATGAAAAGACCAAAAACTATAGAAACCTACTGGAAGGCAGCAAAGCCTGATGTGTAGCCCTTCAGCACTGAGGGTTTGTAGCTGTGGAGCTGAATTAAACATAATTCAGCAACATTGGTGCCAGAAATCTCAATAAACTGTGCTTCATCCAAGATCCTGGTGTGCTGGGTACCAGAAAGTGAAGAAAAGAATACCCCAGTGAGACAAAACAAGCATCATCGGTTTTTATCATGCTCTGCGCTGCCATTTATAACAGTGAGTGCATTTCCTCATTGGAGAAGGTTCCTCTGCGGGGCTCAGTGAGGAGAGGCTGTGCAAACCCTGCCCAGGCTCATCAGCTGGAATGAAATACAGAGCTGTGCCTAATATCTGAAAAGATTGAGAGAGTGCCGGAGCTGGCTTTGCACTTCGCAAGTTTGTATTCTTGGGTTACAAGTGGAAAGGGACACCTAGAATGAAAGTGGAGGCTGGTCACATAGGCTTAAGACCCAGTGCTGAGATAAAAATAAGGCTGTCTTTTTTTCAAAGTGATTGCAGGTACCATGAAACAGAATTAGACCCCTGAAGAGCCAGGACATTTAGTTCTTCTGGGTACATGAATAGACCCCAGAATGAAATTTCATATTTGGATGGGAAAGGAAGGTCCAGTCTAGACTGGGGAAAATACTGTACAGTTCTTGAGTGTGCAAAGCCCAGTAAAACCCAAAAGTAGAACCTGCAAAGACATTTGTCCTCTTTCAGCCACAGCCACATCAGAAAACCTGCAGTAGCCAAGAAAAAGCAGACGGTGTAATGAGATGACTCTCACCCAGCCCTATATATCACTACTTATTTTGTCTTCCAAGGCGAATGTACAGGTATTGGGCCCTAGTCCAGGAAAGCACTTAGGGCTGTATTCTGATAGCATTCAGAAGAACAGTACTTTGCTCAGCAAACAGCACCATGGAAGTCTTTGAGGTGATTTATGGAGTAAAATTGCGCATTATAAAGGCACCAGCATTTGTTTCCCAAGCATTTGCGTAGTGTTAGTTCCAGTGATGCTACTCGCTGCTGGAGGTTATTTGCATGTGCATGTGCTCTGCTAATAGACCTGACTGCTTACCCAAGACAAGGAAGAAGAGGCAGACATGCCTCTCCAACTCCCACTTGAAGTCTGCAGTGAAAACGATTGGCAAGGGACCTCCAGAATCTGGGAATCTGCTGCAAAAGCACACCTGCCCTGTGGGCCAGGAGAGTGTGTTTCGGGGCACAGGCTGCTAATTTCTGATTATTTAACTCCATCAACTGTTCAGAGAGGAAGCCAGAGGTACCTCAGTCCCTGGGTTAAAGTGAAAATACTCAGGATTAGTGTTGGACTGAGAGAAGTGAATCACTTTCATCTCTCCGGGGCCCCAAGAAAATCCCCAGCATGGAGTCTGAGCACCTAGACCAGTCCTGGGGAAATGACGTGGGGAGCAGGTAATCTTGAAACTATCCTGATTCAGAGTCCAAGGAGAGACTTCCATTGACCTAATTGAGTTTTGGATCAGATCCTGCAACAGCCTTGTCCAGATTTGAATTTAAGATCTACATAAAATACTGAAGAGAAAAATAAGCCTAGACAATTTTCTGATTCAGCAAAGAAGTTATGCTGCTAGATGAGAGAGTGCTCATCATTTCAATGAAGAGAAATCAGGTTAAAAATTCATTTAGAAAGCTGGATTAACTCCATCAGTACAGGAGTCAATTTGAGGTAGGGTATGACTTAGAGCAAAAACTAGTGCCACTCTGTTCATGAATGATTGGTTAGTGAATGGTACGGTTACTGCGACTGCAGGGACTCTAAGATTTTGGACAATTCACAGGTGGTGGATGAAGACACTACTCGTTTTATTCTGGATGTTAGACTTAGTGTAGCAAAGGTATGAGGAAGAGACAGAAGTGGTAAGATGACAGCATTACCCAGTGGGGTAGAGAGGGCTATTTCAACAGTTAATAAAAGCTATGCATGGGTCTTTTGGAAATTGGAAAGCTGATCCTCCTGGCTGATGAGACAGGCAGGGTCAGCCACCTGGCTGGGGTACACTAGAGCTTCTTGTGGCTGCTACAGCCAGGCTTTTGTTTTGCAGAAGTGCCGCAAAGGCAAGAGGATGAGTGGGTGTTCATGTCTGTCCCAGTGGGACTCAGGAATTTAGAAGTTTTCCCAGGTTCACGCACCAGGAATAGCAGGGAGACAAAAGACATGCTCCAGTTCACACAAGAAGTCTGTGGTAGAGCAGGCTTCTTGATCCTAAACCAGTACCCAGACAATGAGATATATATTGTACTGGGAGAGCACAGCAGGCAGCACGTGTATTGGGAAAGGAGGAGGATCATAGAGGCTGGTACTTGAGTGTATAAAGGGCCATTACTCATTATTTACTAACTCAATGTCCAACCTGTACCTGCTGTTACAACAGTGTGTGCTTTAATCATATTAAAAAAAATTTGCACTTCTGCTTCCAAAATCAATTTCATGGAGATGTTGCCATGATAATATACAGGGGCAGATCTTCAATAAGGCAATCACCAGAGTTGTGTTGACTTTGGAGAAGATATAATGATTCATATCTGCTGGGATCCTCAGTCACAGAGTGTTGACATAAGAGAAAATGTTGAGCTGTGATGACTGAGCAGCATCTTGAGAATGATTAAGAGGCTTCCTTTCTGGGGGGATGGGTGAAATATGGTCTATATGCAGTGAGGCGGCACCAGTCATAGACAGTAATTAAATCCCACATGACCTTTAAGTTTAAGGGAAATAAAAATGGTGCATAGGATTTAATTTTATGAGTAGGCTTTGGTCTCTTTGGAACATGGTGGACTCAAGTCAGAAGTTTGGAAAGAATAAATAAAAATGCAACACCTGCTACAGAAGGAAAAAGGTTGTTGTATATTGTGAAAGGATACCCACTATGTATGCAAAGCAGAGGGAAAAAAGGACATCCATCATTACCTGGCCACATTTTATGGTAGAACACGCCAGTAAACTCACCCCAAGGTCAATAGAAATTTTCTACGGGGTGTGTCTACCGGCGTACAAGAGGGGATTAGCAGCTGCCCCTCCAGTTGCCACCCCAGCTGGAATATCACACCCCGGTGGTAGCTCTCCAAGGACAGCAGCGAGCCAGCATGTGCAGCAACTGTTTGAAGGGGGGATTAAAGCACGTCGTAAAAGCTTGTGGCCAGAAGCAAGAGAGGAATGTTTTCATGACACATCCGTAGGTTATGAAGAGCTGGGTGAGCAGACAGCTATTAAATAAAAGGCAGAGAGCAAAGCGCTCACAAAACACAGGAAACCACATGTTTATTTCTTCTCAAGAAGCCCAGCGAGCAGTGAGGCAGCAGCCCAGGTGAAGTCCTCATCTCCTTGCTCTTGTGCTGAGCGTTCAGGTTGGCTCCTGGTGCAGACCCGCCATTCATGTGTGGCAGGTAGTGACTGGCCAGTGGTGGTTGACAGCTATGAAGGGATGGTTGTGTGACCAGCTGTAGAGTGGTCACCACATAGGTGGTGGTGCTGGCTGCATGACCACGTCCAGGAAATCAGGAGAGCTATAGCTGTTGCTTGGCTTGAAGGAAACCGATCTGTTTTAAATTTTCAGGGTCAGCTTAACAGTTCGGCAACCTGGAAAACTAAAGTTACTGCCACTACCTCGGTATAAAGGACCTACTCTTAATTTTATGGACATTTACAGACAGGGTTTTGAATATCACTGTTCCTTGTGGCATAGCTGGGACTACAGCTGAGCAACACAGCTTCATCTTCCTCTACCCCAAACTATCCCCTTTTTTGTTTTACAAGTGTTTAAATTGTAGTTATCGCTTGATATAAACTGTGGCTGACTAGTGGTTTTGCACTGTACAGCACAAGGTAGGGGAGCACATGACTAAACAGAGGACAAAGAATTGCTTAAAATGGCTGAGTACTAAAAACCTCTCCAGCTGTGGCAGTAAGTACTCATTTGAGGTTTTTCAAGCTGTTAAATATTTTTCAATTCAGTATTTTTATTAGTTTGTCCTAGGTCTTGTCCTTTTTTTTTTTTTTTAATCCTCTTTCTTGTGAAATCACTTTACTAAAAATACCAACCAACGGTCTCTTTGTGCAGCAAAATCAGGTTGTTGAAAACTGGTTTTGTGCAAGCAGCATGATAAAAGGTGCATTCAGAAATATATCCAACAAGTAAGCTCTCGGCAGGGTGTAAGTCTTCTGAAAAGGGAAGCAGAATCCTGCAAGCCCTTCCATTACAGGCTTGTGCTCCTATTGAAGACAACCATGAATGAGGTTTTGCAGGATCAGGCCCCAGAGTTCAGCAAAATTTACTTCCTGGCTTCTCTCCACAGCATTTAACAGCCTAAATAAAAGAAGGAATTAATTTCTGTTTTAAATCCTTGGCAAGCAACTTCATCTCATTGCTTATCTTTTCATGGGAATCAAAGGATCCTGCCTTGTTACAGCTACTCGTGGAGTAGGGGCTCGAGGGAAAGCAAGGTATTTGCTTTCTCAGATGAAAACCAGATTCTGAGCGGTGGTATTTTCAATAACGCTTAACAACAGCACATTGCTAAAGAAAAAGCAGTATTGTGGCTTCTCCATTTTTCCATTCTTGCCCTAAGTATGGTTCATTCTTCAGGCAAAGAGTTAACCATTTCTGCAGTGCTCATCCAGCACCCTGCTCCTCCTGGTGTCTTCTCTCAAACTCCATTTTATTGTGAAGCATTGCACTTTTGGAAAATACAGCCCACCAATTTGGTGGTAAACAAGCCTTGGCTTTAAGACAAAGCTTGTTTTAATCTCCATGATCAGGCTACAGATCTGACCACGTTTTTTAACAAACCTCTTATGAAGAAATCCTATTCATGATTATTATCTATATGAGAATAAAAATGTCTAATTACCTTATATTAAATCTGTATTTATCAATTGTGGCTTTCTCTGGGAAATTGTAATTTGCAGAAATGCTCCACATTCCAGGCTGTAACAGTTGGAGGTGGATGTCCTTAAGGATGGGGAAAAAAGTTCTTTTTTAAATGGCACATTTACTAATTATAAAATGCTCTTATCTCTCTGCAGCCAAAGCCAAAATGAACATGTGCCTTGCACTAAGAAATCCCAGGATTGTCACAACTTGTGCCAGCTGTTGAGGTTATGACACCTGTGCCAGCATCGCCAGCTCTGCCCACTGTCATCTGTTCCAACTGTTCCATCTGCACTGTTTGTACCAATTCTCCCATTTCTGCATCTGTACCTTCTGCAGAAACGGGTCCAACAATGCCAGCTGTGTCATCGGTGCCAAATATGCCAGATGTTCTATTTGTCCACCCTGGGCCAAATCAATGTAGTTTTGTGCTCATTAGTTTTAGCTGGTAGATTCTATTTCACAATTTTTTGAGATGCACTTAGATCGAATCAATTCTAAATCACCACTACAACTGCTTTACATCTATCTTGCCATAAACAGAACTTTGTCTGTCATCTCGCATTTGGTCAAAATTATTTTGATCTTATTAAATCGTGCATGATGATACAAGTTCTGCCTTAATGACAAGATTATTTTTTTTCCTGTAAAGGATGTAGCTGCAGAGAAATGAAGATAAAAAGATGAGGGTCATGGTATCCAGGCTGTAAATAATCCCCATGGTTACAGTAAAAATTGCCCACTCATTGATATCCTAACTGAGAAAGCCTTGGTCCCAATCCCTTATTCCACCACTGCAGATCAGGAGAGGCCCAGCTGATGTCAGTTTAGTTGGACTGAATACATTAACCTGCAAGGGACAGAGCAAAACAAAGCTCTGGATGTGTACTGACCATGGGCACGTCTACCAGAGCTGTGCTAAAGTTCTGTTCTTCCCACCACCGTCCTGGTCAGAAGAGAAGGAGGTGTCTATAGAAGGAGCTCTCTATAGCTCTCCACAAACACCCTGTAGCTGCACCCAGTCTCGATAGCTTTTCTATTGGCAAGGTTAACCTGTATTGATTTGGGTGACACGTGCTCTGCCTTTCCTGTGCTTCACTAATGACATGATATCTGAAAGCCAAATCCGTGAGTCACTATTTATTTGGATTCATCACTTACTCCCAGGACTGTCCCAGTTTATGTCCTTCGCCACATCCTGAAAGATCACACCATGTTCATTGAAGGTGATGGGACTTCTGGGTGCATCATATCCTTTGGGATTTGTCTCTCTGGGTCAGTAAGGAAAGTCAATATTTGCCACTGTCAGGCATCTCAATGTTCATTCCTACATAAGAGAACAAGCCAAGGTTTTGCATCCCTGCCTAATCCCGCTCGAAATAACTTTCACAATAAAACATAAGTAGGACATAGATGGCATATCATGCATGTCCAAGGTCTGCGGGTGACCACAATTGTATAGGTGCTCGTTCAGCACAAGTGACAAGCCCAGACCTGATCCCCATGGGTCCCAGCTCTGACCCAGCAGGTCCAATGTGAGCTCTTGGCGCTGTGGTCCAACCTGCGAGCTGTTGCTCTCGAGGAGCCAGGTGCTGTCAGCACCTACAGCCTCATGTGGGCGTGAACATGCTCAACAGCTTGGGAGCCATGCACAGCATCCTGGTGTCCTGGATCCACAGTGCTGGAGGTGTTGCCCATGGTCCCATCCTCATTCCCCCACCATGGGGGAATTACTTGTCCCCACCGCAGACAGAGTGTGGCACCAGAGAGATGTGGCTCTGCCGTGTGGGGAGCCAGAAAACAGGTTTGTATAAACTCAGTCTGCCACCGTGAGCTATTGAAATAAGCAGAGCTGACAGCTCCTCATCAAAGGAAGGTACAGATTAAAAACCAGCAAATTGGTTAATTTAGGAAAGGGGACTGAGGCAGAGGGGAAAAAGGGCATTTAATTGTGAGGAAGGAAGTAGGCACAGAAGGAGGCCGGAGCTCCAGCAGCACCCTAGAGATGTGTGTGCCAGGAATATCTCCCACCTGGTGGCAGGGACCCATGCTCCTGTGAGGGAAAGCATCCCAGGGATGCTGCAGACCACTTCAGTCCTGTCGTGCAGCTGTCATGACAAATTTCATCTTGAAAGCTCCTAGAGCTCTGGGAGGTTATGGCACGCACCAAAGTGCAGTTATGTCTGATCTGTTTGTCCCTTTCTTCAGTAGGACTAAGAAACAGGGAGAAAACAGAGAGAGAAAATAAGAAAGCTTTTCTGTGTCTAGTTTGGGTAAGTGAATTGGCAGCCAATGAGAGGGACAGATTTCTTATTAAGAAATAACTCCTGCAGCTTCTCATGGACAACCCTGGCTGAAATCTGTGATTCATTACTTTAGAAATTCCTTGAATTTCCAAAATGTGCAACTGGAGGACACCCCATCCCTGCTACTCTGCGAATTCTGCCATCATGGTCAGTAGCCACCTGTCAGATGTTGTCTTTACTCATACAGCAAATGACTTGAGATGGGAACTATTTATTAGAAATATATTAGAATAATGGTGTTTACAACAGGGTCTCCTGCAAAACACCATCTGATAGTGGTAACGCACCGCTGTGTTACAAACTGCCCTTCATCCTACCTCTGCCTCCTTGGCAGGGCTTATGGAGGAGTCCTTGGAAAGCACTTCTGAGTCTGTCTTCATCAGTAGCTGAGATGAAAATATTTTGTCTATGGCATAAAAAAGGACTTTTTTTCTCCAAGTAAGGTCAGCTAGGGCCTTCGGGGTATTTTTTGCTTCTTTCTGTTGCACCCTCTGCTTCCTGCAGCCGCCCATGAGATTTGCTTGTGGCCCAGAAGGTGGGAACAGCTTCCCTCCCCTGCTCTGCTGGCCTTCTGCTGGCTTTTCAGTGTTTACTGCATGTTCTGGGTTTGCTCTAGGGCACTAGGCCTGTACTCGGTGATTGCTGCTGTGTGGTGGCATGAGAAGTAGAGTCTTTTGGAGCTGGCTATCTCCTTACTGCTTCCTACAGTTGGCTTCAACAGCACAAGTAGTCCCTGCCAGCAGATCCATCCCACCTGGTGTCTCAGGCACCTTCGCTAATAGGCTATGACCTGTTTCCTAAAAGAAGGGTAGCAAAGAAGGACCTGCCACTCCCATTGTTTCGTGCTGGCCTTGGTGATGGGTCACATAAGGGATTCTTTACATATTTGACTTTGAAAAATAAGGAGATGTTTTGGAGGCCAGGGAAATGGAGAACAAGCCTTTCATTTAAGAGAAGGCATTGTAGCAGAGCCCTGGGATATTGTCAGCTTTCAGTTGTGTCCTGAAGAGATTTATTCCCTTTTTCCCTGAAGGCCATTGCTTCCTCCCCTTTCAAGTCTTCTTGAATTACATGGATCTCTCCCTCCTTGTCCCAAGCAAGGGACCCTTTACCCTTGACCCTTTAATCACTCTGTTTGCCACCTAGCTAGCAAACAGAGGTCACTTTTATTTATTAAAAAAAACCAAACTAAACAACAGACCCCAAGACTGAAAATAATGAGCAGCTCCCAGTTTAGCTTAAGTTCAACTTGCATGCTTAAAATGGAAAGAGAATGTGGCCGAGAGGGCTATGTGTTAAAACCTGGCATTGTGGAACACCAGCTATTTAAAAATACTCACTTTGGTCCTTGGCATTTCTACCAATAACACTAACATGAATGTGCACACATTCCCACACCCTCAAATAATTGTGTCTTTACTACCATGTTTGTAGGCAGCACAGGCCAGTTCCCATTAAAGTCCAGCTCTTGATTTCACTGGGCATAAATCATGTTTAGGGTATCTCCTTCTTTTTTTTTTTTTTTTTTTTTTAATAGCATTTTATAAATAAACAGAAGAAATGAAAGTATGGAGAATTAAAAATTATTTTATTTTCCATTCTTTCAACAGAGGGACTATCGAGATTGACTTAGAGGGAGGATTTGCATGCTAGGCAAAGCAGTGTGCTCCATCCCAATTAGCTTCTCTGGCTGGCCTGATCTTGGGACTGGCCAAAGGTCAAAAACGGTCCTCATCCCACATCCACCCTTGGCAGCTCTCCCTATGGAGAGGGATGCTTCATCAAGAGACTCTCCTACTCTGGCTGTCTGCACAGGGGAAGTTCTCAGCTGGCACAACTCAACAAGAGTGATGGAAAAGGGATGTAATTGGAACTGAGGCTGTGTTGAAAACTTTTATAGGGCTCCTGTTCTTTCTCAGCTTTTTTGTACCTTTCTGGTTTCATCTGGGCGATGGTAACAGAGACGGAAGCATCTGCTTTAAAATCCTCCAGAAGAATTCCCCAAAAAGGAATTTCCACATCAAACTGCACATGAACAGCCCAACATGTGTGACTGGAGAGGATTTTTTTTTCTTGCAACAGAAAACACCCAGGCTTTCAAAAAGAATGAACCCACTTCTGTATTTTTAGTTTTTATTGCATTCATTTAACGACTGTCATTACTTGCAGCTTAAAACATGACAGTGAGTTTGTGAGAGCTCTCCTGACACTTTTTTCATTATTCTGGTGGGCAACAGAAATAGGCAGGGGAGAGAGGAGGAAAGCAGCTGAAGGGTGCCAAAAACTAGCAAATATCTATGCAGCAAAAACTGTTTAGGTGGTACTGAAAAATTTGCAGCATTGAGCAGTGGTATTGGATTGCCTGTAGAAACTTTTTTTAAAAGTATGAAAATAGCTCATTTGTTGGGTTTTTAAAAAATATCAAATTTCATGCTGGGCTACTATGAAGGGTGGAAATTTTCTTGAAAAATTGTCATTTTATACAACTCTAATTAGCAAACTGTTCATGTAAACCCACAAGCTGTGCAGCAGATTTCCCTTCCAACATCCCTACAGACAAGACAGAATTTCACCTACTTATTTACTGATCATGTCGCAACATCCTTTTCCTACTTGCTGATGACTGTTCAGTGTCTTATGTAAAATGTGCTAGTGATTTCATAGCATTTCCATTGGACAAGTGTCCACGTGCTGAAGCAAATCACCATCACTAGCACGTTCCTGTTGGCAGTCTTGTTAGGCAGAAGCCAAGGAGCAAAAGATTGAATTCTCTTTTCAACCTGAGAGACGGTACAACCAAAAGCAATTGAAAGACATGGATGGAACTGTCTGGGGTCTCATGCACTATCTTTCCTCTTGGTATATCTTTCAGCAGCATGAATATTTATGACTGTACTTTGTCCTGTTACAGACAAAATAAGAGATGCCCAAGGGGATTTAGTCAATGCAAATAAAAGCAATGTTTGCAAGCATGAGTAAATCACAGTCACAGTACTTGGCATTTTATGTCAAATACAGCTAAAGCGCAAAATTGCAAGAGATAGAAATGATTTCAGGACAGAACTGTTGTTGAAAGGTCACTGGAAAGAAATGGAGCCTTGAGTGATGAGTCCTCCCTCTTTCAGGCCACAGGTATGGCAGGGATGCCTGTGTTTCATATGTAGCCACTTGAGGATCATTAATCCTAACTGAATCCCCTGTTTCTTAGAGGTGGTAAACTCATAGGCACTGGTTGGATCTCTCATTCCTCCTACAGCTAACTTGTAGCTTCCACTAGTTTCTTACATGTTTCAAAATGCACATTTATCCCTGAAAAGTTTTTCATGCTGGTGAAAATCCTTCAAAACTCTCTTGTTGGACACCATGGCAGAGGTTGACAAGGAAAGGTAACACCTGATCAAAACTAAGTAAACTTATTTCATTCTTACTTAATTGGTAGCCCATCTGTAATGAAAAAAAAAAAAAAAAAGAAAAAAAGATGACAGTACAAGAAGGCTTATATTCTGCAAACATCTGCTCAATATTTCTACTGAAAAGTTTGCCTTCCTCCTCTAATTGTCTTATGTGATGTCATGGGGAACAGAAATCTCCCTCTAACCCTATTCATCCAGTTCCACCACTTTTGCCAATATTTAGAGATAGTGTTGTTACATTGATGTTACTTAAACTAGATGCATTTCATTAAAACTCCCATTGATAATATTTATTTTGCCATTCCTTTGCATGTCAAGAAAATGAAATTTCCCCCAGTAGAAACAAGCCAAGAAAAGGTCTCCCTGTGCTCTTCACATGTCTTTGTAAACTTGAAGTATTCTCAGATATGGTGTCTTAGATTTCAAGAACTAGAAAGCACATAACAATACAATTTTTTTGTTCATTTTGCCTACAGAAATTGTGGCTTCCAATTTAAACTACATGGAACAGGAAAATTAAGTTATATGTGTTCTATTTTATATCTTTCATGTTGTATTTATCTGTGTGTGTCTTATTTATCTGTTCATGTATATATACATTTTCTTACAGATAGTGATCACCTCAAAGTATGCTTTCCCAGGTGCTCTATTGTCTGATTTTAGATTTTTTTATTTGAAACTTGGAGAAGCTTTAAAAACTGCTTTAAAGCTTTTCATTGTGGTTAGTTATAATTTGTCTTAAATATAGAACTCAAAGACATCTGGTTTTGTTTGTCTTTCTCAGTACCCAATAAATGCTAATCCAATATCTCATTTGTGTTTATTATATACTTATTAGGGCTTGAATTTTCTAAGCTGTGGAAGATATAGTCCTTCCCAAGACCCACCAGCTCCCTTTGGATATCCAATTTATTTTAAATCCCAAGCTTCTTTTAAATACCAGCATAAGTCAATTTATGAGCATAAATCAACTCATGGGTGTGAAATGTCTGTTTAAATTTGTATGCATTTCTTTATTTTTCTATACTTTTCATTTCTTGCAGCTGCTATAAACTGAAATGAAAAAACAATAAGTAAGCGTAAAAGCAACAGATCTCTTTGAAACATAATAGCTGCAGGTTTTTATTATTTAGAGCTCTGTGGAGCATGATCACAAGCGTATTGAACTTACAGTCAGTTATTTTCTGGTATGTCTTTGAGTCTGTACCTTTATACGTTGGTGAGAAAGCTTTTACTACCTTTTCCAGATTATTAATCTGCCTTGCCTGATTATTCCTCTTCCTTGCAAAGCACTACAGTTGTTGTGTGTGAAGCTAAGGACTTGTGTCCTCACTGGTTGTCTTTTCTTTCTGTTTGACTTTACAATAAAGTCACAATGATGAACCGGTGACTCTTCAATTTTATCATCTCAGCAAGTCATGTGAAAACAGAAGTACAGCTTCACTGCAGGATGAAATAGAGAGAAAAAGTGGTTTGGAGAATGCTCTTCTCAAAGGCCATTATTTAAAAAGGTAATTGATAGGCCAGAAGTATGCATAAAAATGCCTGTATTTGTTTTCACTCTGTTGCTTTTTATTCACATTTGGTTCAGTATAGTGCCTGTCAACACTAAGTGGGTCACTAGAGCTCCTGCGCAACTTGAATTGTGTTGATTGTCATGTTTTGCCCTTCATAACCCACTTTTGATACATCTTGGGGTTCTGGTAGGTGCTCTGCTCTTTGGCCAAACCCTTCCTCTCACCATTGCTGAAGGGCTGTGGGTCAGCTGCCTGGGTGGAAAGCCGAAGTGTCTTTTCTTTGGGAGGAAACACCTCTGCAGTGACAGCCCTCCCAGACTGATGCTACTCATTTATCTGCTCTGTTTCCAGTTATTCAGGGCCAAACGCCTAGGCCTGTACTCACGATGAGCAACGATTTACTGGCTGGGTGGGACTTAAATGGAATGACAGTGCGGCACGTCGTGTGAGTTGCAGAATACAACCAAAAGAGAAGAAAGAAGCTATTTGCAGAGTAGATTTGCCATCGTATTTGAGACTCTTAATACTTCAAGGCCTGTGCTGTCACTGATGCAGTGACATTATTTAGACGTGCACTGAAGTTGAACCGTGAGAGAAGAACAAGTGCAGTGGTAAGGGAAGATGCCTGATAACATTTAAAGCACAAATTTGCAACCACATCTAAATCGTTCCTTCTAACGTATTTTAACTGTTGGGATGAACATCTCTAAGGGTACAAATCTGAAATGACTTTAAGTACTTCACTTACGTGTAAGCAAGATAAGGTAGATGGCATCACACATTGAGTGCTGGTATTGAGTCTTCTTTATTTAAGCAGAGAATCAAAGGTGTGATTGCCTAATGAGGGCACAACCAGAGACAGTTATTGAATTCCTTAATCCATTCAAATACATGCTTTCGTACAGATCTAGAGAAGAGACTTTATCTCCTGAACTAAATGTTGGCTTTGTGATAACAAAGCTTGTGAAAGATGAAGAAAGATTCTGACATCAAAACTATTCATCACCAAAGAAATTTCTGAAGGCTGAAACGCTGAAGCTGTATATAATTATGCACTGTCAAAGAAAGCTATCTCCATGCAGAAGATCAGCACAAGTCAAATGGAGTTTAAAGTCCTTGATAACTTTATCAGGGAGGGTTGTCATGGTATATAGGACTCATGCTGTTCATATTATATAGGGAGGATTTTTTCCTAAATGAAAGAAAGATCGGGTCATAAGTGCATATTTGTGAATACATTTAATATGCCAGGTTTTTAAAAATACATGAATTTTGTTCTATTTTTGTCATATGTATTTAAAATATTACATTTTGTTCTTCGGCTTTCCACTATTTTTAAAAATTATTTTAATATGCAAGCACTAGCTTCAATGAAACTTGTAACATGAACAGCAATTAAAGGAAAATATTTGCAGTGACTGTGTTTGGAAACCAGGCTGTGTCAGCTGGGTTTTACAAATTAAAGTTTCCTTGAAATGTTGCTTGACATACACCATGCTGCTTTCTACGAAATCACAATGACATTGTTATTTACCAATAATCACAGTCCTTTTGAAAGCTGAACATAAATGGTACTCTTCACTAACATAGGAACTATCCTGTAATTTGTGTTGAATGCTTATTCTCCCCTCAGTAGAGACCACTGGATGGTACTCTGCGTTGTTAGAGAAGTTCATGTCAGGAGTGATATCTAATCAAATTGTCTTTTAGAAAAGGAGAGCCTGAGTGGATTGGGGAGGCAAGAAAGAAGACAAGAGAGTGACAAAGAAAGAGAAGTATGGGGGAATGCTTGGATCTTTAGCGGCTCAGATTTTGACCAGGAAAGCTCACAACTTGTCATCTGATGAGAAGGTAAAGAGAACACAGAAGACTTAAGAAGGGGACATAGGAAATGAGATTTCACAGGACTGACTGTATCCATGAACTGGAGTGAGATCCTCATTTCTTCACAGGGAAGTTGCAAGGGTCTTACATTAAAAGACCTTATCATTTTACTTTCCTTTGCTGAAATACTGCTCCCGCCTCTTGTTGCAGTGGAGATAATGTGTGTTATCTGCCTTTGGTTCTGCAGGGCACTGGTGCAAGGGACGTGCTGGCTGTGGAAGATGTTGTTGTAGCGCAGGTGCAGAGGAAAGGATAATGATGCAACCCCTTCTTTTAGTAGCTCCAAGTTCAGGATCAATTTGCTAGAAATTTAGCAGATGCCAAATAGATATAATCTGCACTTGCATAACTTCACTAGAGGAAAAATACTATCACAACTACATCCTTGGAAACAATAGGTTTTTGGGAAGAGCAGCAATTTCTTAATCTCGGTATTGATCATTTTCCCTTCATATCAGTGCTGTACAGCTTTGAAGAAACTTTGCAGACAGGCAGACTAGACTCTTCTGTCTGGTTTCCATGCTGCTCCCTCAAGACAAGCTGCACCACCTCCAAAACTGAAATGGCCAGTATCTACAAGGCTGCACTGCTCTTATGCCAAGGAAAAACTTGTGAGTCCCATCTTGCTCTGCGGTGGTTCCCTGGGTGCGAACAGGCTCCACCAGCTAACCTGGAAGGTGGATAAGATCTGCCAGATGCTGTAGTGGGTTCAGAGACCTTCAGTTCAGTCTGCAGCAGCATCAGGTGCCAGCCCTCAGGGTGCCTTAACCTTCAAGATGGTCCTTAGTCACAGCCCTTCAGGCACAGTGCAGACACAGCCAACACTTTGGATGCTGTGTAAATAGTAAGTCCTACGTCCTGGAAATCCATGACCCACATCAGCATTTCAGTGACTAATGCAACCTGTGAGTGGTGGATGGCGTTGTGTTTGCCAGCAGGACTTACTTTCCTTGGGGTACAGCGTGTCCAGGTGCCTCAGGGGCAACCTGCTTTCCCTCTACTGGCTTGCTGTCTGTGCAGCCCCTGCTTTGAACGTCCAGGAAGCATGGCAAAAATGTAGCATTCCAATAAGGCTGTGTATCTTGGAAAAGCAGAGCTGAGCATTTTAAGCTGGGATCCCTAAACAAAGACAGTAAAAGGTGTTGGTCTGAATCGCCTTGTCAGCTGTCCCTCTCTATAACAAGAGGATGATCCAGCTGCTTGTGGTTGTAGGAGGGTTGCAAAGGACGATGACCAGAGTCCATGCTTAGGGCCCTGTAGAGAAGACAGTGAGATTAACAATTTGGTACTCACTATAGAATCTGATTCACACTACAAGCGAGGCAAATTAAAGTTTCTCAGGCAATAGTACAGTTCCTCCTTCTTAACTGTGATTGTTTGACTTACTTTGCAGCTGTAACATACCTTTAACATCTCAAAATGCCACTTAATTTCAGCGGATTTGCACTGACCTGTGTCTGCTGAAGGTTTGCCCCATTATAATTCTTTTGGGCAGACATAAAGTCTAATCACAGCAGCTTGATTATCATGATCTCCAAAACTCAGTTTCCTTTTTTTTTTTTTTTTTTGTTCTTTCTAGGAACATAAATAGAAATTGTAAAAGGAAAACAAATATCCAGGAAGTTTTGTGTGAGTAAAAAGAGGCGTAAATGGAACTCAGGGTGGTGACAAGTTACAGCATTGAGACATCTATTATTTGTAAAGTCAAAGAATAATTTATCAAAGAAATGTGAACACTTTGACTTGGTATGTCAGTGATTAAAATAAGCACCATCCACCATAAGAGAAATATCTGTTGCTGTACTCATTTTGTATATGTATAGTGTCTCTTTTAACTTCAAGGATATGTCTCCTCTCCTTTAATCAGGGAAAAGGTGAATGTTTACAGCTTTGTCCTGAGCGTTACAGGCAGAAAAATCACAGAGAAGAGCCTTCAGCACATTAGTGTGCTGAAGACACTGCTGCAAGTGACAAAATGGTCTTAAAAGGCTAAAATGGAGAGAGATTTGGTGAACTTCCAGAAGTTGGTTGAGCCAGGAGAGGGATTGTCTGAGCCTTTGCTTGTAAGGGCCACCCCACGCTGCCGCCCAGCGAAAGGCTTAACAGGCAGCAGGTGTGGGATGCCTGTGGCTGCTGTAGTCGATGTCGCTTGGCAGGGGCTGTGATGGTGCACGATCATATTTTGAGCTTCTTCAAAGGAATGAAAGGAATGAACAGAGGTTACTGTAGTGCATTGTCAACAGAATAACCCCTATTCTCCACTTAAAGTAATAATCCTCTCTTTGTGCGCACCAGTAATCTGCAGCCAGCACGCACAAAGTCATTTGTAATTTTCTTTCACTTCTGCACAACCTGCAACAGAAAAACACAGAGGATACCCAAAATAACTTGCCAAGACATTGTCTTATGTGTATAACAAGCAGAAATGAGCAAGATTGCACTAAGAACATTGTAGAGCCTGAAATTTGCTTAGTGGACTCGCGGCAATCTCATGGCATCCCTCAAGCCTCCATTTGTTAGCAGATCCTTCATTTTTCTTTCTTCCTAAAACTTCATTTTAACGTATTGAAATGGTTTCCTTGAGCTGTCATTAAAGGCAGAGTAAGCATGTTGCTTTTTCTTGGACTAAATGTAAACTATTACACTTTGTGTGTTGATGCTGAAGAACAGATTGAGCAGAGTGAGGCTTATTGTCTCGAGCTACTTGTGCAGAAGTGTTTTTGGAGCTTGTCAAAATTACAAACAAGTATATGCAAATTTGAAAGGTTGTTCCACAAACTAAAGAAGCAGCAATTTCTTTTGTCTTTTGATGAAAAGGTGGAGATAAAAGACAACAGTAGTTTTATGAATATGTTAACAAATAACCTGGAATAAACAAGAAAATAATTTTTTTTTGAATCTGGAGAAAAATAATTTGAAATCTACCAGTAACTTCCTAGTCCCATAAAAAATATTTTATTATGTTTTGTTGACAAGATAGTATTCTTGATTTTTCATCTTAATAAAATCTGATGATCTGTAGTGCCTTCTTTATTCCTTTCACATGCTAAAACAAGAACGTTATACCGTATATTCCTAAATTCAGTACCTTAATATAAATTGTCAGATATTAATTACATTACATTAAATTAATATAATTGTCAGACAGGAGAAACACAGTTGATAACTGAAGTTAGAATTACTCCAAATACACTAACATTAACAGCTGAAGACCAGAAATATTAGCCTCCTTACTAACTTGATGAGCAATGGCCATCTGTCTTCACAAAGGGTTCCTAGCCAATAATGATTACCTCAGTCCCAATAAACTCTTGAACTTTTCCACATAGCAATAAGGGGTTTAATGAAGAAGATACAGCATGAAGTCCCAGACTCTCAAAGGTCTATTTAGGTGTTTAACTCTTGTAGGGGCACACAAAACCACATCTCCTTGCTGTACGAGCACAAAATGAAATGTATGTATAGTCTGTGCAGAATTATAGAATTTGACAACAAAATCAGAACATCAGTGATCATCAGGATCAATATCAGCAAATAATTGCAGCCAGATTAAGGTGAACATCTGCAGATGGAAACACAAATGGATATTTGCATACACACAATCCAAAAGAAATCAAAGAACCCTACCTAGGAAAATGGATCCTTCCACATGAATCCACTTCCTTGAGAAAAGCCATAAATTGTTAGAATTAGGTGTTATATAATCTCAACAAGGGCGAAAGAGTCATTGCATTTCCAAAGGTAAGAAGACAGACCCTGCTATCATTGAGAGAAAAAAATAGCACAAATTGGCATGAGTTGTAAATCAGCAGTGACAGGGACAGAAAGCAGGCTGACTTCAAGTACTAAATAGGTCAAATAGAAAAAAAAACCCAAATATTGCAAAATATTACTATTGGGAATATGTATAGCACTTTTTCATTCATAGATCCCAAAGCATTTGTTAAGAATGGATAAAACTCCTTCCTCCTGAGTTTGTAGCTAGAGCAAGTAGGGCATCGAGGAACCACAGTGACCTTGCTAACATTTGTCTTGCAGTGCTTCCATAACTACCAGCATGGAGAAAAAAGATTCTAGGGGCTGTATTTTATAAAGGTAGTAGGTACTGAACTTATAAATTTACAAAAAAAAAAAAAAAAAGAAAAAAAAGAAAAAAAAAGAAAATATCTCAGAAGGAGGAAATTAGGAAGAAAAGAATATGAATGGAAAATATATAGGAGTGAGAAGTGAATGGATAAGAAAAAGAAAAGGAAAACACAGAAGAGGATAAAAGGAGAGAGTTTGTACAAGCTTGTAAATACGCACACATTCACTGCAGATATATACACGCAGATTTACATAGCACTTAGGAATTTTTAACCAAGGTACCTTGGCGTCAGGCTCCTGCCACACATGCACATTATGAGTGCACCTCAGCTCCAAGTGTGGGGCCGTGGCAGGGGGCCCCTTCAAGAGCTGGCTGGAAGTCACTCCCATTAACATCACCTTGAAAAGTGTCATCCTGAACGGTGAGACAGGCCTTTCTGCTGACAAGGATGCAATCAGCTGAATGACTAAATAGTTTGGCTTCCTGCTGAAAAGCTGTTAAATTAGTGCTATATTAGGACGATTTTCTCCGCCCCAATTTTTTAAAATGTGTTAACTCAGAAGTTTCCTATAAGCAAAATCTACATGTTTTAAAATCAGTGAAAAAAATAGGTAACCCTCATGAGATTTGAAGCCAATGCAGACAGTCTGGGAAGAATTTGTTTCTAAGTATGACAATACAGTGAAAATCAATGATGGAAAACGGTAGCTTTTTGCTTCGCAGTTCTTAGTCAGCTACATCTGTTTGCTTTAACAACAACTGTAATGCTGTTTGCTTGTGTTCAGACTGCAGCAACGTGGTATCTTCTCATAGATTGGTTTCCTCAGTTTTGATTTATTATATTTGTGCCAAATTTTCAGAACTCTTCCTCTTGTGGCCTCATCTGAATCCTGCTGAAGCGTCTTCCTTTTGTTCACTTTATGCAATTTGGCTCAGATTCCTGAAGACTGTAGCTACACAGATATTGTTTAGAGCCTGAATTTCATGTTCTGAACCCTGTGTTGAGTGTAGAAAGAGCTCCCACCCAACCCCAAGATGCCATGTTAATTTTTTATAGTTAGCTTATAGAGAGTATATTTTTTTAACCTCTAAATGAAACAGGATGAATATAAAAGGAGAAAAAATGCAGTGACCCAGTAAGTAGTTTCTGTAAGATAAATCTTTGGATATTTATAATTGATTTCCCATGGCAAGCTTTCTTTTATGATTTTTATTTATTCATTACTATTGTTTCCTCTATCCATATGTAGTATTTCTTTAATGATTTTCTGTTTATAATGGTTTTCTTTAACTATAGTGGAAAGTAACCGTAGAAGAGTACTAAACAGCTAAACAATGAAATACATAGAAACAGTCAAATTCCCATACAGATTAAAAAGTCAATGAAGGACTCAGAAGAAGCCAAAACAAATCAAAGAGTTTAAAATACACATCATCAAATAATAACAAAAACCTTTCTATTTAAACATTTAAGGTGTGCAATTATTCTATTTCCAAGTGGGATTACTTATACCAGAAATGTGATAGTGAGGACCAAATAGCTAAATATGCTTACATCTGTATTTAAGCACCTGTACATTTTATGCCATTGTAAATTAACCCCCAAAACCCACTGGAACTGACCAGGTTCAGTTCAAAAGAGCAATTACTTCTCATTTCCACATTTGCTACTGCAGCTCAGGCTTCACTGCCTGTGCATTTGTGGTGTAAACGTGAAGGATGACAACAGCTACGGGTCTCAGAGGACTGGAGCAGTCCCAGAACAGGATTTGTGTAACGTCTCTTGAGCAGACCTCCTCCTAGATGACAAACATTCAAGATGTAAAGGATTCTTTTGTAGCTCATGGGAGATCATAGCTAACCTACGAGAGAGTAGAAGTACTGACTCTACTCACTTCACACAGTGTGCAGGCTGGGCTAGCATCCCAGTTTTTACCTGCTGGAATGCATTTTTGTTATTTCATGACTTTTAAAATATTTGATACGATTTTTTGTTTGAGGGAGGGTTAATATCACAATGAACAAGTAACAAATTACAAGGAATTCAGTACATCAAAATTTCCATGCTTTGTTAATCCAAGGACAGCATGTTTTTTGCTTACCTTTTATGACAGTTGTTTACAACTTGGCATTGTTATTTTGAAGGAAAATTTCAGGTGTAATTCCAGTACTAGAAGGTATGTTGTCAAAGTCCTACTTTGTCCAAGGCCATAGAGCTGCTAACGGTAGCACAGAGAAACTTCCAAGGAATATAAAGTATGAATGTCTAGGTGGACTGCCATGAAATGTGTGGTGCCTTGTGGAAATATGCCCTCAGCTTTAAGCATTCAAATGGACTGTAAATGGAAGAAGGGGCAGTCCTCTAAATAAAAATATTCTGGTTATTGCAGTACTATACTGATATTTTGAGCTTCAGGCCTGTTTATGCACCCACTGATCCTGGATCGAGAGTATCATTAGAAACACAATATTGAAAAGTCATTATAGTGGGGAAAAAAAGTCAGGCTCTCTGACCTGATGAATTCTGCAAGAAAAAAAAAATAAAGCAGAAAGTGCATGGGGTTTCTAGGTCACGTGCAAACTACCATGACCTGAGTGACTCCAAAGGATATGGCAGGACCACTGAGTAAACCAACCACATCCCTCTCTTGACAGAAGCTGGAAAAAGCTCTGGAGAAGTGTTATTGTTATTGCTTCAACCCGGTAGGATTGAGCATCCTTGAAGTCGGAGGAGAGTCAGCCTGTGGCTCTGGGTCTCTCTGGATCAGGGGGTGGGCAGCCAGGAGACAGCCTTCACCGCAGGGGTGAAGTGAGCACCAGTAGTAATCCTTTGCATGGTTGTGCCTTTGTCTCTACCGACAGATCAACATTTTACAGATCTGTTTGGGAGTAAAGGAGGGTGCTTTTAATACTAACAGGTCTGTGAGCAAGGATTTGGAAAGATGGAGTTTTATTTGAATAATACTAAGAACTGTGAGTTTGAGTTTTTTCAGACATACATTAAGTAGTGGAAATGCATGTTTTTCACCAACGTTATATTCATGCAGATAAGTTTAAAGAAACTTTAAACAGAAATATGTTACGAGATTAATTTGTAATTCACAAATCTTCACAGAGGAATTTATACTGAAATTCAGTTACATAAAGGATTCCAACCAAAAAGAAAGGTGTGGTTAATAAAATTAAAAGCTTGCTTTTCCAGTTTAACTATGAAGGTATGCTAGGCTTCTCCCTTACCCAATTTCCTATTGGCTGAGTCTAAATTTGTCAATTCCTCCTCAATTTTTAGGTGGAGGACCACGATAGGACTATCATAAAACATACCTTATTTTTTGTCAACAACTTTAAGTGCTGGACGGCTTCCATGTTCTACTCCCTGCTAACCCAAATGTATAAATATATGTTACATATATATTTATGCACATCACTTTACGTGCTGCTTTACACACTGATTCAGTTTTGCATAAGACTTTATGGTATTTGTAAATATACAAATATACATAAAAATGAATAAAGTATATACTAGTTGTGAAGCTGTTTGTACTAATAAATGTTTTTCATGTTTTCAAACAGATAGAGATGTACACTCAGTAAAAGATAATGTGTAAAAATATCTAGTAAACATTTAAAATATACTATATAAGAACACTGAACTATCATAAAAGTGCGAAGGAAAAGAAATACATAAAAGGAAGGCCAAAAGGGAAATCAAGAAATGTTACACTGCTTATGAAGGAAAGATTGACATCTAAACACTAAGAGAAACGTGAAACAAAATACTTTTGACTATATTCCTTTGAGTTGCAGGGAAATGGGAAGAGTGACATTTAAAACCAGTGGCTATTGACTAAGTCACCCATCTCATTACTTTGGATTAATAGATAATGAAGCAGAAGAACAATAATTAACATATAGACAATAATTAACATATAGACACAGCCAAAAGGCTCTTAAAACTTCTAGGTATGCTGAATAATGGATTCGAACAAATATATTTTTATTTATTTTCATGGAATGTACCTCCCTTGAGTTTTATGCTTTGGGAAGAATACAACAGTGTTCTCATATTTACATTCTTTCATCAGCTTACCATTCACAGCTTAGTTTCATGTAAGTTTAATTTCAGGTAGAAATTGTGAAAACTCTTAAAGTTTGGTTGAAAGCAAGCAGAACTTTATTTACCCAGGGTTATTTTCCCTCATTTGCAACAATTCTTTCACCATAGTTCTGAAGTTGCACTTTATGTAGCACCTTCTCTGGAATCAAGTTTGGGAAATTGCCTGGGAATTTTTGCATTTGATACCCATGTATTATCTTTCAGATAATTTTCTTACACGTAGTACCAGCATGTGATGTCAAATACCTACGTATACATGTTTAAGGGCTAGAGTCAAACCAATGCAGAAAGTTGTAGTGAGTCATTGCCCAACTGAGGATGAATCATCCCCTCAGCACCTGGGACTGAATCATCCTTCAAGCAGGCAGCCATTGGCTGCTGCCTTTACAGACACAAACACTGTCTCATAGATAGCAGTTGCCTACATTAAGAATTTGCTTGGCTTGTTATTGCAACCATTAATTGAAAAGAAAAGAAATGGCTAAAAAAATATCACTTTTTAGTCTGAAAGTCTTCCAGCCCACTTTCTCTATCTGTTGGATACTTTCTCATGTCCTTGGAGGATAGTTTTCAAACACCCAAGAAAAATGCCTAAAAATTTTGCCATTGATTTCATGTGAGAGGTGCAACTATTGCTCACAGTCTCTAATCTATGTAATCCTCTTCTGATAGTTATGGACTTTCCAGAGCCATCTTTCAGATCATCAACTTCTTGCTTAACCTGTTTGGGCTTTGATATTAGTTCCTCTCTGACTATACTACGGCATGAACTATAGTTTTCCTGTCTTGGCTTACTGTTCTTTACTTCATGAGCTTGGTATGATCTCAGGCTTTCTGATTTAGCTGTCTGAACCTGGCTTGATATCTGATTCTGGTCTGCCTATGGCCATGAGTTTGATAAACAGATCCTGGACCAACCACGGGACAATGTTTCCCAATGCATCCCTGGAACAAAAACAAAAGCTAAGGATTTGTACAGGGATGAGGTTCATCAGTTAAGGCAATATAGTTAAACTACTTCATAATTCAGTATGCATCAAAAAGAAAAAAAATAAAGAAAAGTTGTGTTTTGGGATTAAAGTCTTCTAATGTGACAGAAACCAAGAAGGAAAAAAAAAGCCCCTCATTCTGAGATATGGGTTAGGTGTGATGTATCTGCTATAGCTGCAGTGATTTAAATGCACACTTTGGCTTATTACAACATACAATATTTACAAGCAAGTTGCTCACTTGCTCCCCTCCAATGGGATGGGGAAATCAGAAGAGTAAAAGTGAGAAAACTCATGGGTTGAGATAAAGACATTTTCATAAATAAAGCAAAAGCCATACACACAAGCAAAGCAAAACAAGAAATTTGTTCACTTCTTCACATCAGCAGGCAGGTGTTCCGCCGTCTCCAGTAAAGCAGGGCTCCATCATGCATAACGGTTACTTGGGAAGACAATACATCATAACTCTGAATGTCCACCCCCTTCCTTCTTCTTCCCTCACCTTTATATTGGTGAGCATGATGTCATATGGCATGGCATATCCCTTTGGTCAGTTGGGGTCAGCTGCCCTGGCTGTATCTCCTCTCAACTTTTTGCGCTCTCCCAGCCTACCCATTGGTAGGGTGGTATGAGGAGCAGAAAAGTCCTTGACTGCTTAGCAATAACTAAAAAGCATTACTGTGTTACCAACATTATTCTCATCCTAAATCCAAAACATAACACTATACCTGTTGCTAGTAAGAAAGTTAAACATCCCAGACAAAAGCAAGGCAGATAGTACTCAGATATTGTAAGTACCTGTGCCATTTTAGATGTCCCGGATACATTATCACTCTAGAAAAGTAGAGGTCTTCTGCAGGTTCCACGTTCCACATCTACCTCAAAAATCTTATGAATCTTAAATGTGTTAGACACCTAGAGATTACAGCAGAGACATCCCTCTCTTCAGTTAGTATCAAAACAAGCTGCCTTGCCTCTCTGTCATAGAACGAATGCTGCTGCTTTACCCCTCTGCCAGCCTATTTACAGTCTGAAACAAGCTTTACAATAGTGGAAACAAACAGAGAAGTCTAGACTGCAGCTAATGTTTTCTGAAAATTCTCCTGTTGTTCATTTAGAAAAGTGGTTGTTGCATGAGAATGAAAAGACAGACTGCTATGGATGTAAAATAGTGTGCATATATAAATACAGATGTCTTCTTGGCCATTTCTGAAATGAAGGCCAAATTAGCCTATCTCTGCTTTAATAGGCAGGGCTGTTGCTTTGTTTCTGCTGAATCTATTTTCTTTATTAAAACAGAATCTTCCTGTAAAGTCTATGCTGTGATTTTATCAAAATAAGGCTTGTTCCATATTTCTTTCACAATCAGACCAAGTCACAGCTAGTAGTCTTCATACAAAACTGTGAAGTGTCAATAAATTTTTATGATGAGAAAATTATTTCAGATGTCTTTCAACTGACCAAAGAAGTGAAGTCAGCGGATCATCCAGAACGTGCGAAATGTGATTTCAGGTATGGTAGTCTCAAAGCAATTGAGCAGTTTTTCTTTCAAGTGATGGATCTCAAAAATTTTTAAGGCTCCAGAGATTCCCAGCAAACTCATTTAAAAATAAACACTTGCTGTAGTCTCCTTGGGGTTTTTTTTGGTGTGGTGTACCACGAGTGCGGGGTAGAACCACGGGTGCTCTCCGAGGTCCTGAAACGCAGGACTGGACTTGACAACCTATATTGCTTACTAAAAGCATTAATGTTTTATATCAACATCTTCAATTAACTATGGGTGAAAAAAATAATTCTTTAACAGATCATGATTATGATTTAAACTCCAAATTTATAGGCTCAGTCTTGGAAAAGTGAGCTTTGATTTAAATACATACCTATAATTAGATCACATTTAGATTCTACGAATTAGAAATGAGAAAGCAAGCAAAGTGAAGCTAAGCAACCCTAGAAATGGAAAATACCGTCCTTGTGATCTAAAATATTTGGGAAGGATTTTTTGTGAATGTTGAATTCCTGGAAAACAAGGTTGTTGAGATTTGCCAGACAAGCTGAATAATATAAAGTTCTCGCTGAGCCCTGAGCTAATCAGTATGCTCATTATTAATAAACATTGCTGTTCTTTCTTTGCATATGTCCCCTAACATTTTTTAACTTGGCAGTGACTTTTGTAGTGAGAAAAAATGTAACAAGAAATGTCATGAGCATTTGTCCCGAAAATTGAGGCATTGCATTTATTTTCCATTCCCCTTTTGTACTAACATTTTATATGAAAGGACGGTGTGATGAATATTTTTTCTTTTCAGATTTACTGTCCAAAGTTGTAGCATGACCTATGTTCAGGATAGCAGAGATTACATATACATTTCTGTACAACAGTTCTGAGCTGCAGAAGCTGGTGCTATAGAACACCAGTTAAAGCTTTGAGCAGACTGGTAGTCCAAGATGCTCAACACCTAATGCATGTTTTCTCTAAGTTATGGTATTCTTATTGCGGAAATATGCATCTAAACATCTAGCCAGCTGGCAGTCTTGCAACCTTAATGAAGAGTCTAAGGAGCCTTAATGAAGAACCTAAGTATGGATGTGAATGTTGACTAAACTATCAGTCTGCAATTCCATGCCATTCTCTGTATCAGAGCTCAAGAAGATTCTTCAAGTTGCTCAGAAAAACTTGCTCTGCTATGCCATTGATGTCTTTTTCATGGATAACTAAACGGCATTTTTTTTAACCTATCTTTAATTTGATTTTTGTTATCCACTAACCTAATTAAAATTAATAACATGGTATAAATTAAAATTGTATTACTCCACTACCTCAAATTTCAGGGAGAACTTATTAGTAAAGTCTCCCTAGCATAACCCCTAAGAGGTAATTTATTTAGAATGCCTTCTTCACTTCTTACTGTGTTTTCTAAATTAAGTTAAGATCACATACAAACAGAAAAGGCATAGTTCTTGAACCAGTGAAAATTAGGACTACTAAAGACAATGCAGTATGTCAACATTAAAATGTCAGGAAATACTTTAAATTACAAAGTAATATAAAGATGCTTTAACCAGAATTATGGTTTAAGAAAAAGCATGTATATGTTATGATCACAAATTGGTGCTAGAGTTGTCACCAAACGGAATGATTTTACAGGAGAGAAAAAAAAATTACTAAAAATATTTCTTCAGAAGTTCTTTCTCATTTAATTACTGTTTCGGACACCTGATTAAAGAGACTACACAAAGGAAGAATGAATTTAATCAACAAGCAATTCTCCAGGTACTTCATCAAGACGAGCAGTTAACAAAGTGGAAAGACATTTCTGGACTGGAAGACACAAGAGTTCATTATGAGAGTAAGCATAATCAGGCCAAAGTGCAATTAAAAGAACGTTTGTTGTAATTGGAAACAAAGAAAACAAGCGTTGCAAGATTTTCAGAAGGCAATGAAACAAACTTATATGATTTATTTGAAGACTGGCTTCTTAAATACAGAATTTAACTAAAATGCTAATAAAGACTACACCAAAGACTTCTTGCAAGCATACCTAAACCAAGCATGTGAGCTTGAAACTGAACTTTGAGAATATTCATCTTGTTGATTTTAGCAGTTGCAAAAAATTTACTGCCCTTATGAGTACTTCTCAGATCGCCTTCTCTACTGCATATGTTGGTGATCTTCACAAAGGGCTACTGAGTTTAGTACCAAAATTAAATGTAGTTTTGCAAACATATAGAGGTTCAAAAAGTACCCGGAGCTTCAAAATCCCCTTTCTGGGGATAGCTGTAACTTCAGGAGCACGCCTCATGGACAGGGGATTAATCCACCAAAGAATTGGTCCCTTTCAGCCAGGGCCAACTTTCTTGTAGCTGTAGGGATATTTAAAAAAGGAAGAGTGGTGATCAGCAAGTTCATTAGCCACTTAATTGTGAAAGGAAGATATGGACTAAAATAATTGCAAAATCATCATAGAGAGGTGTTGAAATCCTATTGCAGATTTATTTATTTGACTTTCCAATGAATCTCTTACCCCAAATAACGGACTTAAATTTAGACTTAGACTTATGTTTGAAGGTTGAGAAATACTGCTCACAGATTATACTTAGGTGATGGTGCAATTCAGTTTCCTGGGTTGCAAGGTAAAGATTTAAGTCAGTATTATTTGAGATTTTCAAGACAAAGCTCAGGTGTTTGCATCTGCACCTTTTTGGTGCCAGCAGCAACAGCTACATCCAGTTTTTTGTTGTTTCCTGGAGAAATCTCTTAGATTATGATATACTTCCTTGTTTATAAAATAAAACAGATTTCCACTAGAAGATAAAAAGACACTGAATGTTGCTTATAAAGCTTGTGCTGCTCCACTTCTAGGAAATTACAAATATTGTTACCAGATGTTCCACATGGTCCCATGTGCTGAAGCTGGGGAAACTTATGTCTACACTTCATTTACTGTTTGAAAAGCCAGATGCAGAGAGGACAGTGGTGCTTACAAGTATAAAGTGGCACTCCAAGGAGCTCTGCCACTCCACTGCCCTCTAAGCTTGATGGCATCACAATTTCATAGGTTTTAGCCTGGTTTCATAAGGTTATCTGGTTATGTTTGGTTATCATAAGGTTATCATTGTCTGTTCGTCTTCAAGTTATTCCTAATAAGTTTTGAATCCACTATCCAATTCCAGTCAAATTTGGCAGGAATATAGACATTGCAAAAGTATTTTATTTCTACAAACATTGTGAGAATTTGTAGCCAGGCAGGGAGGAGAAACACAAATAAATGCTTCCTCACTTCCTCCAAGGGAAAAAACCTATAGTATTGAATTCAATCATTAGCTGTCATATTCTGTTTCTGAACTGAAAATATATTTTTATCAACTTTACAGTTTGCACAAACTCACCTAAAGGTCCATTTAGTTCAAATTTAAGTCTTGTGAAAAATTGCCAAGCCAACTGTCTTGTGGGCCTGTACAAACATTGTTTAGTGTCATTCCCAATTTTCTAACTTCTTTCCATTCAGTTGCTGCATTTCTTTGGAGCACATCTTTATTAAACATTTGGGAAGCATCTTGCACACAGTGGGAATCACTGAAAGGGCTTAAGAATAAAGGGTTTATCACTTCTTCTAACGTAGAGTGACAATGGGTTATTATCAGGATAGGGCTCTTCTCTAACCATTAACTTTTTTCTTTTGCACTACAAGAAAAAAAGGACATCTATTTTGGTGCAACATAATCTAAGAACCGAATCAAGATAGCAATTAGCACAGGACTAACACATTCTTTCCTTCTGTATCAGCATTCTCTATTATCAAATTATTCCTTAAAAATTGAAGAAATTGCTGTGGAACTGACAAGTAGAAGCAAGACACCATTCACCTTGTGTAGCTTTAGACACACAAATTACATTTCTGAATTAAAAAGCAAATCTGCTGAGACCACCCACAAAGTGAAAGGAGATAGGCAGGTTCTTCAAGAAGGTGATTTAGGGCAGGACTCCATTAAAAACAGAGAAACCCTTAGGGAATTCGCCTTCTAACTAGTATCATAACTTAGACTTCTAAATGTGCAGTAGGGAAGTTTAATCCGGAGTGGAGATCTGAAATCCATTTTCTTCTCATTCCCATGATTATTTGTAACCCTATAGCCAGGCTCAAGAGTTCCTATAGCAATTCTTAATTACAACCCTTTTGAAACAAATAAACCTACCAATGGTTTATTTGGACTGGGACAATAGAAAAAACTATCTGAATTTTCACTATAGCTTACGCAGATCCAAGGCCAGGCCTTTAGACCGATTTGGAAAGTTTTTCTAGCTTTGTTCACAACTGGAAAGTGGGAAATAAAACGCTGTGGGAATGGCAGGCTTATTTGCATAGAATTAATTTGCGCAGATGAAGGATAGTGAGGAATAAACAACCTGGACTCAAGAGAAATGATAAAAATTTTATGAAGTTACAGCCCAGGTGAGGTTTATTAGTAGTGCTATGTTTTGTAGATGATTCAATGGAATCAGATTATAACTTGCTTCAAGAAGATAAGAACAAATGTTAAGTGCATTTACTCTTCTGTTTTATGATGAGTGTAATATTTTAAAGTACTACTATGCAGCAAGAGCCATGAGTTATTTAAACATTTCTGTAGAGTTTAAAACATTCTGATGAATCATTTGTAATTAACTATGATTAAAAAGTCACTGTCAAATAGATAACCCCAATGAAAAATATGGTACAAAGCACTTTCTGAACTCACAGTCTCTTTCTTTTTTGTGTATTAAAAAGTAAAAAGATTTTGCTATAATTACAGTCCCGTACTAGTGATTCATAAAGAGGTATTATAGTTGGAGCACCTACTGATAGCCAGCCCTGTTGGCTAGTGAAGGGAGTTAAGTGTTTCCTGTTCATTTGAAATTTCAGCTTAAGGCCATGCCAAAAACGTTTTTCAAATCAAAAAAGGGACAAAAGTGAAAAGACTTCCAGAAATAAATGCTATATAATTGAAAAATATCAACTATATGCGCATTTCAGATCTGTAGGTCAAGTTACAAGGTTGGCAATCAGATTTTGACTCCCTAATATTCTCAGAGCTCTAAATAGAACCTTCTATTCTCTGCTCCCCACCACTCCCCAAAACTGTTGTGTAGTATTGCTATGTGCAGTAAATAGAGCTGTTTTGTTCAACTAGGAAAAGACTGGATTTGGTTTGTGAGTAAAATGACATTTAATACTCTGGTACTGTCATGTACTGATGTGAAATATGGAGTAGAAGCATAGGACCTCTCCTAGAATAGGAGTCAAGAAGTGTAACAATGTGGGAAATAGGACAGAGTTAATCTATAAAGAATCCCAACTTCATCAGTTCCGCTACTCATGGGACATTTATTTTTTAATTATTTGTCTGTGTTTAGCAGCCGATATTTGTCTCCAAATCACTACATTGGCGTTCAAAGGAAAAAAACAACCTGTTCACGAGATCGGGTTTTAGGACCAGAAAAGACTACTGTGATCATCAATCTGAACTACAAAGTTAATGCGAACCTCAGTATTTTCCTAATTTCTTCATCAAGACTATAATTTCAGGTGAGCTGAACAAAGGTATTTAAACATGATCTAAAGTAACAGAGAATCTAGCACACATTACTTAAGTTGTTCCATTTTTGTTCCAAAATGTAATACTCCTCACTGCTAAAGCTATGCTTCAATTTTGAGTTTGTCTCCTTAGTTTTCATTCCACAGATCTTCTTAAAGACCCACAAAAAAGACCTTTGCCTTTATATGTATCTTGAATTATAGAGTATTCCATAGAGTACTATAATTACTCTACCATAATTTAATACACAGAAAAAACATTTTACATGGTATGAAATCTTAAATCTTCCTTTCTTAAAGAGATCAGACTATAATCTTTCACTATAAAGTAAGATTTCAACATAAGATCATTCATTTTTAAATTATTTTTAATTCTCTCAGCAGCTTTTAAAATATGAGAACTAGCTGGAGATAGTATTCTATTACTGCTTTAATTAATATGGTAATAACCCACCTATCTAAAATTATTAAAATTAATACTTCCCGTTTACTAGCACTAATTCACCCTGAGCAGCTTATTGTGTTACTTTCATTTCAATCTAAACACCATGTAAATAAATAAATACATGTTTTATTCTTGGTGGCCTCAGTGTAGATTTCCTGTTAAGGATATATTAAAACTATTTCAAAATTCCTTGCATTTATTTTGGATAAGAAAATTACTTTTTGAAAGGAGCCGAAGACTGGTTCTATGAAGACAACATACTGACAGCTTACTAAAAAGATCACCCTTGAATCATCTATAATAATAGCTTTTTCTTGGTTTACAAGATGGATAGATTATAGAATGAGGCAAGTTATGAATTCCTTACAACAGTAATAAGAATTCTTATCTGTTGTTCTGAAAGGGAAACTGCCAAGAGTTTTTCACATAGCAAACAACCAATAATGTTTTTGACAGAAGGAACAGTTACAGAGATAACATAAAAATCTGAATTATAACCAGTGAATCCAAACCTCTACCTGAAGAAAGGTATCACAAAATGCACAAACACACGTGTAACAAATAGGACACAAAAATCAAGTGCAGAATTCCACAGTGCCTCCTGTGGCAAAGCAAGGCAGCAGAAGAGGAGCTTCTTTTAAGCCAATATAAGCTGTTGGCAAGGCATTCTCAAAGTTCCCTCACAATTTTCAAAGTCCACTAGTATCAGCATGGATCATCTCTTCGCAAGCAACAATGGATGGGGCTTCAAAATTTATGCCTTCACTCTAGTAAGTGAAGAACTTATTTTCCTAGTGTTATTTTGTTTTCTTCCTACTTTGTAAAATGTTATTTTACCATAATATTTTTTTCTTGATTCTTTTTTCCAATTCTGTGGTATAAATTCCATAATTTCTGAGGGGTGGAGTTCTGCTGTCTTCAAATTGGTGTCCAGTTTATAAAACTGCTATAAAAATGAAGTCTGAAATAAATTAATTATTTGCCTGCTGTCTAAATCTAATCGACAGCAACCTACTCTACAGTACTGCATTTTAATATATTTAATGAGTATTCATCATTTTAATGTTAACCTGAAATAAATTACTACATGAAATCCTAACTGTTCAGAATGACAATGACTTTAAAAACAATAAAGGAGATATTTCAGTTTTTACATTTTGTATAGTAATGGGCTTAAAACAATTCAAGGGGAGGGGACAATTTTGTTACAAAAGATTAAATCCTTCCCATGGATATGTACATGCCATTGTCACAGAAGTCAAGGACATAATCTTGACCCAAGAGTGTCAACAGGAAGCCAGAGGATTAATTAGCTAGGAAGACAAAAGCAAATTCTTACAAGAAGAAAATGACAGAGACAGAATTGTTAAGGATATTACTTAGGACATCAAGATAATTAATGTCTTTTCTAGAAAATACAGAACATTCTTGTTATAGCCATTATAATCTTAACTATCATTTTATAAAATTTACCTAAAGTTTATTTTAAGAGAAACCTTGTTTTTAACAATCATCTTAAATCCTAGTAAACTGAAGAATTAATTAGCAAGCATGGAGGATCAGCAAACTAATGCTTTAGTCTGTTAAACCATCTGCTCAGGAGCACCCTCTTCAAATCTTGGCATTATGTGAGGATGGGTGAATACTTTTGTCTCTTGCACTTAGTTACAACTTGCCATTCTTTGCTAATGCACATGTTTTTTCCCTTCAGCTCATGATAAATAAAGTTATAAAGAGGTCAATAATTGATCAGATTTATGCTATCTTGAAGTTTTACTAAACAGATTGCTAACAAATTTGGCAGAAAAATCTTCCTGTAGCCAATCCTCTTATTTCATACCAGATACCTATACACAATAGGTATATGTGAAGGGACAGATTCAGCATTATCTTTTCTCAGTTTTGCCTTGTACAAAGGCAGATTTATTTCCAGTTAAACCAGCTAAACTAATGTAAGGTAACTGAAGTTTTTGAGGCAATCTGTCCTTCAGTTCTGAAGACTATTAATGAATTGTCCATTAATATTTTAGTACCTCGTTATATTTCATTATTAACAAGAACATACTTATCAGATCTGAGGAGGTCCTTGTTATTGCAACCCCAATCTGTCTTCGTTTTCAAAACTTTCATGCTAATTCTTTGATTTCATGTCACAGCTTAGTTCCCAGAAAGTGCAGGTACTTTCTGACATGTAATGGACCAAGGGTAGCATATGGCAATGTGGGTAGCCAGCAGTCTAGTCTAGTGGAATACTTTTGTTGGTGTCACTAAAACAATATCCTCATGCTTCAGCCACCCTCCTACCGATTGAAAAGACAGAGGGCTATCTCGGCTACCAATCAGGTGATTGACACATTAGGGAAGCCATCCAGCAAATCACACTGCGAAATCTGCATGGCAGTGAGGGGCACAGGAGGGTGCTCCAAGTAACACACTGAGAGGGTAAGGCGCACCCTACCACTGAGAACCCAATGATGTGCCAAAAACAGAGGAACACTCTAAATAAAGGCAAAGATCTGGACCAAACCTGGTAATAGATGGCTTCCCTTCCCTCCACACCTCAGCTGTTCCTTTCTAACTCTTCAGGCAGCCATGACCCTCTCAGGACCATGTGGGAAAAAATTCCCTCGTCACAAAACCTCTGAAGAGAAGACATTTGTTTAAAATTCAGTCTCTCTCTCCATTAAGCTTTACACTCCTTGATTTTGCTCATGCATTACAGACTTGATCCTCCTAACTGGCCTCAACTGGCATTTTCTCATTGACTTCAATTAAGTGAGACCAGGACACAGATAAGTTTCTCTGTGAGAATACCAGCACTGTATGCTAGTAATTGCAGAATTTTATTCAAAGACATATTTTATCTGTGGTGATGAAATTAAAATAGGATAGGAAAGAGAGGGAGAAAAAAGCTCAGGCAGAAAGGCTGGCATTTTCTTTTTTTTGCGGGTTGCTTCTGTAGTAGATTGACCTCCCTCAGATAAATCTGTGCACCATGGAAACTATTTTCTCACTGAGGAAAAATTTCCAAGTTCAGCTGAAGGCCTATACATCAAGTTAAGCATATAGCTAAACTGTGCAACTGTGTAATCTTACTGCCCTCTTCCCATCCTTCCCTCTCGTTGTTTGTCATCCTTACTGTCATATCTGGTTTCAAAGCAGGGTAAGGTCATTGGGGTAGGGCATGTGCCTTCTTCTGTGTTTGTAGAGCTCCAGTGCGTGGGAGTACGGGAAAGAAGGGGAAGGAAAATACTTTTTTAGATCTTCAGAGGATAAATAATAAAGCAATAATAACATGCTGTAAAGTAAATGCTATCAACTGATATTTACACAGTCTTTTATCTAAAGTCTGTACTGTGTTCAGCATAATTATAGTGCTGCTCAGCAAAATGTAGGTGGACAGAATAATAATTCCTTTATTGCTATCTTGCCTTACTGGCTGTTCACAGATAGCCTACACCCTGCAGGTCTAAAATAATAATAATAATAATAATAATAATAATAATAATAATAATAATAATAATAATAATCTATGTATTAGTACCTTCTGTAAGCCCTGATGAACTGTGACCATCTGCAGAAAGGAGAACTTTCTGTGTCCAGATAATTTTTACAACATATGTAGGAACCACTCAACAACGTGGGTCAGTTCAGCCAGCTACTGGCAGCTGATGTTGAAGCAGTTTCATGGAACTAGTGGAATGTTTAACAAAATACAGCCTGCAGAGGCAAAATCTAGAGTCCAAGTTGTTTGTTTGTTTGTTTTCTCAACTCTTTATACATTAGAAATAAATGAATGACTCTCTAGTGCTTTTTACCCAAATATGTCACAAATATCCAGGGACACGGGGTGGGATATTGCCCTCTGAGACAGCCTCAGAGGCAAAAATGCCAAAAAAAAAATCCCATCAACAGAGACTCAAAGAGAGTAATGACAAAGGAGAAAGAGATAAAAGCAATGAAGTTATTTAGAAGTGGATGTGAAGAAGAAAGGGAAAACAAATGCACTGTAAAATCCAACTGACCACAAAAAAGTTCTGTTTCATCCCAGTGTCCAGTGGACTGCAACATCCCCTGCCCATGTTTTTTGTACATGGCTTATCTGAATTCTGCAGCTTTACAATGAGCTCTTTCTTGTTGTGAGGAAACCAATTGTCAGGAGAGACAGCTACATTGGATGGCAGTGGTTAAAGTCCTGAAGTGCCTGTGTGCCTATGACAATACAGAGAATCCAGAATCACAGCTCAACATAAGCTGAACATGTTCACCTTTCTGAATAGCTGAGCTTAAGCTCATCAATAGACGTTTCAGCTTGTAAAGAACTAGATATATATGTAACACTTAAGACACAATTTTTGCAGGCAGCACCTTAACTTCACTGTAACAAAATATATAATATATATTTTAAGTATCACTTTATGTAGGGCACATTTTGTTGCTCTCCTGTCAGTCAGTTTCTACTGATATTTGTGTGATTTTCAAAGAATAACAAGGCAGACAGTAACAGGGAGTTTAAAAACAAAGACTGTCATCTGACCTACTGTCCTTTTTTGACTTTTTTTTTTTCAAATTACTACACTTCAGGATAATTTTTTTTTTAAATGCATTCTTACATGGAAATAAGCTTATTATCTGACATAAGTACAAGGAATGGAATAAAAGTGAAGGCGATGTAATCTGTAGAAGCAGAGAAAATTGGGAAGGCAGAATCTTATACTGTTTAACTATTTTCAGCATGTATATCTCTGTAGTCTTAGGCACTATCACTCTGGTTGTGACAACACTCAAATATGTTAATTGAAACAAGGGATAAATTCTTTTTTGCCTTAGAATGGACAGAATTTATAAAGGTTATCTGTAGGATTTCCCTTTGGTTTCTGTTGAAAGGATGATTACAAGTGATCATATAAAAGTTTATTAGCCTTCTTGGCAGTGTCAGTATAGATGAATTGTCATTGGAATTCATTGGAATGGGTTTTATTCAGTTTGTTTCAGGATTCTGTACTTGTAACATGTAACATCAGGAATTCCCATTTTCTCCTGAATTTACATGGAGTCATATTGTCTTTCTCATGTGAATTCGAAGATTTTCTTCATTAGCATATGTTGTTAATATGTTCATTAAATTCATGTCACATTGTAATTAAACTGAAAATGATGTCATTTCTGCAGAACCTACAACCTCATTATGTTCACAGTATGTACATCACAGCCATGTTATTTCTGAAAGAGGTATGCCTCTATTTGGTTATTAAGGAAAAGGTCATTTCTGCCCAATTTACAGTGATTAACTCTTTACAAGAAATCATTCTGAAGCCTTGGAGTAAGATACTAAGCAGTAAAGTGATTATATGTTTTAAGAAGGAAAATAAAAACTGTTGCACAGTAGCAATTTTTATATAGCACATTTAATAATCCATACAAAAAAATGACTGGTTTGATTCAGCACATCAAGGTCAATATATAAAGCTGAGCAGCATCAAAACCTTAGGGGTAGCTAGGAAATATGAATTTCCAAACAGAGTAATGATTTTTAATTTCTGAGAAGATGATGGTGAATTAGATTTTAAAGTAATACAGAGCAAAAAAATGATTTGTCTGTGATTAGTTGTCCATATTGAGTAGATAAAATTATCCTAATCATGTATTGCTAAAAAATAAATTTAGTCTCCAGATCAGTATGATAGATTTCAGCCCACTGTTTCTTTTTCAGCAATTTGTAACAAAAGAAAAATACAGAAAACTATATCTTTCCTTGTAGATAAATATTATCTTGTCTAATAAAAATATTTTTACCTCGGTGTATTTTTTCTTTTTAGATGTAAACAAATGTGCTTTTTATGTCAGAATTTCCAGGGTGATTTACACCAAGAATCAATTTATAAATTCAAGCAAACTTACTGTCATGATAAAAGAAGTATCTCACAGCTGGTTTTTTGAAAATTAGGAGAAATAAACTAAGATGATCAACTATATAAATACACTAATAAGAAACTTGTGATTGTTAGTGGCAGGGATCAACATGTAGTGGGGATGCAATGGAAATTCGCAATCTCACTGATATCAAATACCATGACTTTCTGTGGGCTTTCTGGATTTTACACTCAGCATTTGGCATCTGCCCAGCTGACGTCCAGGCTACCAGCTACTGCCCAGGCACATTTCATCCTGCCTCAGGTCCCACGTCCTCTGGAGGAACCACAGCAAACAGAAGGCACATTCCAAGAACTACTTCCTCGAGTTTTGCAGGAGCAGCACAGCAACAGCCATCAAAGGAAACATTAGTGACGAAACGTATTTTAATAATTGATACTATAGCTTTAGGTAAATATTGATAGTTGATAAGATACTCCCTTTAGTAAAGTGTTTCGGTGAAAGAGGAAGGCTGAGTGGTAAATTCTGGGAAAGAATGTAATGCTTGGCAAGGTGCTTTTAAACTTTTTCAAAAAGATGCATTGACCAAATACATAATAAATTTTGCTTTTTTTTTTTTTTCAGAATTAGTGGGATGGAGAGCCTAGGCTGCAGCTTGCTAGTAAGAACAGTGCGGCAAACAAACTTCATAGTTGTGAGAGGAAACTCAGCAGATTTATGAATGGGATTATTGGTGTGGTTGCCTGCTGCAGCAGGGAAAGGATTCGCTGCCCCCGGAGGCAACTCTCCAGTCCTGTGCCAACTCACATGATTATTTAGATCTTCGGAAAAGACTCTCCAAAGCCCTGTAGCGGCACAGGGAAAAGGAGGACTGATGTTTCAAATGCTTGTAGAGGAAGGTAGGGTGTGAAAGGAAGGAAAACTTAAAAAACAAAGATGGGGTACATCCTAAAGAAACAGTTTTGGTTTTTTTTTTGTTTGTTTGTTTTTTAATGTAACTTTGATGAATGTCTTCATGTCCATTTCTAGAATAAATTCTGTCCTGATGAAACAGTGCAAACAGTTGTATTTATTTCAAGCAATCAGAAATGTGGGGTTTTTTTCTTCTGACACTAGTCAGTATCAACTGAGTGTATAACAGATGCAGAAAATTAACCTGTGCACATTATTTCAGCCACGAATGACAGAAAGCATACTTATGCTCACTAAACTCACGTGTGTACACACAGCCCCTTAGCCCTACAAAACAAGGCGTTGTGGGCACCGCACCTATGAACCTCGCACTCCAATTAGCCCTGCGGGACCGTGCGGGGCTGGAGCCGCAGCAGCCTGCGGGCCGGGGCTCCCCAGCCTGCGCAGCCCCAGGGGCAGGGCAGGGCAGGGCAGGGCGTTCGGCCCCCTGCGGCACCGGCTGCCCGGCCGGCAGCAACGCCGCTGTTGCCTGGGGCTGCGGGAAACGCCAGAGAGACACGAGCCGATGCGCGGCTTTAGGCGTGAGGCTCCTCTAGGCGTTTATGTACCTGCGGGGATAGCTCAAAGCCTGCAGGTAATTTAGCAATATTTGAGGCCGGTGCATCCACTAAACGCTTCGGCGAGGGATGAACTTCAGCTTCCCGCCGCCTAACGGGTAGTGTTGTTCCCGGGAGGATGGGCAGAGCTAAGCGGACGGCCCCGGGCACCCGGGCGGGATGAGGCAGTAGGTGAACGCACGAATGCGAGAACAAAGGAAATAAAAGCGGGGACGTCGGGCCTGGCGGGGAGCGGTGCTGCTGCTGCCGGCTCCGGCGGGGAGCGGGGCAGCGGCGGGATTTCTGCTCCCGACAGGGGCGGCGGCAGTTCCGTCTCCGCGGCCCCCGGCGGCTGCTTCCCGACCGCAGGCGGGCGGTCTCCCGACTCGGCAGGCACCGGCCCTCAGTCTAAAGTGAAGGGACCCAGGCGCGGCAGGGCTCCCGGTGCCGGCGGACGCAGCCGCCTCCATCCTCCCGATCCCACCCGCGGAGCGGCGGCGGGAAGGGACGGGACGGGACACACCGCCCCGCTCGGCTCCCGCCCCCTCCTGCCTCGCCTCGCCTCCCCTGCTCTCCCCCTCCCGCCGCCGGCCCCCCCACCTTCACCTCAGCCGCCCCCCTCTGTCTGGCTCCCCGCGCTCTGTCTGGCGGCCCCCCCCGTCCCCGCCGCGCTTCTCGCGAGAGCTGGGGATGCCGCCGCCGCTGCCGCCGCCGCCGCCGCGGAGGGGGAGACACTCGGGGGGAGCCAGTGACGTCGGGAGTTTTCCTGAAAGTCAATAACGAGCCCGGCGGAGGCGGCGGGAGGAGCCGAGAGCGGGGCCCGGGCGGCTCCGGGGTGAGTGCGCCGGGGGGAGCCGCCGCCGCCGCCCTCCTGACCCCGCGCATCGATGCTGCGGCCGCGCTGCCCGGTCGGGCGCCTCCCTGCGTAGCGGGGCGCGCAGCTCCATGTAGCCACCGCCGCCGCCAGCGCCCTGGGGCCGGAGCCGCCTCCTCCCGCCCCCGCGGAGACACCGGCCGCCAGGGACCGCCGAGCCCGGCGGGGGGACAGGGGAGGAGGCAGCGGCGCCCTCCCTCCCCTTCTCCCCCCGGAGCCGCCGCCGCCGCCCTCCGGCTCCGCAGCCAGCGCCTGCGGCGCCACCGCCTCCTCCTCTTCTGCAGGTACGGGGCGGGAGGGGCCGGGCGGCGGCGGCGGCGGGGCGCTGGGGCGGCGGCGCGGGAGGGGATGCGGAGCGGCGGCGCTGCGCGGCCGGGGGCGGCGGGGAGAGCGGGGCGGGGGCGCCCGTGGCCTAGCGTTGCCGGCGGAGCGGGGGGGAAGGGTGTGCGGGGCTGGGGGAGGGGGGGGTCGCCCTCCCGGTGGCGCGGGGCTGGAGGGGGGGGGGAGAGGGCGGGGCGGGGTTATGTAACGGGGCGGTGAGGATGCGGCGCGGGGTGGGGGGGGGGAGGAAGGCAGGGGCACAGTAGGGCGCGCGCCCCCGGGGGCGCTGCTCGTGCGGGGCCCGGCGGTTCCCACGCGGCGGCCCCTCCCCGCCGGGAGCGCGCGCGCGCCAACGGCCGCCGCGCGCGGGGTGGGGGTGGTGGGGGTACGGGATGGCGGCGCTGAGGGCAGTGCGGCCGTTAACCGCCAGGAACTTCTGTGCGTGCGGGAGCGCGTGTGTGCGTGTGCCCCGGCGCTAGGAATAGCAGGGCGGGTGGCAGCGCCTCGCGCAAGTGATGCCGCCGCCGGCTGCAAGTAAACAAACCGCCCCCCCCGCCTTCCCCGCCCCGGCCATCATGGAGGCCGCGGCCCGCATGGCAAAGTTGAGGCGCAGGCAGGCGAACGGCCGCCCGCTCGGCCGGGATCTGCCCGGCGGCCGGGCCCGGGCCGCGATGGGGTGTCCTAGCAGGTGTTGCTGCGGGGCGGGGAGCGCCCAGCGCCCCGGCGGGGTGAGCTGCGGGCAGCACGCGTGTCTGCGCCCACCCTGAGCGTGGGTGGGTGGGTGGGTGGGTGTGGCCGGCGGGCGTTGCCCGGGGGTTGCGCGTCCAGAAACGGCGCCGGGGCGCCATGCGGGTTTGTCGGGACGGCGGCTCCGAGCAAACGGGGGCTGGGTCGCACCGTTATGTGTTGTGGTTGGGACGCGAGTGGTCGTGATGTAAGGAGCAGTTGACAGGCGCATAGGCTGGTCGGTTGCTTTATAGGGGCTGCTGGACGAGTTTACTTTCCGATGGGAATCTGAGAGTCATGAAATAGACAGTGTTGTTTCTTTCACGTTCTGCCATCATAAGTTATTTAAAGGGTGTATGTGAAAAAAAAAAAAAGTCTCTTAAAGCTGAAAAGGAATAAACAATTTCGTCTCTCTTGACCTTTATTGTAATTTTTTTCTTTAATGTAATTGTTAGTTGAATGGCTACTTGCATGTATCTACAGTATCTCATTGTTTTTATGAAAACCTGTCTCATACTTGATTCACTTAGCCTCTGTTAAAGACTTTTGTTGTGAAATTTACAATATACCTGATCTCTGCATTGCCAGCTTTTTTTATTTTTATTATTCAATACTGAAGAAACTTACAGCAGTCTCTTCTGCTAACATTTGTTTAGGTTTTGCTGAAACTTTGCTAACAGGCAAATATGGTTCCCCGCATTTTGCATATAGAGGTCTATTTCTCAAGGCAAGACGCATGTGAATAAGTACATCTAAACTTCTGAGCAGTAACATTTTAAGCATGGTCCCTTGGTTCTGTCAGCTTCTGTATAGGCCAGTTGTGGCTGTTCTGTACTGGAATATGGAAAGAGCATACAGGAGATAGGGAAAGGAGCTTATTTTGACTTTTAAAGTAAGTGTACTGCTTAAGAAGATTCTGTTTGTAGGGACTGGGTTTGTTTTGTTTTTTTGTTTGTTTTTTTTTTTTTTTTTTTTATGGGAGCCTTTAAGTTGACCCCAATATCTTTAATTGGATTGGACTGCTAATTATAGTCCATGTGGATATATATTGGTTGGATGCAACCAGTAAGTCAAGTTCAAATAAGGGCCAAAGAAAAACTGCAGAGATAACAAAATGTCTCTGCTTCCTAGAAGGCTACACGTAATATTTGGATAACTCATTTTTTCTCTGATCTAAGTGCGTGATGTGTGTGTGTGTATACACAGGTAATGTTAACAAGACTGTCTTGTTTTAGACAGTTTATTCTATGGTGTTATTCTTCTTACTCTAACTAGGTTTGAATAAATTCAGTAGTTTCCTTAGTTTCATAAATAGGTTCATAGAAAGCAGTATTTCAGCATCTTCCTCCCTCGTTTTTTTTTGTGTTTTGGGGAAAGATGATGTGTCATTTAAGCAAAATGTTGCTGTTCTCTGGGAAGTGGATGAGAATTCAGATAGGTACTAGTTCTTATTTTGCCCCAGTTGAAGTAGATACAGTTTTAAGGATTGGATGGCATTAATTTGTGCTAGAAAATGTTGACTTTTTGACACTGGAACAAATGCTTTGCGAAAGGGAAGATAGTTTGGTGGTTTTTTTAAACTTAACCCAAAAATACTTAGTGGAGCTCTACTATTGCTTGTAACCCATGGTTCTGTTTGCAAGATGTTACTGGAAAGCATATTTTGACTTCCAACTGCAGTTTGAAACAGCATGTGTCTGAAGTTTGTATAATAACTAAGAGGTCCTTCAGACTACTTGGAATTTGTCTAGCACTGATTGATGGCAGGTTCTTTGACTTTCTGGGTGCACATTTTCCCAAATTAAAGAGACCTATCAAGTAATCACTTCTATACCCAAGAGGCATTATTTGCTTTGAAACTTCAAAATACTCACTTGGTATGACTTCGAAATACTCAATTGATTTGGAAGGTATGGCACTATTGCTAGAGCGGTTTGTGTTAAAATACATTTGACATCTCTCTGCCATTCTTAGTATAAAGAAAATACAATTTCTTCTAACTGCTCAGTTATAGTTTCATTTTGTGATGTTAATTCAACAGGAGAGGTGGGCTCGGTGACATGGAAGCCCAGCTTTCCCTCGCCTTTGCAACAGAGACACAACATTCTTTGACATCTTTTCTGGTTTGGGCACACCACTAGTTTGAATAGACACTGGAGAGTGGAAGGACATTGCAATATACTGAGTGAAAATTTTGTTCTACCATTCACTTTACCCATGATATGGGTAATGCATAAATGATTTGCTTTAAAAGTAGTGCACCACACTGTAACTGTGTATTTTGTAGTCATTAGTTTTCTGTATACTGAAAGCCTTCTGTTCTCTTTTTCCCAACTAATAAAATAAACATTCTGTTCAAAATGTACAGTGGTCCCTTTGGAAACAAAGTAACAATTCAAAAAGAGGGGAATAGATAAATGTGTGCATCCCTGAGTTTCATTTAACATTAAAACCTTGGCTTTATTTTCAGTGTTTGTATGAAATTTACAATCCACTTACTGTTTTAAGTACTGTCTTCTATAATAAAATATTGCAAAATTAAGTGCCCTTTACAATTTTTCTAGAATATTAGATTAATTTGTGTCAACTTGGATTCTCATTTTGTTAGGCTGTGCCTAGTAAGAATACTGTGGAGGGGCAGGGGATACTTTCTAGCACAGCGTGTGCTTCAGGGAGTTTTGCATTGCTTGTGAGGAAAGGTGTGTTTTCAGTGACAATCTGTTCTGTCAACCAGGGGCTTTCCCACTGGTTGCGCAGAAGAGACTTTATTGCTACTGTAGAGTTTCCTTGGTAAATGTGTTGCGCTAGTTACTCTTCTTTGCAACAAGTTGGGGTGGTATAGAAAATACTGTTTTTGAAGAAGTTACATAGTAAATGGAAAAGCTGATTCAAAGTGTTTAAAAAAAAATCTTTTAAGTCTAGAGAAACAAAGAACAGCTGGCAAAAAATAAAAATTAGAATGCAAAAGTTAACTTTTTGGTGTTTTACATAGTGTGAAAAGTTATCTTTAAAGTTTTGGTTTATATTTTCATCTCGACTAATTGTGTGAGCAACATTCTAGGCTACCTATATGGAGACAAGAATTTATAAATGAAGCTTATTTAGACAAATCACTAATATATGCTAATAAAAAGACTGCAGGAAATGCAACAATGTAGCAGTCGATTATTTGACATTTTTTTCTTCTTCTAGATCAGTGTCAAGTATGGGCATTCAGATGATAGTTTTGATGCATACCATGGACTTCAAACAGATCCTTTTTGTCTTTATTATTTAAAGGTGTTGTTCAGATGTAGGAGGAAGCTGTGGCAAAGTTAATACTTCCCTAGAATTGAATATCATTAAATGTTATTGTCAAGGAGAGTTAGCATTTCTGTCTTTTCTATATGAAGATGCTTACTTTTGGTGACATAAAATATTTCTTTCATTTTTGGTACTATTTAGTCAACACTTACAGGATTAGATTAAATGACTTAATATATATTGAGTCCATTTTGACCGATCCTCTTTTCTGCCTATTTCTACATGAGTGTCTAGGTGTGAGTCATACTCGTCAAATATAGCATTAATAGCAAATTGTTGCCCATGATTTTTTTTTTTTTTCCCCTCTCTCTAATATCCTGACTTAGGGACAGCAGTAATTTTTAAATTCCCTTAAGAATGCACCTGGGACCTCAGTATTTCATGTGTATCTCTGAGTGACTTGACAGCATGGTTTGTCAGACTTCCTTGCGTTGTCCATGTGGTGGTTATTTGACTGCCTCCTATAGTGGGAGCAAAGATGGAGACTGAGCTTCAGTTTCACTGAGATCAATAAAGGTCTTAGTACTGCTTTTTTGTAAATGTGGAATGGCAGTACCCAGCAGTCAAAAGCTTCTTGTACAGCTGATTTAGCACCACAGAATTAACACGGTATTTCTCAGGTGAATCCCTGTGGTCTTGCAAAACAATTTCTACCAACACACATAGTTTTTTCCCTAAGCATTTAGTGTGCTTCTTGAGATATATGATCGGTGCAGCTTGCTTTGCAAGATTTTCTTAAAATTATGTATTTTTTTCTAAATGTATTGATACACTTTGAGGCAGAGAGTTAAGGTTGTATGTTTGAGTTTTGTATAATCTGGCTTTTCATGTATCATTTGCCAAAGACCTTCATCTCGTGAGGTCTCCATCTAGCCTTAAGTGTGTGTAAGCAATAGTACACCTGTCAAAAATACACAAGCTTCATTTAAGGTTGTAGGGAATTCCTTCTGTCCTTAGGAAATTTGTATCTCAAGTTGGTGAAAATAATGCTTTTTGAAGCATTATTTGAACAAGAAGATCCAAAGGTTTTAGGTTAGAAGTTGATTATGCTCTAGTCATATTGCAGTGGCAGAATTTGACAGTTAATAGGTTCAGCAATGTTTGATTGCTTTGTAGGAAGGAATCACAAAACTCATCTCTATTGTTGTAAGGTAATTCAGAATTTAATTTGTTCAATATCCAGATAATAAATAAATCCTACTATAAGAGTTTAAAAGAAAGCTACTTGTTAGATAGGTCATTGAATTTTTCCCATTTTTTGTATTACCAGTTTCTGAACACATTTTTATCTCAGTTCTTTCCTTTTCTCGTTACTCATGGCATTTCACATATTACAGGGGTTTATTATCTTTAACAGTGTGCTTGGTGTTTTATACACAATACGATGTGGTGCTGCAGAAAAGTTACTATCATACAAATAATTAAATGAAAGTTAATGAAAGTTAATTTTGTATCTCTTGAAGATATCTTTTAAAATATCTCAGAATGAATAGAAATTTCTAGGTTCTTTGAACTTTTGAAAATTAGATTACCTTTTTTTTTTTTGGAGTATTCTAGACACAGAAAGCCAATTTTAGCTTCTTTTCAAAATACCGAACTTGGGTTTAATTTTGCTTGGTTGTTTGAATCATTACGAAACTATTTTTTAAAAAGGCAAAGGAACTTTGTCTTAAAATGGCAAGAGTTAGTATTCCTACATTAATCCTCAGTCCAATAAATTTATCACATTTACTATGAAGCGTTGAGTGCAATAACAGTATCACAGTTGTGATACTCCATTCAGCTAATCCTTGATTCATCTTCCTTTAAGTCTCAAAATTCTCACGAGTTTGTTGTCTCAGTAACTTTTTTGTGATACATTACTTTAGCCCTCTTTCCACATTTTCTACTTTAAATATATTATGTGGTTAAATTTCAGATTTATACTCATATGTTTTATCATTCTGCTTCTGTCTGATTTTTGGTTATTGTATTATGTCATTTGGGGAGGGGGGACAATAAAAAGGATTTAAAGCATTTTTGTCAATAAACAGTGCAAAACAATGGGTTGTTAATGTTTCACATGGGATTCTAAAGAAACAATTTAGTTACTTTTAGAAACTTCCTTTATACCTTGGTAAACAAAGGCAAGGGTGTCTTTGTTCACCTACTTTAATTATACCTTTGTCCCTTAAAATAACTTGCTTTGTCATTATAATAGGAAAAGAAATACACAATGATGGTTTCTTTTCTGATAAACTTACTCAGTTGCAGAATCTAAATAAAACGTCTAACTTGTATATTAATATTTCACTGTGCCTGTAGTCTCCTAACTAGGCTCATCTGGGCATATTAGTTTTGTGCAGCTTTTTTACAAAGTGAAAGTGAAAACAGAACACTGAAAATATTAAGGCACAAAGCATACACATAAGCGTGCATTAAAAAGAGCTATTTATTTTTTCCAAAGTACGTTGGTTTTCCTTACCACAAGGTATAGACAGTGCTACTTTCCTGTTATCCCCCTCATAATTCCAAATCAAGGGTTCTGAAATAAAGTTCTTAGGAGTAAGTTTTTGATACCAATATTCTTAAAGACATTGAGGCTTGAGGATGAAATCTGTTTTAAAGATATTTGCAATGTCTATTATGGAGATACGTTGGAAATTTTTGTATTTGTTTTAAAATTTGTGAAGTGGAAACATTTCTACCTGTAAGATATTTATGGATATCTTTAAGTGTCTTAATTGTGTGTAGATAAAGATTACCATTTTATAAATTTAGGATTTATTATCTTTTAATAATCCTATTTTTTTTATTTCTTTGTCTTATCACACCAGTTCATGTTCTGTTTTATGTTGGTTTGGTAGATTTTTTGCTTGTTTTTTATTTTATTTTCTATTTTTAAATCGACTCCAAGTGCTGTTTGCCTGCAGGTTCTTTTTCTGAATTGAAGCAGTGATAGTATTTAAGTCATTCAGTCCTCTTGAGACCATAAAAAGGGACATAATCCATTTTGCTGTGGTTGAAGTATGACCAAAATTCCAGAATAGGTACTTCTTAAAAGCCTGTGTAAATACTCTACTGAATGTGATTCTTCCATTAGCAATGTAGGCTAATTTGATTTTGTAGGTTTTGTAGCAATCTCTGTTCTGCAACATAGTCTTTTGTGTAATTTTTGATGATGTGCAATATATCCTCTAATTGTTTGACCAGGCTTTTACATAATAACTTTGGTAGGGGAAGAGGATGTGCAAGCATTTTTCGTGTAAATAAAACTTGAATCTTAGCTTCCAATCCTAAAGACAACTCTGCTTTTAATTTAGAGCCTTATCTTTTGAATCCTTGCTCTGTGATTGCAGCCGACACTGGAGACAGACTGTTTGGTTGTCTTGGAGGATTCAAACTCAGATTTGAGAAAATCTCTTTTAAGAGCTTGATCTACTACAAGAAACAGCCCCCAAAGCAGGGAAACAAATGTGTGTGTGATGGAAGCAACTAGAGGATGACTGAGAGCTGCTTTTTTTTTTGACTGTGTGTTTTGTGTGTACCTGTGCAAAATTTTTCAGTTACTTTTCTGAGAAATGAGGAGGTAGAGATGATGAGATTTGGCTCTGCTTATGTTGAGGACTGAAGAATCTCAGTGAGTCAGGCAACTCACGCACTGCTGTTTTTTTTTCCCCAAACATTTTATTAAACAAATGATTACTTGTAAAAGGGGAGAATGGTAGTTGTCTTATATATTAAGAGAGTAAGGTCGAATGAATCACTAAGTTGATAGTACTATGAGAAGTTATAGGGATTCTCTCTGGAAGTGCTGAAACTGATTCTGTTGGTATTCTCTCTGGTAACTCAAATTGGTAAATGTGAGAGTATCTGTTTTTTCTCAGCTCCAAAATTGTTGAAAGTAGGAGCCTGTGTTTATGAAAGTTCTTACAACAGAGACCTGAATCATACAATTTACACTGAATTTATGGGCACTGGCTTCTTTACTCAGCTGTCTCTTGTCACAGGGGAAATGGGAGGATGCCCAGATTCCAAGGGAGTGTTGTCTTTTCCTATGAATCTCAATGATTATTCACTTACACATAGTAGTTGTTGAGTGTAGACCTGAACCACTGTTTTTAGTCCTTCTGCTTGGAAGGGATTTTTTTCCTTCTCCCCATCCACTAGGTCTGGTCTGTGGGAGTACCTGACGGCTGTGATGGGCATGAGGGCCTCCTTTGAGTTAAAATTACAAATTGAGGACAAGGTGTCTCTTCCTTCTGAATGGTCCATTGCTTGTTTTAGTGGTTGAACTTATAGTTCTCATATGGTAGCATTGTGGAATAAGCTGGTTCTTCTCTGTATTGCTGTTATTCTTAAAGTTCAAGATGAAAACTGAAAAGATGTTGGCTAGTTTTCACCATGGCTTGGGAAAACTGTCAGCCTCAGCTGAGGGGTCTGGAACTCTGTTGCATATAATAGTTTCTGCTTAATCTTTGTTCAGAAAGATGCCCTTGCAACTCCTACAGCTAGAAACTTCGAAATGTAATACTAGCTCTTTAGAAGTATGCTGGATTGTTTCATCTAACACTGTAAAAGTGGCTTAATAGCTTTCTAAAGAAGAAAGGAAAACTTTTTTTATTTTTTACCAGATCAAAAAAAATACAGGTGTTTTCTTCACACAACTGACTGCGATGGAATAAATTTTTACACCTGCACCATAAAGCATGCAGACAATAGGTTCTTGTGTGTATTATGCATAGACATGACTGTTTGATACCGTCTGCAGAATACACACAATATACTGTTGGAAGCATTCTGTTTGATAACATGGAGGGAAAAAAGCAATCCAACCTCTTCTCCATTTGCTGGAACATACATAAAAACAAGTGAAGTTTTTCCATGTAGGAAACAGCTGGAATGCTCTTACACATTGTTTTTTTTTCCCCATTTCTTTGGTTCATCCTATAGCAATAAGGGAAACTGTAAAAATTACTGTATAACAGCTGCTGAAACTTGAAGCGCATTGGGAGAGCAGAGTTGATTGCTAACAAGTATTTAAGTTCTATGCCAGCTGTGCAGAATAAACATTTCTGTAGCTTTTCTTGAAATAGTTGAACTGTAGACAAAATGCTATTTTCATGTTCTTATTCCACGTGTTCCAGACTTTACATCTACAAAAATCCTTTATTATATTTTTCAGGAAAGAGGGTTTCTGTATGACTATTTTTCATTAAGGTCAGTTTTTGTCATGGTAAGAAGTAATTCTCAAATGTCTGCTCTTCTAGAGCTTTGCTTAGTGACTTTCAGAGTAAAGGAATATAGCTTTTAGAAAGCCTCAAAGGAATTTAATAAGGGATAATACTACAGGTGCTTACAAATGGCTTATTGAAAGTATAGTGTGAACGTACAACCTTTATTTTCGTTAGTCTTTTAATGCTTCAATTTATCTCATTCAGCTTTCTATGTAATTCAGCTTGACTTTTAATTACCCATTAAGGGAGCAATCACTATAACCATGTTGATAATTTGACTTAAGTTGTTTCTGGTAATTTTGTGAAGCTAAACTGGAGATAACTTAGTCTTGTCACCATATTTACTTGTATTTTGGGGGTTTTGTTCAAAATTCAGTAAAGTAGTATATGCAATGGTGGGATGCAGTCCTACAGACATACACTTGAGGTTGTTGGGACACTGGCTGACATGCAAATGGGTCATAGATCAGATTTTGATTGAATAATACTGACTGAATTGTAATCAGTGGATAAATGGGGAACTTTAAGCATAAATTCATTCATTAAAACTGGGTGTCTGCTGAAATCATGGACTTAATGATCAGTATGTGGGCAGACAAGATTATTGCTACTTAGTACAGAAGTACATTTCTTATAGCTTAGGCTCTACCAATAAAAATAAATTACTGCACTTTTCATAAGCACACACCAAAATTGGAAAGTACATTAAATTTGCCAAAAGGGTAAAACATATGGCAGCAAATGCCAGCCCAAGCTAAATACTGTGTGTTACATTGCTTATTTTGTCTTTATAGTGGTAAAAAAAAGAGTCATCTCTGATCACTTCTTAAAGAATGCAGTGAAAGTCTTGTAGGAAAAGCGGGCAGGTTGGCGTTGGATATTTGGATACAGATGTGCTTACACTTCCTTCACAGAACAGCTGCTTTTTGGTCACAGTTGTTTGACACTCACCTCTGGCTTTGTAAAAGATTTGTGTGTTTGTAGTAAGAGCTGATACTGTGCTGCGGTGATCCAGAACAGCAAAACTGCAGCCTGCTTTCCGTCGCGTGTCTTAATCTGTCAGGATCTCTTTCCACGCACAGCTGATAGACTTGCTTATCTCTAGTTTGAAGCACACAAATAAAAGTTCTGATAATGTATAACTCAGAAAATAACTCTCGTGCTAGCAAGGTGAAAGATTTGGAAATGCCTGTTCTGGTTATTTCTGTCATACTGACTTGCATAATATGAAGTCTGAACAGCTTAAGCCAGTGAGATCAATTAGCAGTAATGAAGAAATCTCATGTCCTTCCAAAACCTTGTAAATGAGATTTTCTTTTAACTCTTATGAAAACTTAAACCATATTTGAGTCTTAAGACAGAGTACAGTTGCATAAACACAGGTCTCCAGTGTCCTTTTACACACACCAGGGTATGATGCCAAAGCAAAAGGCTGTGCATCACCTGCATAGGTCTTGCTGTCATATCTGCCAGTGCTGAGGAGATGTCTCGGAGGCCCTGTATTCAATATTACTCCAACTTTGCAGAAAAAATAGTTCAGTGAAAGCAAAACTGTAAAATGGACACACTTCAGTGTTTCTGTAAAATCAGGTTGTGCTACATGTTTTGTTGCATACCACTTGAAAGAAATATACATAACAAGTTTTATTTTGCACAGAACAGTGTCCTTACAGAAGTAGCCTTCAATCTATGTGCTGTGTGGTGCAAATACACATTTTTCAAATGATAAATGAGAAATAACCTGCATATATGTAATGGTTCAGTTTTTAGTCTGTACTTGGTTGGATTAAGCCAGTTTATTTCCCAGTCCTTTCTCCATTCATTTCTTCCACAGATTGCTTCTAGCATGGTTGTATTTGTTTCTATGACATTACATTTGTTGGTCAGTCTACTAGATGGATATGTGTGTGCTGCATTTGACAGTACTAAACTGGTGTGCGGGTTGCTGTTTCATGCTAGCGCTGTGTACACCTGTGCTCCTGTGTGTACAGCCATAGAAGGGTGTTCTTCCACCATCAGAAAAATCCCTTTTATTGGCTTCCCACCCTGTTCTAGATGGGCATTATTTGGATGCTTCTCTTTATTTTGAAGGATGAAGGGGAAAGGCAGTCTGCTGGCAAAAGGAAACCTCTCCAGTCCTCTAGCTTCTCTTCCTTCTGGATTGTAGTGCTATTTGTCTCTTCTTCACAGCAGTTAGGTACTTTGGGAGTGAGGTGGTCAGAAGAGAGGGTTGTGGCTTCTGAGAGTGGCATGTACTGTTCCGGGGTAACTTCCCTCCTGTCCCCTGCAAGCTGAACTTTGTAGGGAAAAGGGCGGTCTTGTCATTGCCTGGCTTAAAGCCTTGAGAGAATATGTGCTTCTTCTTTTCATAAATTAAACATTGGGGTTTTTTGGTTAATTTGTACTCCTAAGAAGTTGTTTTTCTGTTTGTGTATTTGCAGATGATGCTGTTTTTAAAAAACTGTAAATTGAGGATTTTTATTGGCTATAATGAACTTACAGTGGAAGTAGGAAGAATGTTGAATTTCTGTAGCCTTTACTGTCTTTTTTTTTTTTTTTTTTTTTTTACCCAGGCAATAAAAGCCTAATTGCTTGGCTGATAATCTGGTTACTACAGATTTTAAGAGTTATGAGGATAACCGTATCTTATATAATACTTCAGGCTTCAGTTTAAGGTCCTTTACAGAACATTTTCTTCCATTTTCTTGCACTCTTCATATGATCAATGTAGCCATAATAGAGGAACCACTTGTCCATGGCATGGATTCTGACAAATGTGGGAATGGTTAAAGCACCTTTGTGTTCAGCTTTGGACCTGTGAAGCAGTGCTGGCATCCCTTCATTTAACAGCATCCTGTGGCTTAGTATGAGAGAATTCTATTGTGTGCATTTTACAAAAGTGCCAAACGACTTAAATTTTAACACATTCTGATGCTTTTAAGTATTACAGTATTCATGGAAAAGGTGCTGTAAGACTGAAAACATGATTTTGTTATATGGTTAATTAAAAAAAAAGGCAGATTTTCAATATGAGCTCAGTCAGTGGAAGGCATCAACAAAGACTTTTTTTGTTGGCTGTCAAGTGAGAAAAACAGAAAAGACTTAAATTCTTTCTCTAATATTTCCTTCCAGGCTGACTCATCAGTAGAAATTGGGAAGAGCTTCAGAAGAGAAGCCAAACAGACAAGCTGATAACTCAAAGAAATACTCTTTTGAGTTTGGGGTTCAGAGTGGAGCCATCATGAGCGATGTTACCATTGTGAAGGAAGGCTGGGTTCAGAAGAGGGGTAAGTTCTGCCTTTTAATGGAAAGTTCTTCTGGTGTATCATATGCTGTGCGCAGTGGCATTACATGGTTACACATATGAGCATTCTTGATTTATCTTCTGGTTTGGAGCAAGCTAATCTGACCATATGGAATTAATGGCCATTAAGGCTTCGGTCTTGTTAATACTTAACCCTCAGCAATGCCCCTGTTTATAGGGGTAACTGACTCTGAAGAGGAAGTTGGAATCAGTAATTCCCATTTAACCTTGCTGTTGCAGCTGCTGTTATCCATGTGTCAGACTAAGTAGGCTGTTGTGGCAGCTCAAAGAGGTAGTAATAGAGGTGCACAGTAGAAGGTTGCCTGGAAGCTGTTGTGGATGCGATACTTTGTGTGAAACTTCCTAAATGCCAAAGTCATTCTTTGTGGCTCAGTTTGTATTACGAATGCAAGTGCTCCCCATAAAAACAACATAATACTTGCATAAAGCTCAGCATACACCTAATTACTTTGCAGAGCTGGAAGCCATACATACGATTAAAGAATATAAGCCAGTCTAAAGTATGATTTTTCTGTTACATTTGAATTCCTGTCTCTTTGAGATGTCTCTTTATAACATGTCACCGTGTGATTTACAAATTTGGGAAGGCTCCTGTATGTTAAGCTTTGAATGGAAAACCTCTAGAAATATCTGGCGTTTGTATCACATAATGAACTTTGGATTAAATCATCCATGCTTCATGCTGGTCTGCTGTGGGTTGTGGTTGTGCACATAATTATTTCCAAAAGAACATCTCTCCTGCAGAAAGAAGGTGTTCTGGATTATAGGGTGATTTATGCCATGATTTTCTGTGATTCTAGCCCAGAAAGATTTAGACTGGAATAGTGGGAACAAAATTACCCTTTAATTTACAAAGAAATGCTTTGTTTCAATAGCAGTGTGTGAAGACAAAGATCGTTATTAGCTTTGTTATTGCAGATGACATTAAATGTCAAAGAAGCCAAGAGAATGAGAGAAAAAGTTTATTATTCTGTTGTTATTCCTGCATAAATTGTATTTCAGGATGCATTATGGGTAATTTAGATGAAAACAGGCTAAACTATGTCACTACTGCTTCCTATTTTAGAATATATATTTATAATATCAAATTTTACATGACAAGAACTATTTAAAGTTTTAACTTATTTTTCCTTCCCATATTGTTGTTTACTCAGTTTGGGTACCTGATTTACTTTTTTGATTATTTCATATAAATTTCTTGTAAATGTATTAGAAAATGTTTAGGATGATCCAAATAATTTTCCTGTACATGCCATCAATTCCTTTATGTAATATTGCTCATTCTTATTACACTGTAATATTGACTCTGGGAGCACTGGATATGCATATATTAATCACTGGGATCCAGAAAAGGACAATGTACGTGTTGTGCGTGGGGTTTAGTTGGTGGGTGGCTTTTTTTTTTGTTGTTGTTGTTTTTTTGTTGTTGTTTGTTTTTGTGGTTTTTTTTTTTTTAATGTGGTTGGACTCGATGATCTCAAAGGTCCCTTC
>JAOQGH010000023.1:37872873-37912585 GCA_025769975.1 Gallinago jamesoni
TTTTTTTTAATGTGGTTGGACTCGATGATCTCAAAGGTCCCTTCCAACCACTAAGATTCTGTGATTCTGTGAAACTGTGTCTTCCTGAATATTTGAAATTCTGAAATGTAAAATAAAATTTTTTCTCCTCATGCTGTTTTACTATTTATTAATTGAAAAAAAGCCTGCTGAGTTGACATTTGATGTCAGTTTTGTTAGTAATTATTTTCTTTTCTAAGTAAAGACATTTCATGACATGCATTTTTCATTATTTTAATTAACTTTGAGTGAATGTATGTGGTTTTTTTTACATTCTTGCTGTAAGTAACTGTGTACGTTTAAGTTGGATTCTTTTTTAATTAGATCTAATATTGTCCTTAATTTTCTGTGTCTGACATACTCTGTTTGTTGGTGGATTAAAGCATTAATTTTGTTTGTTTCTGAAAACAAAAGGAAAAGTGCAGTGGTGTTACCCAATGTCAGGAATTTGTAAGCATTTAATTCAATGGTTATACATTTCATGTAATTACAACTTCTACCCTGACCTTGCTCTGGAGCAAGAGAATCAAAGTTGTTAAGTGCTTTTTTTAAGTTTTTGCCGAGAAAAAGTATCCAACCTTAATATAAGTTTTGAAAGTTGGAATATGCTCAGAAGACACTACTTATTTTGACAGTTAAATGTTCTCTCTGTGTACCAAGAAGCATTGTGGGATTAGGTAAAGCTGCCCTACTTCCACAAGGTATTACAGTTTTAAAGTGAATTCTCTGATCATCCCCACTTGACAGTCATTGGCTCAGTTCACAGTATGGTTTTGGTAGGTACACCAGGTCTCTTCTCCAGGTGGACACTGAGTCAACTCCAGCCCCAGTGATTGGTCCTTTAGACAGCCCTGAACCATGTCTATGGTGCAACATTCAATCTGAGGCTGAATGTAACTTGAAATGAAACTTGTAAACCCCACATGCTGGAAACATAGGGGCCTGGGCACCCGCTGATCTGCTTCTATTATGCCGAATTACTTGGTATGCGAATATAGCCTAGTACCTTTTAAAAAGTGTTTCTTTCAGCAGTCAGGAAGGTTTGTGATACAAGGAAAAGAAGCCCAGTCAAGGAGTATGAGGATGATGACTTAAGGTATTGGGATGAAGAATGGTTTTGCATAGCTGGCTAACAAGATAGACCATTACAAAGGCAGGTTAAGTGAACTAAATGTAGGAATGAGAGGGGATGACTAAAAAGTTGAGCTGGGAATCTCTGAGATGAGTCTCTGACAAGGAGAGGCTGAGGAAGACAGTCTGTTAGGGCACAGTGTTACAATTCTTAATGGCTGCGAAATGCACTGAGAAAATGTTTGCTTTAATATCCTTAGTGCAGTATCTGTGTCAATAATAGAGAGCTGAGGGCTATATGTTTGTAAGCTTTTAACCCTGATGTTGAGCATTGAAGAGTCAATCTGATGCTACGCAGTTGGCTTCAATGGTCTGTTTTTCTGCGTGTGTTTAAATGATGAACCCAGTAAAGCATTACTATTTTAAAATCAGCCAACATTCAAAGTTAAGAAATGCCAGGATTAAGTTTATTTAATTAAGAATGATTATAGTCAAGCTTTGAGTAGTTTTTAGGAGAAGAAGTTTCAGTGTGGTGAGAGTAGATGATACTGAGGAAGAGTAAGTTATTATATCTGAATGGTCAAACAAGCAGAGATTGAAGAGCAGATTTAGATTAGACATGAGGAACAAGTTCTTTACTATGAGGGTGATGGAGCAGTGGAACAGGTTGCCAGGGAGGTGGTTGAGGCCCCTTCCCTGGAGGCGTTCAAGGTGAGGCTCGATGAGGCCCTGCGCAGCCTGGTCTAGTTGGGGGTGTCTGCACTGACTATGGGGGGGTTGGACTAGCTGACCTTTGAAGGTCCCTTCTAGCCCAGATGATTCTATAATTCTATGACAGGCTGGAGGTTAGAACTTTGGACAATAGAAGACACAAAACCCAAGAGGTAGCAAAGCCTGAGAAGTTCAGTGAACTTCAGGTGTAGTCAGGTCCTATCTCACAGGTGAAAGGAGACCCTGACCCTGAGGCACAGCGTCTGGGCCTGCCTGAGCAAGTATTGCAGTCCAGTGAGAGCATATTCAAGAATGAAATAATTTGTGATGAGGACCTGATACTTGCCTACACTCAGTGCGTTTGCTAAGTGAAGTGAGCTGTCTCCTGTCTTCTCCTGTGCCCTGTTGGCAACGGTAGTGCTCCTGGAGTACATCTTGTGGTTTTCAGTTTCATCTGAAAGGAACCAGGATTGTGCACTCCAGGGCTGCTTCATGTAGCAAACAAAAGTGTATTAACTAGGGTGACAGAAAGATTTGTTGCAAAAGTGGTCTCCTTATCTGAACTAAAGTAGTAATGCAGATATACCCTGTGAGGCATCGGAACTTGCACAAGCGGAGAGCCAATGGAGCAGTCTTCTTAGAGCAGGGTCTCTGGTTAGGTAAGAGAGGAGTGGGAATATATTTTGTATATGGTCTTATGGTTGTCTGACTTACTGTCTCAGATCTAGTGATAAGAACCAAGCATTTCGCTGCCTTGTGGCCCTGAACTGCTGCAAAGATATTTTGTAATTCACTGGCTCATTGTGTTTTGTTTCAGAGAGGATAATAAATTTTCTTTCTTCTTTCTCTTCTCTACTTATTCCCATGGCCAGATTAGGAGAGAGATATGTTGTCTTCCTTTGTTAGTTTCCTTTTTAGATGACACCAGTGTTTTTCCTTCTAATGCATACAGGTGAAAAGGAAGTGATCTTGACTAAAAATCTGAAACACAGTGATCCAAACCTTGCCCTGATATGCAGAAGTTAAAATATGTACTTGACATTTATGCAGTTAGTCTAAGGACTGCAGTAATTGCTGAAATGACTTTTACATTTCGAATTTGCTTATAATCGCAACATTTTGCAGTGCATTTTGTTTTTTTAATTTTACTTAATGTGTTTTTATGGTATTTACTAAATTAAATGTAATGTTTTACAGAGAGGGGATATGTTTTTAGTTTATTGGTTTGGAAACAGCATTTTTTTTTAAAGAGATGCACATGCTTAGTATGATTAGAGCTGTATAATTACAAAAGTGGGTTTTATGTGTATAATTCAGGTGGTAATTTTTTCTTTAAAGCTAAAGTTTCCTGAGTTGTAGAGTTGACCTTGTCTGTGGTCTATAATAGTCACAACAATTAGATTTAAGAATCATTAAGAACTATGCTTAATTGCAACCTAATTTCCTTATATATAACCTGTGCACAAGATTTCAATTAGTTTAAACATATGAAAAGGTTTAAGAGTCTTTGTTACCATGTTATTAAAAGATCATTTGGGACAAAGGAAAAATTGACACAGATGCTAACTTTTTAAAGGACCCAGTTTTAAATTTAATATGTTAACTAACTTTTTTTTTAATTGAAAGAGTAAGGTATGTGTTGTTTGTTGTTTTGTTTTGTGTGTTTTTTTTTTTAATCTGGGGAGAATATACCTAGTGTATATTGCATAACAAGATGGCTAAATCATTGTTTAAAGACAAAGCAAAATCTTGTCGGTTTAAGTCAGTGCTTCTGTTGTCATACTTCTCTGTATATCACACCTCTGGGTTTCTGCATCCAAGTGTGTTTCATGTTTGTCATAAAAATCTTTACATGGCTTACATCATACATTTTTACCCAAATTATATTGAATAGATAATGTGCCTGACTTGCTTATGGAGGTGACTTAAATATAGTCTCACAATTTTTGATGTCCTCATTTTATCTCACAATGTTCACCTGAGGTGCAGAAGTACCAGTATACCAATTTTATAGAGAGGGAACTGCAGCATAGAATTGCTGTGGCTTAATTATGACAATTTAAGAAGTTTGATGTAATGAGATAGTGGTTAAAAACAGATGTCATGAAGCTTTCCTGTAATGAGATTGTCCTGTAAACAGTCTATCACCAAAATACTGTAATACCATTTTTCACTCAATGTTTGGTGTTTTGTTTTGTGTTTTTTTTTTTTTTTTAATACAGCCTTTCATAACTTCTTATATCCAGAAATGAATTACCTGAAGTAGTGTTAGTATTTCTAAGATCACAGAGTTTATAGAATAAGATGTGTTTGATTTACTGGGATGAGATTCACTCAGCTGCTGGTCTGTTTTCATTTTGGCGATTCAAGACATGATTCAGGTATCATGGGATTTTAAGAAATAACCATGTGGAAAATATTTATTGTTGTTACATTTACTATCAAGAAGAATAAATAGTGTAGTAGAATAAATCTGTTGTTCCAAATAGGAATACAATTGTTGCTTAAAGTACAAATTATTTACAGTTTTGGCATAAGATGTTTTCCTCTCCCCTCCTCTTTACCCCCCCAATCCAGAAAAAGAACAAACTAATTTAATTTAATGGACATTGGGTTTTACAGTTGAACCAAGACCAAACAGATGTTAATTTTGGAAATAAACACTGGAAATTAAATTCATGTGGTATGGTTGGTTGGGGTTTATGTATTGGGTTGTTTTGTGTTTTTTTTTTTTGTTGGTTTGTTTGGTCTTTTTTGGGGGGGGGGAGAGGGAAGGAGGAAGGGGGCAGGAATGCCTTGATGGAAAAATTAATCTCAGAAGTTATGGTACTAATTGAGTGTTATTCACAACCTGTCAGAAATCTTGTTTGCAGATTGTCTGAATTATTTGAGTAGTTTAACACACCTCTAACAAAGACAAATTTAAATAGACTATCTTGAACATCTGCTACACGAAGTAGAAGAAATTTAAACTATTTTTGTCTAATTGTGTTACTGAATAGTAGTTTAAGGTAAAGTCTTCATTGATGAACAACTTGAAACTAAATAAGCCTTTCCTATTACAATCTTTCTCCTCTAATTCTATCTAATTAATAGAAATGTGAATTACTGTAAAGTTCTAATAAAATATATGAATGTAAATGAGGCAGCTTCATGAGGACCAAAGAGAGAAAAAATGACAGTGCAAGCTCTCATATATAAATGTTTATATGTCCATATATCTAAACTGGATTTATTTTTTAACTTCTCAAATAGAGATTTATATATCATGCACGCAATGTAGAAGTGGATTTAGGTAAATCTGTGAAGTTGCTTGCTGTTGGGGGAAATTTCCCACACTGGTTTATTCTTTTCGTTTTGGTTTTGGTTTGTTTTGGTTTGTTTTACTGCCACATACACCCTGAGCAGAGATCTGTGTATTTAGAGACTGTTTTCCTGCAGCTACCCCACTGGGAGAGAAAGGCCCTCTGTACCCTTCCTCTTTTCTATTAACATTGTAGCTCTTCTTTTTGGAATAATTATAACCTTTTTAACCTTACTGTATCTGAAGGAAGGTCAGAACCATGTGAAAATCTTAAAGTAGCTGTAACTAGGGTGATTGTGGGGTGTTCTCTTTACTAAATAACTTTTTATTCCAGTTACTTTTTAGGTAGTAAATAGGTGAGTGTTATTTTTGCAGCTCTCCACCTTAGATTATTACCAGTTTCTGTAGGTAAAGAAGTTTGCTGTAAGTAATTGAAGCACGAAAGGTATTTTAAACAGTCTCAACGTTTTTCTCTGCAATATCCTTGCTGAAATGCCAGTTTAGATAATTGTGCATGGTTGGTTATTTTTTTTAATTGTTTTTGTTTCAATGTATCTGTAATATAGCCTGTTCCCAGTTTTTAAATGGTTATACAGTTGAGATTCTGATTGGTAAAAATGATGCTGTTCTAGATGCAGCTGTATTGTAGATGATAGTGGCTAAAATTCTGTGCATCTTCTTTGATTGAATCTACTAGTTCCTATCAGTAATATGTCCGATAGAAGATGCAATAATATATTCAGAGGGAGGAAGGTGTTATCCTATGTTTGTATTAACAGGGTATTAACATTGAACATTCATGGGAGTATGAACATGTTTGACCTTGGTGCTATTGATTTTCAGATTTTTGGAAAGAAGTTGAACAAATTCAACACCTGAACAAAATCCCTGATTATTGTTATTATCCATTTAGTGGCTTGTAAGGCATGTTGATCATGCTTATCACCTTGGACTTTGGATTTTCACATGTCCTGGATTTTATGGTAGAAAAGCACTTTCACTATTCCTGACAAGAAGAAGTTGCTTGTTAGATAGGAAAACACTTGGGCAATGGGGTATTTTGACTCCTCTGGACAAAATTGGCATTACATATTCTTGTATGTCTGTTCTCTTTCCTATGTAATAAATGCTGCCTTATTGGTCATGTTCTAAAGGATTTCTCCATTCATACCGGTTTCTCTTATTCATGTCAGTTTGTTACCCATGAGGGCAGTACTTTTTAAGAAGCTAGGTTAACATTCTCTGTTGCAGGGATTGGAGAAGCTAGATGTTAAGAATTCATAGTTCTTTTTCTGCTTACAACCCTTGTGGCCTGGCAGTACTGCATGACTAGCAGATATTGAAAGTATGCTTTTGGGAAAGATTTTGAGGAAACATTTCCCAAATATGTGTTTTTTATTTAATAAAACTCCTGCTTTTTATTTTTACTTAAAGCTTTAATAGTCACACTAATACCTTTGGCATACTGGAATCTGTTGATTAAACTTAGATTCATTGGTGTTTATGTCACTTTCACATTGAAGGTGTTGTTATTGTAAGGATAACTTGCTTGCAATACAGGGGCTTTTGATATCTCGTTAAAAAAAGGTCTTTTTCCAAAATACCTATGTGCCAGTCCAAGAAATCTTCCAAGTCTTTGTGCTTCCTTTTATTTCAAAGGCAATCCATGTACCTGTTCCTCTCACCTCAGCTAGGTCAATCAGCTTAGGCCTCTGCGGGACTAACGTCTTTTATACTACCCCTACTGTAATCATAAAAAACATTAATAAGGTCAACAGCTGTGACTTGAAACTAAGTCATGAAGGAGTTTTAGGACTGGACTGAGAAGTCAAAACTTTTGGGGCATGAATATCAAAGAGGCAATTGAAACTGCAAATTCAGATATTGAAAAATAAGATTTTGGAAGAGATGAGGCTAGTGATGATTTAAGGAATGAATAAAAGGTGGAGGACAAGGGAAGAAGCTTTTGAGTGCTGTCTTGGTTGCTTTCTATTTTCTTGGAAGAACTCTTGGCTCTTCATAAGTATCTCTACAATCTGTTGACAAAATGAGAGTGTTTTCCCACCAAAACATCAGAGGAAGATGGTGGTCGTGCCTGGGATTTATTCAACCTCCAACTTAGGAAGGATCAAACTGATCTCATTAACTTGCAGGCAAAGCAGTGTTGCTCAGTTTCAGCAGCAGAGACCTTGACTTGTGCTGGGTAGGTTTTGGGTCTTAGGGTAGATCTCCATTAGCATATAATATAGCCCTGTAGTACCAAATCTGTTGAGAGATGCTTAGATTTTGGTGTCCGTACTGTCTATGCAAGTTTCCAGAGCTTTGCTTTCGACTGACTTGACTGTTCCTATGGACTGAGAACCTCTTGGCAGTGGGAATGTATGAGGTGTGATCACAGTGTAAACCAAAGCTTGTAAGCAAAGTTATAATCAACCAAAGTTGATAATCTGAGATTTGCTTCAGATGTATGCTCTTTAGCTGTAATGTAGATGTACCTCCAGTCTCATGTTTTCCAGTCCTCTTCAGTACCATCTCTACCAATGTCCCAGCTAGTCTGTGTTATTATTGATTACTTCCCTTGCAAATCAGGGCAGCGTTAGCTTACTTTTTATAAATCTAAGAACATTTCTTTGTAATCATATCATTGAAATTGACATCTTGTTTACTGTAAAATCTGAATTTGCTTTCTGACTGTTTTCTTACAGAGTGCTTTCTTAAAACTGATAGGAAGGTAGTATGTCAGATGCCAGCACACTGATAATAAAACACATTCTGTTTTTCAAGACAGATTCAGAAGTTCACTTTCAAAATGTTGGCTGTTTTGCCTTTGGGGGTAGTCTTCCCAAAAATATTTAATTATAATATGGTAGCATATTAAATGTAAAAATTAGGAAGTTTCCAGTTTCATTAGTTCTTGTTACTATTTTTACACTGAAATTCTAAGCTGTATAATCCTCAGTGATTCACATTTGAACAGTTGAAGTGTAAAAATTTTACTGGGTGTAGCCTTCCTTTATCAACATTGTCATGCTAAGAAAGTTACTGAAACCAGAATAGTCTTCACAGGTGGGTGCTAACTAGGCCTAGATAATGAGAACCACACCAACACAGAGAGATCTGATTGCTAGTTTATGCAAGTGGTCTGTGCTCTTGGTGGTGATAAACTTGCAGACAACTATGTTTATAATGAAGAAAGATGTGTAAGATGGTAAATTATGTGAAGAATTGGGACTACAGTATCTTAAATTGGACACTCAGTATTGTGGATTTTAACCTGAGTTTATCCTAGTCATGGTTTCCCTGGGATAAAATGGAAATAGTGTTGCTACTTCACTTCAGAGGCTTCCTGAATGTGAGTTTGTTTATCCTTGTGAAACTTCTGAATGCCTTACATTTCAATGTTCATGCTTTATAAAATGTAATTGTTTATATAGGAAGTAGAATGAATCTGATAGTAGTTGTAGTTCAGCCTGATGGAGAAGCAGTGGATTTTTTGGGTTTTGTTTGTCCTCCTGATATGTTGCAGAGGAAGAAGTGAAATACAAAGGGAGGAGTTGTTAATAAGCTGCAAAAATCCACTTGTCCTTTATCAGTTCTTAAGGTTAGTATTATTGCTAGATGTCCTCCAGAGAGACTGGAAGAAAGACCTGAACAGCAGTCACTAGGAAAGCAATCAGTAGGAACATGACATCTGTACCTGTACTCTTTTGACGCGATGAAACCATGCAGATTAGTGGTATAACTTTTACACTTGTGAAAATATGTGCAAAATAGTATGCTTTCATGCAGCATTGATTGCTTTACTTTAAAACTAGTGTTTACTCACTTTGTGCTGAACTGTGCTGACTTTTATAATATCATGCCAGTTTATGTCTGCTGACTAATACATTTGAAACTTTTCTAAAGAAGTTTATTCTTATCTTGAAAAACAGCAGCAACTATTGTATTTTAATTAGGAGCTTGTGAGTTTGCACTGGATAGATGCAGTTCCATGTTTACTTGAAACTTGTGTTAAATGAAAGCCGTTGCTGAAATAGGGGAAGCGTCTTGTCCTCTTCTTGCTCGGTTGTGTTGGCACTTGTGCTTATAATGCTGACATGGTGAATCATACTAGGAAATTAATCTAATTAATCTATTTTTATTTTTCTAGCTAACTTTCAGATGGATCATTTCCCTGACCTGACTCACTTTTAGTTGCACGAACAGTAGTGCAAAGCAATGGGAAAGTGCAAGCGGCAGCACAGGGGGGCAGGATAGCTCCCTCCTAGTGGCAGCCCCCACCTTTGCAAGAGTAAATCGGTTATAGAACTGCACCTAAAACTTAGGTTATCACTATGACCAGACTACAGCTCAACTATTTTGTATTTCAAAATGTTTTTCTTTGAAGTTCATGTTTAGAAAAGGGCCATTGATTAACTGTCTGTGCTAATCATAAACATGATTGAATTCAAAGTTGCCATCAATTAGTTAGTTAGCTAGTTCCTATTCCTGTGAGGTTATAGTTTTTAAACAAACAGTAATTTTTACCACAATATTGACTTGGCTAATGTCTGAAACATAAAGTGTTTCCTTAACCCAAATGATACAGTAGCTTTGTAATCCTCTTGGATTTAGAGTTTGAAAGCTGTTTAAAGCTGTGTATTTTAACCAAAAATACACCTAAAGCTTACGATAAACCAATATCCTTCTGAGGCTAGTTACTTCTTGGCTGCTGGGTATTACTTAAGAATAAAATTATACTTATGGTTCTCGGAGTTCAGAATATACATACTGTGTTGGTGTACAATCAGTGAAACTTCAGATGATGTTCATTTTTAAGCCTTTGAGTTTTCCGTAGAGTTTCTGCAGTAGATTTTCCATAGTGTTTATGCTACATTTGGTAGAATTTCTGTACAAGTAGATTTTGGCTGAAATTCAAGCCAAAGCAAGCCTGCTTTTGGGTTGGTTTGGTTATACCAAAATGTGGAGATGGATCAAGCTCTTTATGATTTCAACGTGCACAATGAATATTTGAAATGAATTTTTGTTGTAAACCTTTATATTTGGGATCCCTTTGGATGGTTTTCAATCACAGCCAAGCTTTTACCCATTTAATTTGCACCACGTGCATAGGATTTTATGTGGAACTGCAGTTGGCACAAATATGCTTATGTACAGCTCATGAACTTTTTCCTCATTTGATCCAACCATCCTTGCTCAAAAGGAGAATGGGAATTGCTGTGATGTGCAGCAGTATGGGAAACAGTGTTGCTATTAGACCAAATACATAAATTTCGTGGTCAGTGAAGTGTCATATTTTCCAGGCACATACAAACTCCTTGTAGTTTCGTATTTGCCTCAACCGTACTGCTCTCTTTTCTAACAAAAATAAAGAAACAAGAAAAACAACCCCAAAACAAACCCAAACAAACAGCTTTTTTAAAGGATCCTTTCTAACATTTGGTGTTCCCCTGCAAAAGAAGATAGCTTAGCTGTTATTTAGTCTACAAAGAGAGAGTTTATAGTTGATTGTATTTGTAGTGAGGGTTTAAATAATCTGCTGTGTAAATAATAAGGCAAATAATTATCATCACATCTGGTAATAAAAGCTTGACCCACTCAAACATGATCACATTCTAAAAAATTCTAATGTTAATAGGTATTTTGACGCTCTTTGTGGAACATACTTCAATAATTGAATTATTCTTACGTAAGAACATAAAATCTGAATTTGTGTTGGTTTTGTAATGAATTTTCCTGTAGTAGAGATGATGAGTTGCTGCTCCAGAGCTGGGTAAAATTAGGGGGAGAAAAAAGCTCTTTTTATTGACAGGCAACATGAGTGCAAAAACATCACTGGTTGTCTATAGCATGTCTGACCTTTTCTTACAAGAGGAAAATATCTCTTTAATAAAGTGAGTTTTGCTGGATAGAAACTCTCAGGTCTTCATATTCAGTAAAATCTTTGTCACTGGTAAATTGCCTCACAATAGGCATTTGTATTTTTGTAGTGAATACAGTCCTGCATTAGAGCTTTAGCATATTTATAGCCTTTCCTTTCTTGCAATCCACTTTCTTCCCCAAAAGCCATCTGTGGTTGGTCGACTGTTGATGTCAATATATTTGTAGTTGTAGTATAGATGAAATATACTGATTAGATGCACAGTTTATAAAAAGGGTGGCTTACCACAGTCTCTTTTGCTCATCACCATTATTAAAAAATGATCCAAATATCTTGTCTTCTTTGGATTTCCTTGAAAATCTGATTGTATTCCTTTGCTTACAGTGTGCATATTTTATTTTTTAATACACAAAGCAAGAAATCAATCAATTCATTAACATTTCAGTCTTTCCTCAGAATAGATAAATGTTAACAATTATTATCTATCAAGAAATTTGATGCATCATGATTTAACCAATGTTGAAGAACATGTTATTAAATGCTATTTAGAACATGCTGTATAGGAAAAGAATGGCATTTAAAAATACACCATCTTAAATACAAATGCTTTAAGTGTACGTAAAGCCTTACAGAGGCTTAAAATCGGAAATATAGGGCTCAACAAGGCATATAAAGATGGTGGTTTCCTTAAATCCTCATTGTGAGAAGAGGTGGATCTTTTATTTTTCAAAAGTAACTGCATTGCCTGTGCCTTTTTAACTATGGAATGGTGTTGAGGTGCTGTGGAGACTGGGAATATGGACCACGTTCTGAGAACAGTGAAGATCAGAACTTTCTCAGGCCTTGTTTTAAGGATAGTTTCCAAGGAAATAGCCTTTTATGCTCATGCTGTGCTGAAGAGCGCTTTCATTTCTGAAGGAGAAACATGCAGTGATGGTTTCAGCTTCTAATGTAGTTAGAGATTCTGTTCCTGGTTTGAAATGATAAAAATGGAAGAATTAGAATGCTTTGCAAATATTTTCCTTTTGGTTTGTACTGTAACTGCTAGTGGTTATTCCCAGCATAAACTCTGTCAATAGTTTTGCTATACCTTTCCCTTGGCCACAGTTGTTCTTTGGTTTTGCTTGAAAGAGTCACTGATAAATGCTATTTTTGTGTGTTTCTAAGCAGCTGGTGGCCTGTGAAGAGTAGGCAGTGACTGATAAAATGGGAAGGATACAGAGAATGGAGACATTTAAGAGATGAGTTGGATGGGCTGGGAACGTAAGTTTGGAATACAAGTGAAATACCTATTGCTAGATACAGTAGCATCAAAGAAGAAAAAAATAGAGAAAGTTTAATGTGAGGATAGGGTTTCAGAAAAAAGTAATACTTAAACTTACATTGGAGAGACTGGTAAGTTTTACTTAGGAAATCATGAAAAGTTTCTGTAACAAAGAAAAACTCCATGGTAAATGCAGTAACTTCTGAGATGCTGCAATGTGTCCTTGTCCTTCAGTGATTAGAAGATGAAGTTAAATGAAAAGCATTATATTTTTTCTTGCTTGTTTATTTTGTTTGCAATGCTCTTATGTAATTATAAGGAAAAAAATCTACACAAATGCAAATACAATTAATTTCTGGAAGCTCCCAGCTACACTGACAAGTAAAGGAATACAAGAAGGGAATAAATTTATGTGCCTTGGTAGTAAGGTGCCTGTCATTTGGGGATTTCATTAAGGAAAACTATTGGCAAGGCAACAGTTTCATTTACCAATTAAATAAGATATGGTCATAAAAATCCATGTTTTAAAGACCAGGGTGTGAAACTTCAACTCAAATCTATTTCTTTCCATCTCAACATATGGATGTGAAAGCTGGAAATCCAACAAAGGTACAGACATCTAAATGCCTTTGAAAGCAAATGCCTTAGAAAAATACTATGTATTAAATGGAATGAATTTATAACAGATGCCAAGATTCATTAGACAGCTCAAAAACCCCTTGGCTCTAAAGTTATCCAGAGAAGAAGATGGAATTATCATCTGGAACATATGTTAAGAATGAAGCCAGAGCATCTGTCATGGAAAGCATGCCACTGGGCAGCTGGAGGAACATGCAAAAAGCACCAACTGAAGGAACCTCTGCATTGCACAGTGCCTAAGGTAAAAAAAAAAAAAAAAAAAAAGAGAGAGAAGAAGAAAAAGATGTGACATTGCACTGAGCAAAGAGTGGCTCAGAGTAGGCAAAAAAAGTGCAGAGGGCTTTTTGATTTTTTTCACTAGGTGTACATTGAAGGTTTGGAGTTATTTTCTATTAAGATTGCAGGTAGTAAGGGAAGATTAAACATTGAAGGTCAGAATTAAAAAGTACAGATTAAGTACAGTACTTGTGATGTATTTTAATTTATTTTAGAATTTGTATGTAAGTTCTTTAGCCGCGAAAAGAGAAAGAGGATTGTGTAATTAAATACATCTTCAGATGCATTCCCACTGATTGGCTTAATTTATAATAGAGCATTTGGGATTACTTGGCTAAAAATCCAGAGTTTTATTCAAGAACCTACAGGTAATGACAGTACTGTGGATTTCCTTTTCTATGATAATCCTTGGTCTTATCTTTTTCTACTTTTTGTCACTTCGCAGGAGTTCTGGAGTTTCTGAACTAGCAGCTATCTGCACTATACTGTCTTTTAACTTGCCCTAGTGTTAGCCTAATGTTACAGAGGCTTGTGTTAGAAGCACCTTAGCAGAATTTATATTTCATAAAATACTTCTAGTTGAAATGTAAGCTTTCGAATCTGTTATCTCAATCTGTCTCCTGTGTTATGCAAAACATTTTATTAAAATATAACAATCTGAATGAAGTTTTTTGAAAGGAAGTATTCATGGATGTCTTAGACTTGGTAAATAGCATTGTTCTGTGTTCTTTTTTCCCCTTATAATTTTCCAGGCCAAAAAATAAAAGAAGTCTTTACTCTGTAACAAGGAGGAACTCCCAAGAAAGTGTGTGTGCGTGTGTGATATGGCCTTTTTTTAAAAAAAATATTGGGTTGGTTGGGTTTTTTCCCCTTGTTGAATCATCTCATTGATGTTCAACCTAACATGTGGGAGTGAGTGCTTCTTGTGAGAAGTTTGAACAATCCATTCACCTTCTAGATGCATTTTATGAATCTAAGTAGTGAACCAAGACTGTTAGTTGCACTTAGCAGGGTAACAAGTTGAGGCAAAGTGAATAGCTCCTCAAACATTTCAAAAGTGCATTGATAGTTGCAGCTTCTCTGCATCTTCCACTCACAGTATCATGAGGGTAACAGTGGTTATTTCTCAATGCCTCGTAAAGGTGAGAAAAGCTTGCAAATGCAATTCAGCTGCACTTAAAGGCTAAACATTCAAGAAACATAATTTGTTTTTACTTTTCTTTTAAAATATTTACAGATATTTTTATTCCCTTTACACATTTGGTGTTGATGGAACTCAGTTTAGATGCCTCTCTCCCATGCATTGGAGGTAAGGCATCTAGTTATTGTCTGTCCTTCAGAGCCTACATGATCACAATTTTCTGCTTCAACACATTCTGCTTCTGATTTATTGTGTATATAGATCCAGGTAGAACTGTAGGTAAAACTTTGTTTAACAGATTTTTATCAGAGGTTGTCCATTCTGTCAAATTCAGAGCAGCTGTTGGTTATATTACAGGGAAAAATAAAACCAGCGCATTCCTGAATATATTCTGTCCTTTTATTTCTATGACCATTTGCTCTTTTGTATGCTTGGCAATGGAAATTTCTGTGTATTTAGTTTGTAATAAAGTACTTTCAGTAGTACTGAAGGCGGGCTTAGAAGTTATGTCTCTGGAACTAAAAGAAGTGAAAAGACATGGTGTGGTATACTGTTTCAAGTTATGTGTTGACTAGTGATTTGGAATACAGTTGTCCTGTGCTCACTTCTGAAGATTTCTGCTGAACAGTACGTAACAATAAAAGATATTCAAGAGCTGAAAATACAGGATTACTACATGCTTTGACCTGTGGTCAGTGATTTGGCAGGAATAGCCTTGTATTGTTTGTTCAAGGTTTGTTTGAAGAGAACAATTATAGGATGATAATTAAAAATATTGACATACTATTTTTCAGGAGCAGGGGATTAAAAACATGCCTTGGAGAAAGACAGTTTTTAAGTATTCAGTTTTATTGCATTAAACAAAGTAGAAACAAAAAGAAAACATTGCATAAATCTTCATTGGAAAAATATTGAATTCTGTTTATTGAGGAATTGGTTGTTTATGGAAATGGTGTATTTTTCCGTGCATTTTCCTTGCAGTGTTTTGAAACAATATACTACAAAATCTTAATTTAACAGAATCTTGATCTCTAAGAGAGAGAGGCAACGTAGGCTACATAGAGGGTCTCCAGCAGGATGAAGGGAGACCCTCAGTGGATATTTACCTAAGACTGGAGAAAGGATTCAGCCCCCCGCTTTTTGATGCAGAATCAAAATCAAACTAGACATACAGGGTAGTAGTAACGACTAAGAGGGGTTGGCAGGTTGATGCTCTTGAATGACTGATTCTCTGCTACAGAAATCTGGTTTGCACAGATGAGCCTGTGTGGATTCCCAGAGTATAGCGCTGCTGAGTTTATGCCAGACTTTTGACTAAATTAGTTCTGTAATAAAATCGGAATGTTTCGGTCTTTGTTTTTTTTTTTGCTGTGTAGGGTCAGCATGCCTGTGTTATTTTGTCCTTGTCCCCAACTCAACTTTATTTCTTTTGTCATAGCTAGTTTGAGATGTTTTGGGAATTGCCCGTGAAGGAAGACTGACGTTTCCTTCCACTTTCCCTTTGGGTGTACTGCTAAATGTAGTCACTCCCTCCTCCCAGAAACTCTTACCTGTAGTTAAAGTTAACAGGTATAACTGTGTTGGGCAGCAACAAACAAATACGAGGGAGCTGACTTCTTCCTGTGCTAGGGAACTATAGAACTGAGTTGAAATATGCGAGGAGATGTATGGATAAAGTCACCTTTTTATTTTAGTTCAGACTAGGATTCTAATTAAAGTTCAGAGCTCGCTCGCTGCTTCCTGCAGTTATTTCTGTTGCCAAGCTGGAGATGTGACTCGGACTCTTTCTTTGTGAATTGAGTCCACTTGGTCTAGTTGAAGATCCAGGTGGAATGAGAGGTGCTCCATATTTTCCCTATTAAAACTGACTGGAATAAGGAGTATAATACATATCCAATTAAAAACAAAATAGAAATTCCCCCCTAAAGTCACTTTTCTTAAAACCTGGGTAATCTTTAATTTTATAATGTTTGAAGATGATCCATGACTGTTGTCAAGGTTGTGCTTATGATGATGAAAGCGTACTTCCTGTGTATGGAAAACCCCCATTCATTGAACAAATGGACAGTTGCACTTCAGTTGCAATGTGGACATGTGAGTCTTAATAAGAAAATGGAAAAGTATATCACCTCCTCATTAACCTCACTAAGCTAGGTGAACTAGTACAGTTGTCCTTATGTTGCAAATTATCTACCAAAATAACTAGTTAAGTTCAAAAATATTGGCCTGTGTTTCCAACAAGGCTGCCAACTTAGATTATGTATTGATACCTTTTTATTTGACTTAAAAATGTAGTGTTGGAAGAGATTTTGAGTGTTGGTTGTCTGTCCCCCATTTTGATGCTGAGTCAAAACTAAAAAAGATCCTTGCACGATGTTTGTCAGGGGTGTTCTTGAAAGCTCCAGCGACCTTCTGACTCGAAGTTGTTCTGCAACTTAACAAACTTTATTTGGACCAACTTTCTAACAACATGTAATCTAGATTTCCCTGCTGATCAGTTTTTGTACTGCCATCTGTAGATGTGCAGCACAATTAATCACTGTCCTCCTTATGAGACTTGCATATTTTATGATTATTATATTCTGCCTCCCTCATATTCCCTACCATATTCTCTGTTCTAGGCTAAGCCTAGGCAGCTATTTTAACTGTACTTCAAACTTTATATTTTCTTACAAACAAACAAAAAACTTTATAGTCTTGTTTTTCTCTCAGGACTTTTCTCAATTTAGATTTTTTTTTTCTTAATTTGGTAGCACACAAAAATTTAAATGGTGATATTTCAGAGCTTTTATCTTTGCCTGATGGAGAGGAATAAATTAATGTTTTCATTTTTTCCCTTGATTTACATACGAAATCTTTCTTAATATGTAGCATAATGATACTTGTTTCTTATGATATTTGTTTCTTCCATAACATCATTGCATTGTTTGTTGTTCTCTGATTTTTTCAAAGACAATCAAATTTCTAAATCTGGACCCCTTTTCTAAAGAACTCTTGCTGTCTGGGTGCCTCCATATGTGACTGATTTGTAACTTTTTGGATTACTTGTCTGTTCTTAAGCTTATTTTCTAAAAATTTCCTTACTCCAAAGTTGTTTTTTCTTTCTCATTTTTTTGGGATGTACTTAACTGTTCTGTAATGGTTTTATTTTTGCTTGATGCTAAAGATAAATAGCTTCCTTCATTTATACCCAATTAAATGATCTCTTCAGTGTGTCTGTGATGTTCAACTCACTGACTGGTAAAACCAGAATTCAAAGAAATAAAAAGTGGAGAATTATTCTTCTTTCCATCATTTAAAATGCTTGGGGGGGAGACACACGGAACTGAGGCAGGATTAGTTAGATTGGCTTTAATGAGTGGTGACATCAGAGTGATCCAGAATATTTTGTTTATTCTGGGAAGCTGGATGAATAACACTTAAATACTTCTTCTAATTTGTTGATTTCCATCAGTTGTGGTAGTGTTATAATCTTGTCTTTTATTAACACATCCTATTTTATTTAATTTTGCCACTGCTTTTTTTCTGCTAAGGATTTCTTGTCTGCTTGTTTGTATTAGAGAGTTGAAAATAGTGTTTAGCTGTTTCAATTTTTCAATCTTTTGTCTCTGTTTGGGATGTTTTGGAAATCTTCAGTCTTTTCCAAAGAAAGCAATGACCTTTTTAAAACAACATATTTTTGTGATCTTTTACTCTCAGAAAAAAAAAAAAATATCAGTTTCTGTTTGCTTATATAAAGCATACTGATTTCACCTGAGGAGAATATATATTGTGGTATTGTGAGTTGTCAGGGGTGGCAGAGATACCCTGAGCAATGTTGTACAAAATCTGTATCCAGTGATCACCACAGAGCTCCTGTTTTGCTGAAAGCTTATATGGTCTTTACTTGTGACCCCTGCTATCAGGTATTTTTAGTGGATTCATACATAATGCGAGGCTCACAAAATCTCTTTGAAAGTGGGGCTGTGCTTAGGTGGGATATTATTTCAGTGTGTAAACTTCTGTTTGAGAGGTTTCCTTTCAAGTTTGTGCTAGTGCTCATTTTAAAGAAAAATGTCGGTTTACATTCGATGTTTTTTGGGGTTGAGTGTGTGTTTGTTCGTTTGGGTGGGTTCCCCACGTGTTTGTAAAAGAGGGCTCTGTGCTGTGACACTGCAATAGGCCTGGGAGTGGACTTGATGATCTAGGAGAGCCTTTCTGGTACTGTGGTCTCCTTGGCTGTTTCGTTTGTACCAGTAGTGTGTAAATGTGGTCATATAGGAAATTAGTTTCTGAAGTGTCTCCCTTTTTTTTGTCTTGCCTCTAACAAAATAGAGTAGGCACCACCCCATATGTCTGTGTTCCTAATTGTTAGTGTGATACAAGTTTCCTGTAGGTATCCTGAACATTTAATAGATCCACTTCCCTTTTTTGGGAAGCTTCCAGGCAGTCTTCTCACTGACATCTCTGTCAGACACCTCCTATGCTCAAGCAAGGTAATCCCTAGGAGAGCAGTCACATGTGACTTTTTGCTGGAGAACAGGAGTTCACCTTGCTCCATTTAACAGTCAGCGACAGAGCAACTGCAGTACCTGAGGCCACTGCAGAGGAGATAATCTCTTACAACCCAGAACAAATCCCTCAGTGAAGGAGAATTCCTCCAAGTTCTGCCCTAGTAAAAGGGTTTCATGTAGTGGGAAGGCATTTCTCCAACAAGACAGCTACATTAGCAGGAATTTGCACAGCAGATGAAACCTTAACATGGAGATTTTTATTTATTTATTAAGGAAACAGCTTTTCCCATAAAACAGTAATTTTTGCCATTAAGTTCACAGCTTCAGCTTTTGGGAGTTTACAGAAATACTTGGGATTGCCATCCCCAGTGGGGAGGGCCTGTCCCACTAACAGTCCTTTTCCTTTTCTGGCCTCTCAGCTGGTGACAAGAGAAACTCCCAAACCTGCAGATAGACCAGTCAGGTTTAACTCGCTCATCACAGCTGCCCTAGTATACGGGTACCCAGAAATATGTAGCCAACAGTAAACACTTTTTCTGATAAAAGTTTGTTTTGATTTCCCTTCTTGCTTCCCCCACTCCCAGCCTCCAGCTTTTCCTGATCTCCATCATCTAGGATTTCTGACAGGATGTGAATTTACTTTTGAGGGCTTGGATTATTTTGGATGTAGGAAGTGCCATGTAGTGCTAGCTGCAGATAGGAAGTTTGGTATGCGGTTCTTGGGAACTTACTGTACATTTCCATGTAGAATTCTACTTAAATTCAGTGCACTGTGTCCTCTTCTGATACAGTTTTTGTTGTAGCATGGCATTTCACACTCCCTTTGTAGTTTTAGACTCACATTCCCTACTTATTAAGCAAATTGGGTGTTTTAATGTAGTGCTACAAGTGCTCATTAAAGCTATTTTTCCAACAGCTGATCATTATTTCTCCTCTTTTTGATTTTTTTTTTTTACATTTCCTTTTATAAAAATTTGAGAAAGCTAGCCAGCAGAGATTTTTATTTCATTTGTTCTGTGTAAAATAGTCAATTCCTTTTCCATTCTTTGTTCTTACAGCTCTTAAATGCTCAGAAATCTGTTTTCAGTTGTTGCCTTAAAAAGCTTTTGTGTTTTATTCCTACCTGTGGATGTAGTTAGACGTTTTGTTTTTGGTGCCAGATACAATAAGGACTACATAATCAGCTAAAATATGCTTTTCCAAATGGGTCAAATGTTTTGGGAGTGTGAATCAGCTTTCTGAAACCTACTTCTGAAATTTGAAGTCCCTCCTCCAAGAAGCATGAAACAAGGGAATAGAAGAAATGAGGCTGCAAACTTCAGTCATATTGTATTTTTAAATTTTCATAAACGGATTTCAAGATGAAATAGTTTTATTGGATATGAGTGTCCAGTGACCCATTTGGTGGTGTTTTCAGCAATCTAGATGATGATACAGATACTTCTTTTTAATGTGTGGTTTGACTGCCTATTGTGTAACTAATTTTTCTGGATGAAAGTGACCTAACCACTTAAATAATAACTTGGATATTCTTTTTTTTTTCAGTTTAACATTGTGGATTTTTTCCTGTGGCACTTAAGTGCTTTGATACATAAAACATCACTGAGTAGTGTAAGATGGTAATACTGGGGCAGTTTCGAGTCCTGGCCTAATTCACTTTAAGGTAGCAAATTTTGCCTTTTCTACTTTTAGAACTCATTTTGATAGGTACAATTTCTTCAGGAAGTGTACCTCTGGGAAGAGCACAAATTACAAATAGGAAAGTAAATTACATTTTCAAATATTCACTTGTTTTATTGTAACCTGAAGATGGCTTGTGGTTTGGTAGGAATGTCTGGACTATGAATATGGCCCTTGTACAGAGAAATATTTTTATAGTGATGCTGTAGTACCTTGACCTGTTCATTGCCATTAGGTTTGGAAGCCTTATTTGAAACCTGACAGAAGTGTGGTGATAGGTACAGATAAGAGGTAACGCTTACAATTCCAGCCATCCTGGATGGATAGGGTGGGGAGGAAGGACCTGAATAAAGACCTGTGAGTAAAATCATTTTAGTTCTCATCAGAAAATGCAAATTGTGACTTGCACTGCGTTAAGGGAGTGTAAGGGAAACTGAATAATAGCTATTAAATATTTACTATATCTGTAATAATAAAAATTTGCTAGTGAATACATTTAAGAAATCTGTTATCAAGCTTCAGACACTGAAATGAGACCAGACAGAAATTATGTTTAAATATCTGAGCTCCTGTAGAAATTGGTACTATTGTTATGTATGAAACTGTGAGCATATCTTAATGTTTTACATGTACAGTGAAACATTGTGTAGATAAAAATATGAAAGCCTGTAGTAGTTAAATCAAACTCTGTAACCTTACTACATCATGTAATTGAATGCTTATGTTCTGCAGGAGGTTTTGCCTGTATGGGTCTTTGATGCCCATGCTGAGCCCTCTTGAGATGAACTTGAATCACTGCCAGCGCATTGCTCTGGTGTCTACAGCTTTACTTCTCACAGTGGTAATTTCTTCTTAAACTTACAGATTCCAAGCTAATACGGCAGTGCATTTTAAACATACATACTTTAAGATTGGGTTTAGGGTGAAATATAATAACAAAAGACTGAATAAAGGCCTTGACCTCACAAATGAGCGTAGATTCTGCCTTCAGATTGGCACTGGCTTCCTTGGTTGGGGCTTTGTATGGATGCCTCCTACCTTGGTGCTGTGTAGATTCCTGCACCTCAATGGAGTTTTGTCTGAACTCTGCCTAGGTGGCCTGTGCTGGTCAGAAAACTTTAAAGTGAGGTAAGTGTGATGGATCAGGCCTATCTGTTATTTTTAACAAGCTTCTGCTGTTATTCTACCTGAATTAGTAAAATCTTTGTTCAGTAATGCATTTTGTGTTCTTTCTCTCTCTTTCTCCTCTCTCTCTAGTCACCAGGATGTTGAAACATCAGTATCAGAATTCTACATCCCTAAGGGTAGGGCACTCAGTTTTTCTGAAGGTACTGCTCCCCTGCTGGATGTATTAACTTTTGTGGAGACTGTGATGTTTATATCTTGGAATGTCTCTAAGTATTGCAGTGCCTAAATAAGGAGTTAGAGTCCGCCTTCAAGCAATATAGAACTGTGCTTATGTAGCTTACTCACAAAACTACAAAGTTTTGTGAATATTTATATGCATAATTTCTTTAATGTCAAAAATGGAAAAGTATTTTTGTCTGCTTTTCACATAGTTGCAAACTCATGGAATACAGACAAAACCATAAAATGTTCTTAAAAATGTGAAGATGACGTTTTATTGCTTACTTATATCTCACAGTATATTGGTGGTCTGTTTTCCAGAAATAGTTACTCTAATTCAACTCACCTCGAGAGCGGGTGATAAAAATCTTGATGTGAAACACACTTTCGCAGCAGAAGAGTGCAGGTGCAAAGTAGAAAAGCAAGCACTTTTTCAAGTGGCATTGATTGTTTTCTCTGCAATATGTAGGAACACAGGAATATTTTTAGATGAAAAAGATTAAAAAATTACCCATTGCGTTTGTGATAACTTATATGTTTGGGTTAGTTATTTATCGTTTGCAATATCCATAATGCTATCTTAAGCATCCTAATTAGGTTTCAGCTTTTCAGAGGAAGGCTGGAAGGCTCTCATGCAGTTGTGGTGCTGTGGCGGGTGCGTGCAGCACAGCTGCTTTCTGATGTCAGTCGCTATTTCAATGCAATGAAAGTGGGAGAGGAAGAGCATTATAAAGACAGTTTTTAAGAAAAAAGTGTCATCAGTAAGCAAATTATTTTTGTCTGTGTTGTTTTGATTAGGATATGAAATAACAAGTAAAGTCTGATTGCTACAAAAGAAATTACATCTGGAGAGTTTAACTGGGCCAGTTTCAGAAACTTTTTGGTGAAATGTGTCATTTTGTCCCTGCACTTGGAAGAACTCTGGGTTGTCTTTACCAAAACTCCTGTTAATACCCATATTCACCTTTGAGCAGAGCAGAATCCTGTCTTCTCAGTGCTCTGTATTTGTTAGGAGTTGCAGTGCTGTGTTCAGAGACACTGGAAGAATGGTGGCTTCCCTGTGGAAAAGGGGAATAGCTGCATGGATCAGTGCGTAAGGTGCTCAGTACATGTTGAGCAGGATAAATGTCGCTGGATTTGTTTCTTGCCCTTCTAGGCATTCTTTTGCTATGCTGATCATGGCGTGGTATCTTGTAGGTTTTTTTCTTGAAGTTTTCTTGGATTTTGTAGGTTAGGGTTGAAAGAGACATGGATAATTTATACTGATCTTTGTGCTCAAGAATCAAAAATCTACCAGAGTGAAGTGAAAAATGTTTCTTGAAAATATTTCTTGTGATGGACTGGCATTTTCCTTTTAGATACATCCGCACTGGCACATGGGACTTCTAGGAGGGCAAGAAAGGTGAATTCATTGGCATTCGTAGTGAAGGAACTTGGGGTTTGGTGTTTTTTTTTTAAATAAAATCAGAGAATGTCTGAAGACTTTGGAGGGGTTGCACATAATATATAAAAAAAAATATTTTTTCTATTAAGATTCAGAATATTTTAAACATGTATTCATGAGAAATATAAAAAGGGTTAATTGAAATTCCTAATATCAAAAAGGTCTTCAGGCACTAAATGCTACACAATGCTTACTAATGGTTGTTTTAAGATCACTGATGGAGAAGTATAAGGATCATTGTTTGAGAATACAAAAAAAAAATAATTTTGTGCTACCATTTAAATCACATGGCTTGTGTACCAGCTTTTAGTTTGCATGTCCATACACTTACAGCAATCTGAATCACAGTTGATTTTTTGGGGGGGTTTGTTTCACTTCTTTGTGACACTGATGTCAAAAAAAGGAAACTAGGTGACGAGGGTAAGCATTAAAGTTTGCTTTTAAAAAATATATCCATATTCTTAGCACATAAAAAATGTTTAAAATGTTTGTTAAAAGGATAGGGTTTTTTAATGTAACACAGCTATTTGTGTGCTATGTTCAAAGCATCAAAGCACTTTAAGGACATAAAACATGCCTGTGTAAGGATTTCTTTGAAGATAGGTATGATTTGTATCAGAGTGAGGTGTCATCTGCTTTTTTAGAACATTCCTAAGGAGACGTGAATCAACACCTGTGTGTTGAGGACAAGGAAGCAACCTTCTTGTCATTCTACCTGTATTTAAGTGTTTGGAGACGGGTTATTAGAAAAATATTTTGAAGTCAGTTTTCTAGTAGAAACATGCTTAGGTGTATGATGTTCATCACAATCTCTTTTTATATTGGAAACACTTTTTTTTTTCCTAAGCACAACACATAGGATGAACACTTTTAAAAATTAATAGTTTGCTTATGCTGAAGCACTGCCTGCAGATGGTCCAGTTAGTTTGGCTTTTGGTGCTGAGGACAGTTATGTCCAAATCATTATGATTTCTTAAGTGTCTTCATCCACTGGGTGGAGTGGGTTGGGATTGCAGTCGATGGGGCTTTGCTCCCTCAGACTTGTGCCCCACCATAAGCTTGTTCCTGCAGTTGTGCCTGTGTTTGACCTCTCCTGTGCAGAGCCTTCTGTTGTCTGATAATGTATCTTCCACTGAGGATTTTCCTCCTGCCCAGACAGTTGCACATATCTCCTTCCATTTGACCTGAGTGCCTGCTTTCACAGATTTTATGCGAATGTATCAGAGATGCCTGCTTTTTGTCACACTTAGATGGAATCAGGTGCTGGTTTTAAAAAGTCTAGGGGAAAGAAACAGAGTTATTTGAGCACCTAATTTCCTTGATCTCTGTTGTTGGCTGGGCTTTCTGGCAAAACTGTGTTTCCTGTAATTCACCTCATTCGCCTCTTTTGCTCATCCATTCCACTGCCTGATGAAACATGTAATTCTGCTGCAGAAGCTGTCTCAAAGAGAAATTGAAGCATATGTTGGCTGAACTATAGTTTCCCTGAAACACCACAGCAACATTTCTAAATGTAATATTTTCTAGATTTCTTCTAGAGAAAAATAAAACTTGCATTTTGATTTTGTTTCAATGCAGAAGACATGTAGAAAAGCTACTTGAAATTATAGTATAGGATTCAATGAGTTATGGGGTGGGCCATAGTAATGGTTTGCTGGTTTTAGAGAACTTTTCTAGACAGTGTTTTTTTCTCTTCATTTATTAAAAATAGTGTATGATTTTTTCATATTTTTTGTAGTACAGCTGTACTCATGAATTTTTACTCATGAATTTTTCTTTTTATGTTGTAAATATTTTGAATATTTATTTCAAACTCAATTTTGTGGTTCCATATTGTCCCTGTATGTTTGACGCTATAGAGATTATATTTATGTATGATGATGTTTTACTGTAATTTGCCCATTATATTTTATATACCCAACTATACAGTAGCAGATTTAACTAGAAATACTGCATGGCGTCACCTTATTCTTTAAGAAGATAGACATTTTTAGAGAAAAATAGAGGAAGATAGAATTAAAGTTCAGCATCCATGTCAATAATTTATGTTTCCAGCAATTCCAGCATACAGAAAATCTCATGGAAAGTTAGAATGAAGTAAGCATAGAGGTATATAAAGGCAATTAAATTAATGCTTTCAAATAACTGTAGCTGCTGGATTAAAGTATTTGAAAATATGTAGACCCAGATGAGCTTTCAAATTATTTTTCATTTTGGGAGACACTTTTTTGTTCTTTCTTCTATTCTTTCTCATTTTTAATTCAGTTATGATATCATTGCACATGGAGTTAGGGTTTGTTAAATGTGATTACTTTTTTTTTTTTTTCCTTCTTTATTTAAGAAGACTGAGTTTATCTTAAGTTTGGCTTGACTTTTATAGCTCAGGTTTGTAACACTTCTAGACAATCACACAAATAATGTGGCTATCTTCAGACCTGTTCAAAAACGTATTCCATTTTAGTGTTTCCATATGTGCTCATGCATGTATGTGCACGGTTAAGTTTGCATTTTCGTAATAAAGGGTAGTTTTGACAATGGATGAAGTGATGGGAACCTTCCTCTGAGCTTGGAGGAGAAAATAATCAAGTATTGAATTACTTGTTTTATGGTGGCATGTTACATCATACTACCTTAAGAAAAAGTTGATCAAAACATTATTGTTTCATCCTTTTTATTGAAAGTCTTGATTGTTCATTGAACCTTTAATTGGTAATTCTGTGCAAAGTTAATAGCTTTATAAAATTGTTCCTCAAGAAACTCTAAATGAAAACCTTCAACAGTTATGTGTAAGGTCTTTATTTTCATATGTTTGACCATTTTATGATGAAGTACTAATTTTCTTCAAAGACCTGTCTTTACTGATGTGCCTAATACTTTTTAAGAATTGAGGAAGTATAGATGGTAAAATTTGTTTTTTATTAATTTTTGTTCATATCAAGACTGGAACTTCAGAGTGTTTTGTGGTAAAAACATTTAGAATTTGTCTTTATGCCTGTATTAAAATAAATGTATGTTTGTATTTCTTCCATAGGTAATGATTTATTGGATAATTTTTAGATATAAAAAGTTGTTGGAATAACTTTAGTGGATTCACAACAAAATAAATCAGATTTGTGAATGACGTCTACCAAGACTGTTTGTTATGGTTTGTTGTGAGACAGGTCTGACCCCCACTACTGGGATCATAATTTAGTGTGCACTGGTAGATTAGGTTACATATCATTCCTATATGGTGCTGTGTCCTTGTGACTTTTCCCATTATATTGTGTTTAGTTCCAAAACATGGAATGAATCAATTCTCATCATGGCCATGTTAATCTTTAACATAATTCTCACCGTTTCTTTTGAACTGAGGTGGCAGCTGAAAGTTGAGCTCTTCTATATCGCTTCAGTATATTCAGATCAGCTGAGAGTCCTAATCTTCTCCCAGTCTTTTGTCTAAATGAATCACGCTGTGATTTTTATTGGCATTCATTCTCCTCAGGTTACTCCACATCCAGTTAAGGTAACTGGTATTTTAACATTGCTGATGTATGCATTCATTAGCTGTATGAAATGATGACTGTCTTTATAGCATTTTTGTAGTTGAAAAAGTAATATTAATTTAAAATAAATGGTCTTTTTTATTATTAGCTACATATGCAAAAAAAGGAACATCTGCCTTCCAAATGTTATTCAATGGTTGTAATTAAAAGGTTAAATAAAAGCTGAGGCAAGCTTTGAATTTTGAAGCATTTGCAACAGCTAGTAGTCTGACTTACTGCAGACATTTTTGTCAAAGTTGAAAAAGTTAGAGCTAATTAATTTCTTGGGAGACATATGATGAAATTGTAGGTGTGATAACATATTTGAGTAACATATGGTCGTTATGGGGCACCTTTCTAATGACTGAGCACCAAGTTAAATATAGACTTTCCAGTTTTTCACTTCTTCTATTAGTGGTTCTTTGTTACTATGATTTAAACTCCTCTTATTTTCCATTGTGTATGAAATAGGATTCTTTATATGTTTGTAAGAAATTGAAAATTAATACTACCACAGTGCTGTATCTTGGTAAAATTTACTGAATTTACTGAAGCAGACAGTCTCTCTTTGTCATAGCCTTCTGATTTTGGTAGCATTAACTGAGATTAAGTATATTTTGACCTGTGTTTTTTAAAATGTGAATCTTGCTGCTAAATGTTTAGGTGTGTGTCCACTGAAGTAGGAGCAAAAACATTTTTGAAAAATTGGTGGAAAATGCATGTTGCTCCCCCCCCCATATGTAATATATTGAAGCTTATTTTAATAAGCTATTGTAATTTATTATGTCATAAAAAGGAGCACAGAGGTATTTTTGGAGCAATTTCTCATTCAGTCTACAAAGCAAAGCCATAATAAATTGTATGATGTTTCACAAGAGGCAGTTTTGCTGTTCCTTAGGAGGTTAGTTGTAAAGATTGTATTGGAGTAAATAAATGTTTTATTTTGTAACCAAAGTAATCAGAATCTTACATAGTTTAAAATGTCATTTATCTATTATTATAATTTAGAGAAAATTTCCAAATTTATTATTTCATTGTCAACAAATGGAATGAGCAATGCAATATATAAATTTATTGATAGTGACACAAATGAGGAAGGAAATAAAAATGTTTCAGGTGAAAATAAGGAACAAAATGGAAGGAGAAAAGTGTTTCCTGGGGGAGAGGTGTTGGAGAAAGCTGCTGTTCATGGTGGGAGAAGGTAAAGGTTGCATATTGATAGGAGCTAAATATGTGTGGGAATTGTGTCGAGTGTAATAAGATTTTTTTTTTTTTGCAAGTCATGCTTTTGTCTGTATTTCAGTCTCAAATGAAATGAAAGATGTCAGGGTTTTATTGCTATAAAAATGACAGTTAATTAATTTTGGTCTAAAGAAACTCCATTGCTCATCAGTTTTGCATTGCTGGAGATGATGCTGGATTATCAGAGAATCTGAATTCGTAGTAGCTGCAGCTTCACTTTTGAAGCCTTGTCATATAGCCTGTAACTGTGGCTACAGAATGAAGAAGGGGGTTTAACTATTGCAAGAAGCATGGTAACGATTATTACTTGAATATGGCCATCGTTTTCTTACAGGAGAGTGAACAATCTGTGCTGATACTTAGGGAAAGAGAGAGAAAATCTCATATTGCTTAGAAGGAGCAAATAGAAAATTATGTCTTGTTAGCAATGGTATTAGTCGAGAGGAGAACAGCCTGAGAAAGATAAGGCTGGGAGTGCCATTTTCATGCAGCCAAAACACCTAGCACTATGTACAGTGTTGTTTGGACTTTGTTTCTTACATTGATTACCTTTCTTTTTTCTTTTATGTAATTTTTGTAAAAAGGGAGCTTTAATATGTCTCTTGCGTTTTTGTATAAGATGCTCAGATGATAATTTCTGGCAGGCTCTTTGGTTAGAGAAGAGAAACAGATCCTGATTTCTACCAATGAAATTGTGTTTTGCTGTTTGCATTTATAACATGTTACAAGAATTACTCATGAAAATATTTTTAATGGATATAGTAAATTTCGGATAGAGTTAAGTTTCTTACAGCCTATCTCCTCTTAAAACTGTCTAGTTGATCAAGCTATTTATTTACTGAAATATTTTTTCTGCGTATCACTGAAGCATTAAGAGCATGATCACAGACAGAAATAAGTGGAAGGACTTTAAAGTCTAGAAGTCTTAATTGGTTTAACACTTGATTCTGCTTTTTGTTAAATTAGAAATATTTTGGTAATCTTTAAATGATAATTTTGTCTATGTAAAGTTAACTTTGTGAATAAGTTACTCTTTTAGTAGCAGAAAGTTATTTAATACTTGCTTACAATATAGATGTTGGGATGTGGGCAAGGAGGAAGACTTCCTCCTCACCCACAGTTATATTCAATCCTGATAAGCCTAATATGCTGTATACAGGAGACATTTGTATATTTTTATTTTAGTGTGTTTGCCTAGGAGTGACGTTTGTTATGTTTTTATTTTAGCTTGTTTGTCTTCAAGTAGGTGTGTTTAATTCTGAAGCATAGACAACTGAAATTGTCTATAGTATAATTACTATGCATTAATTATGGTGCCAGATGTGATGAGGTCAGGACTCCAGGTATTCACATATTTAGTTATTTATTGTTAAAAATTGCTGAAGCCCTGAAGGGACTAGTGATCAGGGAGGATGGTGTATGTTAAAAATCTAATTAAAAAAAAAAAAAAGTCTTGTGGCACATGATGAACTCTCACATCTAAGCATTTTTGGATGCTTTCATAGCCATCTGTAGAGGGAGGATCATTGATTATGCATCAGCCAGATAAAAGAGATCATTCTGATACATTTCTTTCTTCACCAGATACCATTTTACTGCAAAATAGTATAGTACCTTGATCAAATGATAAACCCAATTTTTTTAAAGGGGTCATAATAAAAGCGTACTATATAAAGAACACAAAGGCTGAGCTTATCTTGGTGGTTTCTGATAGCTGTACAAATCATAGGAGGGAGGAGGGAGAAGAATTTTGATCAATTACATTTAAAATAAGTCACCACCAGACCCCCGCATCCCACCACTGATGAGCTTTTCCTGCAGCTTCTCTTCTGAGTTGAAACATTGTAAAACAATTTTGACAAAACATTGGTTTCCACTTAAAACTCTGAATGTTCAGTTTAGTGTTATGTAGTCTTATTAAGTTATGAAACTAATGAAAAAAAAGAGGTACACAAAGTCAGTTGTTATCAGAAACATATTTGCCATCTACATTTGTTTAGGAAGATAAAGTTTAGTGTATTAAGAATGTACATCAGACCGGCTAGGTTCTATAATGTCCAGAGCAAGCAGTAGTTTACAAAACGAGACGTGAAAGAAAGATCCTCATAGTTTCATATGGGAGACAGACATAATTTAGAATGAATTCCTGTTCTGTTGCTGATCACTTTGTTAAAGGTGTTAAATCACAGCATAAACTTCATTTGCCTGATATAAGCCTCATAATGATATTTTTTTCTTAAGAAATTCAAAATAACAGAAAGAAAGAAAGCATGATTTTTCGTATTCATTTGTTTGTTTTCTCTTTAAAACAGTCTTTCAGCTTTCTGTATTGAAATAATTCCAAACATTCAAATGTTAAAATATCACATTTGGCATATGACATTTCTCATTGAGGAACAGATCTCTGTTTATAAATTTTTGTCATTTTTCTTGGGGCTGGGGGTGGAATATGATAACTGTTTGCAAGTTTTCTACTTCACTTTCAAAAAAAATATAGGAATTTTTATATTATAGCTCTTTGCTACCTGTTGAAAAAATTATGCAATTGCAGATAAAAAATAAAGGAATTTGTCCATTTTCTTTTTACGTTTACCTCAGCAGTTCAACATTGTGAAAGATACACTTGTGTTTTAGATGATGTATGAGCTGCAGCAATTTCTCTTGTACACTTCTCTGTTATTTGATACTGTGAGTGAATATTGTTATTGCAGTTGCCACTAAATGTGTGGGGTTTTTTGTTGTGTTTTTGGGGGCTGCTTTTTTTCTGGGAAGATCTCTAGATAAGGAAATGCAAGAAAACATATTATGTGCCAAGTGACTCGTTGAAATTAAAACATGAAGTAAAATGTAGGTAAATAATAATGTAGCATGGGAAATTCACTGTAAAATATATACACATAGAATTAAGTCTATATTTAATGCACATACAAGGCGGGCTTTTTAATAAGTAATTGTTTGTAAGGGTTCTTAAATTCGGTGTGTCTGATGGAGAATATGAAACAGAGTTGGGGTCAACTCCTAAATAGAGAATAAGGGAAATATTGAGTAGCTTCTTGCTCAGTGACAGGGGCAGAGCTCCCATGCTAATGTGTATGTACCTGAAATTAAGTCTGCATAGTCAGCTTTAGTTCTGTTTTTTTTAAAAACTTTGAATACTTCACTTAGCTTCACTTAGTAACTATCTACTCGGCCTTTTAAAGGAGTTTGCTTTGAATCCGATTTCCTTTTTAAAAGCCAATTGAAAAGTAATTGTATCACATGGAGTTACATAATTTCTCAGTTTGGGTTAGAACAGACATTGGCACTTGAAATCGTAATTGGTTGCTGTAACAAGCTCTTATCTATAATAAGAACTAGCTACTAGAGAGGAATAAACACTACTTCCAGCGGTTTTCACAGCTGTGTGTGGCCAGAAGAATGTAACAAATCTGGACCACTAAGCTCAGATCTCTTGAGGAAATGTACTTTCTGACCTTGCCACTCACTTTTCTTTCCCCTTCTATTTAATCCCACCTTCCCTTTCCTGTTATATTCGTACTCTCCTCTTTTGATTGTCCTGCCACTGTTCATTTGCACTTACACCTCCCAGAACCGGACCTCTTCTTTCTCTTTGTCTTCTCAGACCATCGTGAGTCCCAGCTCTTGATCCATGCTCCCAGCTCATTTCTATGACTATTTCAAATTTCTCTCAACTGCTAAACTTTCTAGCCATCCACTTGCCCACTCTGCCCATGTTGTGCTTTTTATTTCCTGCTCCCCATCGCCCCATTCAGAATTCCACGATGCATTTGATCCAGCTTGAATTATTCCATGTGGACTGCTTCTTTAATCTCTATGCTAGCTGGACATCATCAAAGGTAATACTTGGAGTGCAAGAAAGAGCCTCTCTGCACTCATTCAGTTGCCTGGCGCTGTTGCAGAAAATTGATTGTCAGAGCAGTTTCAGGAAATGACCTGGTCGGTCCCTGCATCAGAGGAGAGAAAATGGTCTGCAAGTCTTATCTTATATATATGTGTGTTATCTTATATATATGTGTGTGTGTGTGTGTGTGTATACAAATAAATAAATATATAAAAATATAAACATTCATCACATTTGGGTGTCTCTTCCTACAGACATCTCTGACACCAGGTGAATCCCCTGCCAAACTGCAAGTTCCAAGTCAAATTTCAAACCCTGGTTACTAGAGTTTTTTGACAGGAGATTTACTATAATGTTTCTATACAATAGCATGACAATGTAGCTCCCCCTGAATTTGCTGAGAAATAACTGACTTAAGTCAACTTGTTTCAGATTGTATTTAACTTCAACTAAAGCAGTGGAAAGATTACCTCTAGGTAGCGTGAGGATTGGCTCAGGCTGCTGAGGTTACTCCTGTTCAAGGAGGTAGTGACAGCCACTCTTCTGTGTGCTCTTTCGTACTTCAGATACGGTGACACTGCCCTTCAGCATTCTCAGATTTTCTTCCAGAAATTGATGGTTGTTACAATGCAAAGGAGGAAGGTGGAGAGGTTGAACAGTCTTGACATATTTACTCTGGAAAGCTGAAGGTAATTTAAAGGGATTGATTTGCATTGTCGGGAAAAAAGTGTTTCAAAATGCAGATGCGAGACTTACAATTTAAATACATTATATATTATAAACATATTTATATAAGCTAAATATGAATATTCCATTTCTTTGACAAAAATATAATAGGTAAACCAGTACAGAGCTCCAAGAGCTTTTAAAATGTAAATGTGTTTAAGAGGATGCATAAAGTATATAGATATATGTAATTATATTTATTTTCCCCTTTGGAATGAAATTGACTGAATTTCAATAAATCAGAGTCTTAAAATTGTTTACCAGGTGTAGTTTTGGAAAATTATTTCTAATATTAATTGTGCAAAGAGATTGGGTAGTGTTTACTTCTTAGTTACCCGAGAAGTCCAGACTTCTTGTTCTGTCAAATAATGTGTGTAAAGTATGACAGTGTAGGTAATCAGCACACAAGGGAAGAGTATGTCCAGCATCTTGTTTAGCACTTCTGAAGTCTGCAGTCCAGATGACCAGAGAATGATGTTTACAGTAGAAGTCACTTGGGATTTTTCTTTACATAAGTGTAAGAAGAGAGTTTATACTCTTGATGTTTGATGTCTGGATGTCTGGCAAGACTCTCAAGGTATGTGGTGGCAGAGTTGTTACTTCCTTTTCTCAACTGGTTCTATTAATGTGAGAAGGCTGTAAGATTGTGTAAAAAAAAAAAAAAAAAAAAAAAAAAAAAGAAAAATTAAACACGAGGCAAATAGGTTCATAAGAAGATGTTTTGAAGTGATTGTGTATGCTTGCTGAATGTGCTCAGTAAGGAAGTACCAATTAGCATGGTTATTTAAGCACTTTGCTTCCAATGGATCTATATTTCTGCTCAAAAGTGGGGTTTTTTTTGTTGCCTGAGCTCCCAAACCTGCTTCTTGTGATGTTGTTTTTTTTTTAATCCAGTAAAAATTTTTTGTCCCACTGTTCTCACCCTTCCACTGCAAATACTTGTTTAGATGTAAAATGTGACTAAATAGTCTCTTTCACATTCATATACTGAATTTTCTAACATCTGTTTAAATGCTCAATTCTCTTCCCTTTCTGTTGCTGTCAAGATCTTGTACTCCTTCAGTCAAGATAGTCAATGGCCTGCTTTCCTGGGATAAGCCCCTGATTATCAGGGATTTTCTCAAATAATGATGCCCCTTCTGAGAAAGATGTAGTTGAGAATGTTGGAAATGAAACAAGACCTAAAAATCTAGAAGGGGAATTGTATTAGTAATTGTAACCATGCTCCTAGTTGTTTATAAAAATGATGGTATTTATACTGGAACTCTATGGACAGAGAATATAAAATGAAACTGCAGAGGTTATTTTTCAATGCTAAAAGTACCAGCTGTTTTTCTCCCTCTACCCAATATGTATTTTTTCAAGGATAATCTTGTATTGATCAGACACGGAAATCCATATCATCTGTAGATTATATTGTCTCCTCTGTACCAGAATATGATTGGTCTCTTTGTAACTGCCCACTTGATACAACAAATGTGGAAGTTGGGCACCTAATTACATTTGGAAATTGCATTCTGAAGCAAATACGGCTTACATGTGGCCAGCTCTCACTGAAACAATATGTGAGAGCTAGGATTCACACAGGAGAATACCTTTTATCTGTTCTTGAAATAAACAGTACTCATGGTTACAGCACCTGTGTCCAAAAGTTAAAACACTCTAATTCTAATTTTTGAGAGACTTGTCCTCTGTGTCCAATGGTTTAGAGATCTTCATGTATGTAAAAATTAGAATTTGAGAAAGTGTCTCTAAAATATTTTGATACTGAATAGAAGACTCGTGGCTAGAAGTATTGTTCATGAGAAGCCACTTAAAAGTAAACACAAACCATTTAACAACATCCATCTCCAAACTAGATCTTGTGACAGTGGAAGTCCTGGAATATGTGCATGAATGAACTCAAGTCAGGAGCTTACTGTTGACTCAGTTTGGTTGTACCTACCAAAGTGACCTGTCCTGCAAATTAACAAGGAAGAAAGAGTAGCATCACTGGTTACTCTAACACACGTCCTCCTGCCTCTGATAGTAGCTACCATTTGATGCTAGGGAAGAGTATAAAGAAGAGGGAAAGACATTAAGTCCTTCTGCAGTTCTTCACAGTTGGCTTTCCTCTTTACTAGCCTGAACAGCTTTGTATAATCACCAGCTTTCTTTCACCACCTCTTACCTTCTTTTACTGGACATTTTTTACTATGTTGGACCCCTGCATGTCTCTACCAATGAACAATTTAATTGTGAAAACTCTAATTTGCTCTGCCTTTTTGATGCCTGTTTTCTGACCCTGGTTGATTTTTATTTATTTTACTTATTTATTTTTATTGTGAGACTCATCCTTTTTGTCCTGTAGAAATTTATGGTTTTTAAGTTAAAGATATTGTTCAATGTTGTTTGGAAACCTACACAGTCTATATGAATTGGATTTTTTATGATCTAAATGCTTATTAGCTGTTTGAAAAGAAGCCTCAGATTTCCGAGGTGTAATTTCTTTTTACAGAGGCTGTTTTGACAGTTTTTCCATACTTATTTGTCTGCCCACTAATTCTGTTCTTGAGAATAGTTTATACTAATTTTCTCAATTCAGATGTCAAGAGTTTTGGTTTGCAGTTTTTCTGTATGTCTTCATGTCTTCTGTCTGTATGTTCTCATGAAATCAAATGAGAATTTCTTTAAGTGATATAACAATTGGAAGAGGGCAGAAGAAATCCACATTGCTTAGGAAAATCTGCCTAGGTAGGGCTTCTTGAATTATCAACACATGTAAGCAAATGCAAAGGCAGACCATCCTTTAACAAAGGCCAAACATTTGAAAGACTAGTCAAGACACCAAAGAATATTGTGGTGAACAAGAGCTGTTGCCTTTTACATTAACTTATTAGTCTTTTAGCAAGAAGAGATTTGATAAAGCACTCAATCTGATTTCCTTTATTAACATATAAACCTTAAGAAGTTTATAGCCATGCTTTTCTGGCACAGCCACTTGGGTGAAAATCCTCAAAAATGTGATCAAACTTGTAAAGCTAGAGTAATTAAAATCCTTTTAAAGCCAGTGTTGTCTGAGGAGGAGACAGTGAGTATACATACATGGGATGCTGTAAAATTGTCGTTTGTCAAGAGGGAGCAGTGATGATCAGTAATGGACGGTTATGGAATTTGCTTATCAGGACGTGTAAGAAGTTCTCAGCTGTTCTCAAAACCTTGCAGTGGTCCAGGAAGCTGAAACACATTGTTGGACAATCTTTTTTTCTTGGTACTTTCCCCTCTTTTTTCTTGTAATTTTCAAAGTTTTTTATAAAAGATAGGGAATGAGATTCAGTTGTGAACACAAAATCTGTTGTGATCATTGTGCTCATACATCTGGCGCACATTATGTCAAGGATAGTCTCTTTCTTTGCAATTGTTTTTTGAAGATTCATGAAGTGAACTTCTTCACATTGGAAGAAAATGTAGAGCACTGGCTTTTAATGTTTCAGCAATTTGCTCTATAAAGTCTCTTAAGTTTGTAGTCTTGAATTGGTTTGGGGGTTTGTTTTAGAGGCTGTTCTTAAAGTAATTGGAAGTACAATAGCTCTGCACTTAAGTGAGTAAAAGGAGATTGAAATATAAGAACAGGGTTTGAAACAGTTACAGGATGATACTTACTGGAGAACTGAGGAGGAAAAAAAGGAGTTTGAGAAAACATTTTATTTCTTCCTTCCTAAAAAAGTTAATCCAGATGTAGTTGCCTATACAAGGTGGCTTACTTATATAATTTATATTCCAGATAGCAAACTGCTCCTGTGCTGTGCTCAATATATAAATATCACAGTAGGTATCCCAAATGATAAAAAAATCTGGTGGTGTTTTTTTGGGGATTTTTGTTTTGTTTTATTTTTCAAATAAAATGTGCTGTAAACATGAAACTTTGTCAGACCTGCATGGTTTCTCTGTGTATTATACATCAGCTGATATTTTGCTGATATTTAGCATCCTTTTGAAGTTGTTATGTGTTCCAACTGCAGCTGCATAGTGCTGAGCACAATGATTTTGTCTGTTAGCGGATGTAAAGGTTGTGACAGTGTATTGGGAGTGTTGTAAGTGATGTCAACATGTAAAATTGTTTCCCTTATGACCACTGTGATGCTGCATGTTATCTTAATAGGTTTCATTTAATGCATAGCTATTCCTGATTCTGGTCAGCAACCAAGTGGCTGTTAAGATAAATTAGTAGTGCAGTCTTGGTCTAGCATAGAAGCTGCAAAACTTTGACGCTTCACTTCTCTGAAAAACATGGTGAATTTACCTCAAGACAAGAGCATGGGAGTACTGAAGTGAGGACTTCAAACTGCAGAGGACACTTTGACTTTCTTCTGAGAGTTTGTCTTCCAGTGCCGTCAGTCAGAGTTTCATCAGCCAACTGCGAGCCCATAGGTGCACATTGCTATGGAAGGGATGTGAGGCATGTGCCTTTCAGCAGGACTGAAAGCATGGCTGAAGACTTTGACTAGTTGGGGTCACAAATTGGTGCAGGATTTATTGATTTTATTCTTTTTTCGTTAACTTATTCCTGCTTTTTATGAAGTTGTGAATTTCATCAAATAAAGGGTTATTTTTCTGTGGTCACATAAGGCCTTCTTGATCACTTTGGAAGGTCATGATACTTATTTGAGTAGAAAGTGCCTCAGTTTTACGTAATGAAAATTTGATGATTTGGACCCAAGCCATCAATGACATTAATGATGGTTCAATTCCAATTGCTGTTCTGTGAGATCTGAGGTTTTATGTACAACACTGACTTAAAAGCATTTTGCTCAGCACTTTATTAGTAAGGAAGTTTTCCACAAGACCTTAACAGCCTGTGAAACTGGAAGAGTGAACAGAAGTTGGAGATGTGTCATAACAAAGCTAGAGGCTTCAGAGATGAGCTCACTGATGCGAGACATGCATACCATGTTTTGTAGACGTTTGTGGCAGATGTACTCAGGGGTCTGACTTAAAAGTTGGGAGGAAGACTTGGGAATATTTTCAGTGATCTTTGTGTAAGTTTTGTGTAGGTAGGTGTCTGTGAAACGCCCTTTCTGGCCAGGGATTAGGATGAACACTTTGAGATACGAAGAAAATTAAAGTATAGTAATGAAAGTGATGGATTGAAAATAATACAAGATATGCTTTATTAAATTCTTTCCTTAAAAGGATACAGCTCTATAACCTAGTTCTCATTTCAGTATTTTTAATGCAGCTTTAAATATACATCCATGTATTTATAAATATCACACAGAATTTTGTTTTATCAGTTACGTAACTGTTACTCTGTACCAGTTCTCCCTCTTGCTCACAGTAACATTCAGAATGAATGAATTACTGAAGGTAAAATAAAGTAAAAAAGCAGCCTCCTCCTCAAGATCAAATGCCAAAAATATATAACTGAAAGTTCTTTTCTTAATGCAGCTATGCAAGGAATAGTTTGCAAGTTTAAAAACATATTAGCAGCCTTTCCTAGGGGGAGATTTAGCCTTGGTGTCAGGAAAGCTGTTCTCTTAACTCTCTTTTTAGTTTGTGGTTTTATCTGACAAGTTGATGAGCAACTTTGCACTTTTTCATTAATTTTTGAACTGTAATGTCTAAAATCAAAATCTCTCCTAAAAATCAGTAGATACATTACAATTCTTCTTCATCTCATCTCTTGGAATTCTGTATGGTAAATACCCAGTAAGACAGGTTCTCACTAAATGTAAATGTAAAGAGTAGAATAATATCTCATGCAAAATTTAGTTATCTTCAATCTTCATCGTCCTGGAAAGCAAGGCAGCATTTCCTTTTGGGGTTAATGACAGATGATCATGTGTAAGAATTCAGAGTATTTAACCTGTAATTTCCCATGCAAAGGACTGAAGTTTGTGTCACCACTTGCAACCGAAAGGTGGTAAAACTAAGAATGTAAATTATACAGTTTCTTAAATGAAAAAATTGTCTGAGCTCATAGTTTTAGCTAAATATTTACAAAAAAGTTGGCATGTATTGTAGAGCTCATAAAACAAAGTAAGATTTCACTGTTTACATAAAAATCAACAGTAAGAAAGAAAAGTTAAGTGTAGCTAGCAGATAATGTCTCTGCCTCCAAAAGTAGAAATGATGTGAAAGATTGGAAGGGAAGTTATTGCTTCCGCATAACAACTTATGTTGATAGATTATATATATATCAATTGCAGTCTTAAAAGATCTGTTGTCTCAAAAAAAAAAAAAGATAATTTCAAGGTGTTTATAACAAATCTGGGCAAACAGCATTTTTGAGCACTTTTTGGCCTGCAGCACTTCTTTCCAACAGAAAGCAGAGGTTTTAAGTATATGATATAGGGCTTGTTTGAATGGAGACTGGAAGAAAAGCTGGAGAATAGAATAGTATAGAGCCAGTACACCAGAGTTTGAGTGCATATGCCAAATTGGACACATTCTGTATTTTACTATGAATTTTTTTGTAATCTTGTTAATTGAATTTTGCATATGTATGTTTATTTGTTTAGTCTTCATCCCTACCTGTGCTCTAGGGGGTTGAATTTCATTGGTGATGCAGGGAATGAAAGTAGACTCAGAAGCAAACAGAAGCAAAACATGAAGAATATATTTCTTTCTGCTTTAAACAAAATGCAATGACAATTGTACATGAAATGCTCTTTGCCCGGTGTGGCACTTAAAGGAAAGGACCATGTTGTTGGCTGTGTTTCTCCGTCTCTTAAGCTCCCAAAAGAAGTCCAGACAGTTTGCTGACCCGAGATAGACCTTTAAGTCTCTGACTTCTCAGACAAGAGGGGCAGTGCTCTTCATTGGCATTCAGATCACAGGCAGGCACTGGGCTCAGCGCATAGCCAAGAACTGCTTTAGGATTTAGACAAAGCCACTCTGGCAAAACATCCCAGTTGTCAGGGTAGCTGGCAGTTTCCTAAAGAACTGTTACATAATGGAGAGACTGAGAAAAGCTTTAGGATGCAAATTTTTTTTTTAAGTAAAAATTAAAAAAAAAAAAAAAAAGTAAGTGGCTGTGATGGCTGTGATTTGTGAAAAGAAACATCCATACTCCCTCCCCTGCCCCATCCTATCTTCCCCCCCCCCCCC
>JAOQGH010000023.1:37912685-38012557 GCA_025769975.1 Gallinago jamesoni
TGTTTTATATACAGAAGCTGATTTTATCTCAGTAAGTGTGTAAGAATTTACTTGTTGCTATAAACTACTCCTATTTTGATAAAGTCTTTCCCCCCCCAACTGTTTTACATTGTTGATCTGCCAGTTGAGCTGCGTAATTTTAAAAGATAGATTTTTCTTCTTTTTTTTTCTTGCTTTGTTCAAATAAAAGGAAAATGGAAGACATACGAGTGAGCAGAATATGTTTATGCTATGATGTCAATGATACAAACTGTTTTTTCAGTTGTTGTTGAACTGGAATTTTAAAAAATGTGTGGCTGTTGGTGTGCTACTTCTCTGACAAATAACGGAATTGAAATAAGAGCCTGTATATGATGATACAAAATATGGTACTCTGAAGTTACCTAAAACATGTGTGATTTTTCCCTGGCAGTATCATGAGGCTCCAAGAAGCTCTAAAATAAATAATCAGAACAAGTATATTAATCAGGTTACTTTATGAGCTCAATCTCTGGTTGGTTATGTAAGGACATGGGAGAGAAGCACTTTGAGGATAAAATCTAAAAATACAAGTTGAGGACCTTTCTGGAGCTTAAAAAATCCCACTAAAATTGATTGGATTGCAATGTGCTAGGAGTGGGAGAGAAAGAAAAAGCTGTTACATTACTCTTGCTCTGTTGAAAAAGATTTCTTAATTATTTTACATTAGAAATAGAGCTCTCAATTCTACAACGTGTTCAACATCATATTTAGTTAAGAAAATACAGAAACACTTAATTTTTTAGCATGTGCTTTGAGTCTTTACAAATCAACGTGGCAAATGTCTTTCAGTCAAGATCTTATTCTGAGCTATTAAAATAAAATGCGATATTTTGCAGATATAAATATATATAAAAATTTGTCTCTATATTAAAAACATATAAATATATAAATGCAGGTATTTTGCCTTTATGCTCAATGAGGTGGATATGGCTTATTGGAGTGTTGTAACTGGAGAAATTGTGGACATTCATTGTTTACTTTGTCTGGTCTGGTGTTGCTTTGAGAAACTAAATTTGCCAGTAAAAAAATCGGTTTAATTTCCTCAGTTGAACTAACAGTTAACTTCAAGGATCATAGGAATTGCTCTGTGCAATATTGGCACACAATGTGTTCTTTGTGGAAAAATAACTCAGGAAAATGACTTCTGACAGTATGTTTTTCTGTTTAATTAAAAATAGTTTTGTTCCTATTATAAAACCATTTGTTGGGTTGGTTAAAATGTCCAGTTGTTCCTTCTGCACACACAGAGTCTTACCAGTTTAGAAGTATGCAGAGTGTAAGACTATGCTCAGAGATATAAAGTTCAAACATAATAATAAGGTTAATGTACTTTCACTGAGTATGTTTATTAGAATGTTGATGTGAATATTTTTGAGGTTTTGGTATTCTAATGTAACTCAGGAGGAATGTATCAAACAAATGTGATTTTCAAATAGATTTATTCTATGCTTGCTCCTGTTGCTGTTTATTATTAGTAGTACAGTCTTCAGCAGTAGGGTCATGGGATGAAATTGATAGTTGATATAATTATTTGCATAGTAAAAATATTTCACAGTATTCTTGCCTGAGGTTTATGCACCATGAAACTGTAATTTTCTGGCTGCATTTCAGGAGTGTGTTTCTGTTAGCAATGAAAGTACTCAAATTCACAGTCAGAGTAATGGAAACAAAGTCATGTGTATTCCAAGTTGCTGGGGTATAGTTTTGTACATGTGCACATTATGCTCCTGTGTCACTAGTTTTATCATTTTTACTAGAGATTAAGTACATCGCTGAACTTATTAAGTTATCACTTTACTGGTGTGATTAGAGACAGAATTATGTATCTGTAAACTTAGACTTTTTCGTGCAACAAGCAGTAGCTCCAGGAGGTCAAATGGATCCAAATGGTCAAATGGAATTATTAGCTCTCTGATACTGCTAACTAGTTAAACTAATTTGGTACTACACAATGATAATAAAGTGTTGTATGGCACACTGGAGCCATACAACTGGAGAGAAGGTCGTTGCCTTTAGATGAAAAATGTATAATAGTTAGCATTTGTGATCAGATGTATTTATTTTTGGCAGAAAAACCATGAGGGCATATGAAAGAGAGCAGCCTGTGCCAGGTTCTTCCTGTGATCATCTCAGCCCTGATGAGTTTTCATCTCTGTGCCTGAGTATGAGGAATTGAATAGTTTGGCAAACTCTGAAGACTTCAAAAGCCCCGTATACTTCTAAATAAAATATTTGTTTTATTTTTAGCTAGAATCAGGAAGCTTTTTGAAATTTCTCTGTTACTCATTTAAGGGTTGTTTTAGCAAATTTTTATTTGGGTTGCAGAAATATTCTGAAGCTTTTGGATGTTCTATCTAATGTCTTTTACTGAACAAAAACCACATGGGCATTAATTTAAAGGTAGGAATTTGGGTATGTCTTCAGGCTTGCAGCTTGAAGTGCTCAGGTAGCTTCATGTCAAAAGAGCCAGACCTTTAAGTGAAGCCTGGGTTTCTTATTGCACGTAATATGGATGGAAGAAGAAGAAAAGCTGTACGTGAATTTGGGCTGAGATACATATCTCTCCTCATGTCTGATAATACCTCTGGTTGTTCCTGAAGCAGGTTAGGGAGTGCTACTGGGAAGGGAGCAGTGGCAAGTGGCAGTAATGGTTAAAGCTGGTGTATCTGACTTTGGTGCAGGGCACCGTGCTTGTGACGGCACCTATCAATGTGGAGGCAGCGACTATCAGCATGAAGTCTGACAGACTCAAGAAGCTGTTCCTCACCCTTCAGCTGTGTATAGCTGTGACTACCTTTGCTTTACTTAAGACACAACAACAGCAGACGACGAAATCCCATGAGCTTCAATCATGGGATTTGGGTTCAGGCCTGTCAAAACCTGTAATATAACTGTAATCTTAAATGCATGTTTAAGTACTTCCGTGTATCAGATTTTAAGGGAAAGGGCGGGATGGAAATAGGAAAGTACCAGCATCTGGTTTTAGGCTGTTGCTATTTGAGTAGTACTATTTTTGTACAATTCAGATAATTGTACCAAAATAGTGCAACAAAGGCTGTAGAAATGACCCTCGTTACTTGCTTTTGTGTTGTTGCCATGAAAAGTAGTAAAAAGATCAGAAAACTGCTAACCAGTCTGATCTTTTCATTATGTTTCCAGTGGTACTTTAAACTATAGGGGCAAACCTAGTGGTTGATTCCCACCCTTCCCACAGCTGCTTGAATTTACAGGGAGGAAAAGACACATAAGGTTGTCTGAGTCTTAAAATCAGATGGTTGTTGTAGTCCTGGGGGTTGTGATTTCTCTCTGACCATCGTATCAGCATTGTATCACTTGGAAAGAGTTTGTCCATGGGCAAAATTCCCTGCCGAAGCCTTCCTGTAGATTTGTGCTGTCTGTCCTTCCACCACACTGAAATTGCAGCTCTTCCTCCTCCCCCTGCCTAGGACCACCACATGCAGGGTTCCTAGCAGGATCTGTGGGGTATTTTCCAGACTGGGAAACAGGGTAATGGGATGGGGATGGGGATGGACCAGTCCTGACATGAATGCTTACTGACTGACTTGAAGCTCAACTCAAATTACTGTCTTTCCTTCAGTGGAAACTCAATTTGAGGCAGATGGAGAGAGATGTGTCTCTTCTATTCAGTAAACTAGATTCAGAAATTCTGTGGGAAGTGAATGTGCCTAGTCTTTTCTCCATCCTGGTGCTTTTGCCCGGCTGTTCGGAGTTTGTTAGGGAAAGACGTACAGACTGACAGAGTGCGTTAGCTCATCTGCTCCTGTTTCCTTTGGTGACTGAGCTAATAGCAGAACAAGGACAAAAAATTGTTAGGAAAGAAAAATCAGTGTTTTAAAGGATGTCATTATTTTTCATTAAAGTATTGTTGTTGAGGATCTAATGTTGAGAGACTGCACTAATTTTTCAGGGATGTGACCCCACTCTCTTCTCACAGTATAATTTATTTTTTCCACCATTCTGTTTTGCTATTCTGTCTCTTGTTTCATTCTTCAAAATAACTACTTTGCAGTTTTGGTTCTTTGGGAAAGTGTAAAGTAGAAGAAAGTTTGATTTCTGGACATCAGACCATGAACGTTTAATTACCAATACTTAATTAACTTTCATAACCAGAAAGAACTGTAACAATTGACACAGTTCCTGATGTATGTCAGACTTGAATAATAAACTGCATGGAAGCTGTTGAAATACAGCATATGATGACAATGCAAGGTATTATTGAAATACCTGTTTTGTTATTTTCAGAATAAATAAGATGCGAGAAAAGTAGAGTTAATTTCATAAATAGTAATTTATTAGTAAAGAGGAGGCATACATCTAGGGATGTGACAATGATGGCTTTTTTTCTTAATTGGACAACTTGGAATGCCATGCTGAAGTTGAACCATAAGTAAGATTCAAATGATTATTCCTTATGGATAAAACCTGAAATTGAACAACAATGCTCACTCTTTATTACTTATATGATACATAAAGAGTGTTTCATATAAGTTCCCTATATATATATAAAATAATATAAAGAATGAGGGTGCTTGGGAGTTTTGATATTATAATCTAGTTATCTAGTTTATTTAAATGAAAATTCTGGGGGGTGGTGTGTTGCTGCACCTCTTACTCCTTTCACATTTCATCTTGGAATACTGTTCGGCTGCAGTCTGTCGGTGGATGAGATTCTTACGGTTGTGTTAATTTTGAGTTCATTGTGAGGAAAATTCCCTTTGAAAGAAAAAGGAAGATTAAACTGATGTTCTTAAGTGCCATATTATTCATTTGGCAGATGGAGTGCATTGCAGTTACATTCAGGTAGCTTCAGCCACTCCTTATACAACACCAAGACAAAACAATTCCTGTCAGATTCTTTGAGCAGTAACATTACATATTTTCTCTCATACTGAAGTATTCATGCAGTTATTCAGTAGGTGTGAGAAAGCTCAAGGTGCAGGACAGAGCCTTTCTGTTCAACTCTGTGTGGCTGTAACAGTCAGGTACTATACCTGCCCCTCTCCTTCCCCTGAGAGATGAGTGGCAAGTTTCCCAGGTCTCCAACTGTGGAAAAACAGTGGTGTTTCTCACGCACTGCTCTCGATGGATGCCAAATGGAAATGCCATTCATTTAAGCTAATAAAGAAACTAAGAATTTTATATTGCTTCTGTTGTCATTTCTAACACCAAGCCTTGGAAATGGCCGGGGCAGATTCACCCTGACGGATGGGAGTGAAACTGGATTTTTGTCTTGAACATCCATTCTTTTGGTCAGTTAAATCACAGTGAGTTTAGACTTTTTATTACTTTATTTGTATGCTCACATATATGTGTGTTTGTGTGTGTGTGTGTAATGCGTGAACACAGAAAATCTGTATTCGTAGTCCATAGAGTAAATTATCGGGTGCTGAAGATGCAGTCTCCTGTCTGGTTCGAGTCTGTTCTGCCTGAATTTACCCAGACCACTAGAGGAGAAAAATCGTCCCGGACTAAAGTTTGGCAGCTGGGACCGAGCTGTGGGATTCTCACACGGACTGACAAGGCCTGTGCTTAACAAAAGCTCATCTTACTCCTTTTGGACACAGGTACTGGGTGTGCCTTGCAGTGCTCACATTACTCTTGGTCAGAAGTGGGGAGGAGCTGTGGTGATAGCGGCTGGATACCGTTTCCTTGTAGCACCAAATACAACATGCTGCTGAGTGTAAAGTGGCATCTTCATGTTGTGATTGTCAGAGCTGTAGTTAACATTGGGTGTTTTGTTCTTCATCATTGAGCCTTGGCTTCAGTCTCTCTTGGGATGTACGGTGAAGCTTCCGAGTTGTTATTCAGGCTCTGTCAATCCAAGTGGTTGTCTCTGCAGCAGTTGCACCTTTCCAGTGATTTCATACCAGCTGCACCAAATCTGTCTTGAATGGTTCTGTATCCAGTCTTCCAAATGGGATATTGACATAACCGTGTTGCTCGGTGTACACTTGTGCACATCATTTATACCGTACTCTGTGCTCCTGCTTTGTCTGAAAGGTTGTTAGGAAAGGATTTCTTACTGCATTTATCTAATTTTCTTCTGGAGGTGATGCTTGAGTTCCATGTGCTGGTTCCTCATTTCTTGACAAGAATTCTACAGGAACCAAGAAATTATTTTAGAGATTCTCCTGTTAGAATTGCAGGTGTGTCTGTCAAGTATCCCAACAATTATATGAAGGTCAGAGAAATCATTTATTTGGGGTGAGGTGTGCCTGTGATGCCAGATCTGGAGTGGGATGTCCATAAAGCTGTAGCCACAGTTGTTTTGGTGTGAGTGGGGTAGAGCAGGTCAAAAGCAGTGGTCCTCAGTTCTGTCAGTTCCTCATGGCTGTGCTGGTGGAAATGGTGCTGTGAGGGAAGGAGGCAAAGTGTATGGAAAGAATTAAGAAACCTTCTTGCTGCTCTCAGTTGAGTTGTATCTGTGCATCTTCATCTCAGCTTCCATTTTCCCCTTTCCCATAGGCTGTCAAGGGGTGGTTGGTATATGTGAGGGTATAGCTTGTATAAATACAAGCCTAAGCAATTGCAGAGAGCCACATGGCTGCCTGGTTTGTTTTTGCAGTCACTGAAGTTTCCAACTGCTTTTAATGTCCAGGATATGAAAGGTACTGCTGTAAGACAGACGAATCTCGAAACATCAGTGAGATAAATTTGCATCAGATTCCTCCCTTCTGGTTACAGCCTGGAGTTTGGTGTGTTTTACTTGTTTCACCCACCCAGTCACCTAAACTTCTACCGTAACTGAAAGTTTAATCAGCTGACTTACTGGATGCTATTGATAAACAGTTTTCTGTTAAGCCTAGCTACTGAGCATTGAATTGGAACACCTGTGTCTGATGAATTTTGTTTCAACAGTGCTTTTCATACCTTATTGAAGTTATTATTGTAATTATTTGTTCCTTAAGAGTCATTTAGTACTGTGCTTCTTTTTCTAAAAGAAAGTTTTCAACGTGTTTTCATAACTATTACTATTTCAGATAGATGGGGAGAACAAGGGGGTGACCTAAAGTTGTAGTGAGGCCTGTTCATTTTGGTGGACCAAAAAAGAAAAAAAAAACAAAGGAAAAAAACCCTAGACAAACCAGTAAGTTTTTGAGGAAGAAACTTGTCTTTTGAGGAAGAAACTTATCTTTTTCCTCTCCAGTTGCAGATCCATATGTTGCTATATATTGTGATCTTACCTGCCCTTCCTTTTATTTTTCATGAACTACTTTGGCCTAAATCACAGTTGTTAAAGACTGCATAGTGAATGTTTTCTCCTTCTCTTCACATAATAGTTGTAGCATTAAAGGTCTCTGGTTTACTTTTTAGCAAGAGCGGTTTGTTCTACTGGAGGTGTGCGTTGTTTCTTGTCCTTGACTTGAGAAACAAGGAAGATTTTTCTAAGCTTGTATTTTCATGTGAAAAGTTTTAATTCTTGTGAAATGGCATTTTCTGTTTGCGATCTGGAAAAATAATCCCAATCAGGGAAGTAGTAAAATTGTTCTAGTAACCTGTTATCTAATGGAATTTTTTCATACTGAATTGATATAATGTTTACTTCAGTTGCTGAGAACTATGAAAGTGTCTTTTAAAAGGATTAGTGCATTGAACTCAGTGAGGGGAGGGGGTTTAACAGCAGTTCTGCTTCCTTTCCTGTGGGGTAAATTAACAATTTAATTGTTTGGTGTTGGTGTTCTGGAGTTGAGAAGAGAACATGAAACTGATGAAAACCACAGGCAAGCTCTGAAAATATAAGTCGGCAATAATTTAATTTTTTTCTAGAAAGAAAGGTTGATAAACTACTTTCAGGATGTGCAGTTTAAATTGTCTGTGAGCAGATAACACCAAAGAGCTCCCAAATTACAAAAAAACCCACATTGTCTTCTGCATCCCCTTTCCCCCGCTTGGCATTATCTTATATGCTAAACTGCTGTATCGTTTTGGACTGGCAGCATGCAGTGCAATATTCCATACTGAGTATGCCTTCCAGTTGAAATCTTTGGCTGGTAGGCTGTTCTGGAGGAGAAGGTGGATAGCAAGGCTGATTCAAAAGAGGGACAAGGAAGTCCTGCCTGTGAGCTGTGAGCAAATACTAGTGATGCTGGGAAATACCTCACTGTACTGTGAAAGCAGTAGGCAGGATTAGATCCAGCAACTCACTTAAGCATGAACCGGCCTTTTTTCAAATATAAAATTTATTTTCACATAATTTCTTCTAAAGGTAAGATTAGATTGAAAAAAAAAAAAAAAAAGCACTGTGCTTACTATGCTATCTGTGTAATCCTTTTTGCCTTAGCTCTTTATTCGACCTAGTTGTGGTGAAGTACCTAGAGGTGCCCTTGCCTGACATCTTTGCGGGTAATTAGAATGGTCTGAAGAGTTTCTAGGTAATTATCTCTATGCAGCTCAACTTATCTACAAGTCATGTTAGAGTGATACTTAAAGTTTAGCTGTATTGGCTTATTAGCTAGGTTCTGAACTATTGTTTTTAGGATTTACTCTCATGACTTCTGTCTCCTTCCACAAGTTAGAGGCTCAGCTGCCTCTCCACAGACCTACAAACCACAGAGGTTTGATCTGGGGTATAGGGTAAAAGAACTTATTTGTTTACCTGGTAGTAGTTTTGTTGTTTTCAGCTATAGTAATTTCATTTTATTTCTTGGTCCCTTTCAGCTTGTACCTCCTTTTAAACCTCAAGTGACATCCGAGACAGACACCAGGTATTTTGATGAAGAATTTACAGCTCAGACTATTACAATAACGCCGCCTGAAAAATGTAAGTCAGAAATTGTGCATATGCATAACTTAAAAAGAATCAGTTTATAATAAAGCACTGTAAGGTTTTTTTCACTTTGGATGAAAAAGCTGTTCTCACTGCTACTAGTAAAAGTCTTCATACAAAAGTGTGTACGAGTAACTGTCAATTACAGTGTTCTTTTAAAGAAGGAGTAATTACAAAGCTTGGAATATTAGATCATTCTGGGTTGTGTGGTTGTTTTGTTTTTTTAAGTAAGTGAAAACAGCAGCTTCAAATGTTCACTGGTTGGGAGTTAAGGTTCAGCAAAGCACTTGGAGCATGGATCCTGCTTTAAGCATGTGGACGCTGCTAGTGACTTCAGGGTGTTGTCTTGATTTAGTGAGTTAGGCATATTTTAAATTTCTTTGAAGACCAAAAGAAATCTAAAAAATAGCTGCCAGAGACAAGTGGATGTCTCTTGTGTAGATATAAATTACTTGAAAATGAAACTTCCTATCAAGTCCTGTGCTTCAGTGGAACTTTTAAAGAAATTATTATTACGGATGTAACTGCTGCACTGGGCTTGCACAGAGTTTCTTTGTTGGAGTGATTGTAGTTTCACTGTAGTTTGTATTTTTGTCGTCATCTGCTACGCACACAAGAAGCATGATCTGTTCGGCCAAGCTAGGGCTTAACAGAGCTACTTACCAAGCCAGCGAGTTAAAATCTTGCTGCTGAATTCTGGAATGAATTTCCTCTCTAATTGAGGTTGTCTGTGTTTTGGTGTTTTTTTTTTAAAGTGGGGTCAGAACGCATGCTACAGAAACCTACAGAACCTACCCCTGTGGTCATGGGAAAGGCCACCACAAAGCTGGCCAGTAATGGCTATAGTTAAGGTTGATAGAGCTCACTCATTTTTTGGTGTTTTGGCATTCCCAGATTTAGCTGCGGTTTTATGTTGGTTTACAGATCTGGAGGATTTTCTGGATTTTGCATTTGTCATGCTTGAACACAGCCATTTAGGGGATTTAAGTCTTCCTGCTGTGAAAAAATAACCCTTTCTTCTCCCGTCTATCTTGATAAGAGTTTGTTCATATTGGCAAATCGAACAAATTTTGCTAAAAATTGGGTTAACTTAGAGTCTAATTCAATATCATAAAGCCCTGATCTCTTTAAACTCCAGATATGCAATGACAATGGCTATTTACCCATCAAAGGTTGAGCAGTACAAAATATGTGGATGCATCCAAGACTTCAGCTTTGAATTTATTGAGTTCAGGGCAGGTGATCAGTAGCAATGCAGGGAAACGACCTGCCAGCCTAAAGTACCCATCTTGGCCTCGGGTTATGGTCTGGCTGCTGAAGCATAAAACTTAGTATGGGCTGCAACCCCACCCTAGTGATAAGAATTAAAAAATGGAGGGTGGTGATTTTTAATTATTTTTCTTTAAAATCTATTAAGTAATTCAATTATCTACAATATGGTATCACCTGTCTGATGTGATTATGCAAAAGGGAGTTAAAATGTGTTTTAGGGATGGAAGGTTGGTAACTGTGTATCAGAAAGTTTGCTGAACTAAAGATCTTTTATAGCCACAGAAATAATTTTCATAGTATTTAGGCCAGTTATATAGATATCAAAGCTTTACAAATCACGCTAAGTGAATATCGAAACTACATCTTTTATCTACAGTAATCAAACTGGTGGCAAAACAGACAAGCTGTGTACATTAACTTAAATTGACAGTGTAAAAGGGAGATTGCATTTGAAGTTACAGAACTAAGAGGCGCCATTGAAGTCAAGCTGCTTTAACTCTAGTTTTTATATGTAGAATATATGAAGATATGTAAGATGCATAATTCTGAAAGGTTGCTTATAAATACATGATTAGAATAACAGTTTCAATAGGAGTCAATAAGGATAAGCAGTGTTTAAAAATCTGTGTGAGAATGTAGATCCAAATTCTGAGAGTTAGGCAACATCTGGTGCCTGGTTTCCACTGGCACTGCAGGAATTATGTAAATAAAAATATTTATGAATTTGGCTTAGTCCATGTTTCCTCTGATCCCAGTAAATACTGTAAAAATAAATAGTTTACTAAAAAATAGTACGTAAGAATTGAAACACATAGAAACTGCGTGAATTGTTCATTTTGTTGCTGTTTTTCCTTTTCACTCCTTTTCAAATGGAGGAATATTTACAGATATCTACAGTAAGATTATAATTCCCTGAACTCATCTTAAGAAACAATGAAGCCTGGCTACCTCCATCAGCTTCTGTGCTACCAGGGGCTGTACATGCTGGCATGTTTTGGTTAGCCTAAAAGGGGTAATAATGATTGGAGTTCTCAGGTGATAGTCATAATAAACAAACCAACCAACCCACCTGGAAATAAATTGTATGTATGAGCATAAGTTTACATGAATAAAGTCTTACTTTTACTTGAGCCTTTAACTTCAGCATTGAATCCCAAAAGATGTACTGCATGTCAGGTGAATAATAAAATTTTGTTGCAAATATAATGACGTTTTGAACTTCTCCCTTAATACAGATGACGAGGATGGTATGGACTGCATGGACAATGAGAGGCGGCCGCATTTCCCCCAGTTTTCCTACTCTGCAAGTGGACGAGAATAACTTTTTTCTTCTGCTGCTTCACTGTCATCTTAGGTTTATCACTGAAAATGATTCCTGAACATCACCACCAGTACTAGATGCTATTTAAGATAGCAGGGGCACTTTCAGAGACCATTCCAAATTGAACAAATTTCTTTCCCAAACCTACCTAAAATCCATTTTGGTTTTGCATGAAATATGAGATTTTCTCTACTACGCCCTCCTGCTGTTGCTTCTGCCCACAGTCTCAGTATAATAGCAACGTCAAGAAGTAACTAACTAACTTTGGAGGTAGATGACTCGACTTCAGTGTTGCACACTTTGTGCACAAGCAGTCATCTGTTTTTCCTCACAGTGGAGGCTAAACAAAAAACCGAGTTGGTCCAGCCTATCTTCCAGAAGATGAATCAAAATTGTAATTAGTCTAAAAAGACCAGTCTATAACATTTTCTTGCATCTGTTTGTGCTGGTTAGAACAAGGAAACATAGGGGTGGTGATGTACATATGCAAGGTTTCTGTTAGGCATATCATTACTTGAAGCAGGTATCTGTCATTAACATCTGGCTGGAATTTGTTTGGGAAACGTTTGAGAGAAGGACTTAAACTGTTGATATATATAAATATATATATATATATTATTTTTTAATTACTGTTGGATACTACAGAAGAAGCAGAAAGGCTGGGATCACCCAGCCTGCCACTAGAACTTCCAGGTTCATGTGCAATCATGGAGAATCGAACATTATACATGCAAGAAATGAAGGCATAAAAGCAGCAGTTGAAGTTGTTTAAGGGTTCTTATAATTTGCACCAGATAACATCTTTCTCATGCTTTTCTTTTTCTTTCATGATATACATCACCTCTGATGGCTGAAGAATGTAGACAGGCATAATAGTATTGCTTTTCACCAAAATGTGTGCACCCAAGGTAAACAGGTGTTTGCCTTACCCATTTTATTTTGAGTTTGTGAATTAGCTTTTTCTCCAGGTGTTAACTCTGAATATTCTTTGGGGGTTTGTTTTTTTGGTTGGTGTTTTTGGGGGTTGTTTTTTTTTTTTTTGGTTATACTGCGGTAGTATTTATTTTTAGAGATAAGGATTGTATGTGTCATGTTTGCAAATGCTGCTACATCTTAGAACAGGCTTATAGCAGTTAATTTTGTAATATATGGAAGGACTGTACAAGCTGAAGGGAATAGTGCACTTTTCTCCCATGTGGAAATTTTAACAAGGCTCTGAAATTGTACATAGTGCTTAGAATCAGATTTTTGTGAATGAAATACTGTCTTTTAATTGTTTGGCAAATAGAGGTGAGACAAAAAAAGCTACATCTTGTGCTCCACTGAGGATGAACGTAGTGTAAGAGCCTGATAGCACAATAGAAAATTTCTGTTCTATATGAAGGAATTGCATTTGAACAACGAGACCACAGTGATTACAAGAAAAGCACTTTATTTTAATAATTAAAATAGTAAATTTCTGGGATCAGCCGTTCTCAAGCAAGGTTTGCCCTCAACGAAAAGAGTCCCGAAACCCAGAATGTTACATGTAACCGTGGTACCTGATTGACTGAATTCAAAACATCACAAGAAACTGAGAGGAGAACGTCTTTCCATTTCCGAAGATCTGTATCTAACAGAATGTGTGCATAAACTTTAGCTTTGATCTTCAGCAATGATAATCTTAATAATAAACCCTTTGGTGCTAGGAGTCGGGACATTGCGCAGTGCAGTGGTAGCGTGCATGTGCCCTTGCTAATGACGTTGGAAAACTCTGACTCCATGGGATTATCATTTGAAGTATCTCTGCGTTCAGATCTTGTTAGCTCCCACGACGACTGTGATATCGCAGAGTACTCCTGGTTGCGTTGTGTGAATGAGTAGATGAGTCTGAAAGGCGAGATGTTCCTACGCAGATGCCTTAGCCTCTTGATGTGGCAAGTTGAGTGCCCGAGCATGAAGCCCACTGCTGGCAGTGCATGTGCTGGGACAGTCAAGGGGTAGATGGGCATTTTAGCAAGGCAGCTAAAGACGCAGACTAATTTAGACGATTTTTCATGTTTCGTGTTTTATCTTCAGTGTGGATAATCAGTCAGAAATACATCATGATGTATATTCTAACTACGTAGGATCTCATTCTGTCACCTTGTAACACTAAACACGTGTAGAGATTATCCCTCTTCGGAGAGAGAGGAGCACAGCAAACGCGTTGCAGGTGTGTTCTGCACCGGTAGTTTAGAGGTGTCTACACTGACACAGTGAGTGAGTGAGTGAAATAACCAAGTGTTTAATAGACGGGCATTACTTAGTTCTCTGCAAAGGCCTCGTACTTACAGACTAAAACTATGGTGATTCAAAATCTGTGTTATATGCCTGTGTTTTTTTCCCCCCAATGTTTTCAGCTTGTAATAGCAATAAGTTTCTTGACACAGGGCACCTCTAGCTCATGACCAGCTGGTGCCGTGCCTCTGGCCAGCCCTTCCTCGCGCGCAGAAGAAACCCTGTGGTTAGCTCACCGGCACGTAGCTACTTAGAGTGCGGTTCGCGGTAAATATCTGTCAGTGAATTATTTGAAATCCTTTTAAGACTTTGCTGTGCTTTGTATTGTCTGCCTTCCAAAATGTCATTGATCAAGTTTATGCTACAGAGAGAGTCAGTGGCTGCTTTGTGCTGCCCGGAGTTGGGGGATTCTCTCTTTTACCAGTGTTAGAAACGGATGAAAGACAAATGGGCCCAGAGTGCCCAGAGAAACTTTTGAAGCTCTTCTTTTGCTGTTTGCGGTTGTGGTTGGATTCGGACAGGAGGTGGTGGCTGGTTACCTTGGCGAGCCTTTTGAGCACAGTACATTTCAGACTTTGACTCCAGCTTGTACTGACTTCCATGACGTACAGTATGCCCTCTTGTACTGCAGCCATCTCGGAGGAAATAGGTCATTTCTGTTTGGATTTTGGCAGTTTTGCACACAGCTTCGCTTTCCACACTAATCCATCTTCCAGTACATTCCTGTTGCTTCAAGAACATTTATTCCAGTATTGTTTTACAGGTTTTTTTTCCATCTTTACTTGCAGCTTCTTAAAGCTGACTGTTCTTGCAGGGGCCATGTGCTTCTCCTAGAGTACAAAAGTAAGGTCTTTCCTTACTAACTGCAGGGTCTATATATTACACCTCAATGTACACACTTTGCTGCTACTGTTTGTACTGTCTACAGTAGAATTTCCTTATCTTGCTCCTGGTAGTGCATTACAGGCAAGCATGAAATGTAAAGTATTTATTTAAATAAAAACCTCTAAATTGGTAATTGAATTACCTCCCTGTAGCTTTAGAGTTTGTGACATTTCTTGACCTTGCTAGTTCTTTCATTAGATCCATGCAAGATCTAGTCATATGGTTAAGGATATTAAGCAGACACGACTATGAACCCAAGAAACCGTATTACTGTTGGTCATACTTAAACTGTTTATTTCCTTAAGTACATGACCCACAAGGATGTGAAATAACTACAAGAAACTGTTTTTGTACACTGTACATCCTTAGTATTTTTACACGTATATGATAGGGATGCACATTATTTTCCTTCGTACAGACAGCTTAAATAAAGCACTATGTCAATCTGCTACTTCTGTGTTTTTTAATGCTAATTTGTTCTGGAGGTTTGTAAATATATATATATATATGTTCAAGCTTGCCACAAAGGACGTATTTTTTTATATCTGCACATTACTATTAAATATCTTAGAGGCTAAAATTCTGAAATTCTGTGTCAGAGAAAGAAAAACTGAAATAAGAAGGCTATATTGCAGATTACGAAAGATTTCTCAAGTTTTGGGTTAAATATTTACTTCATATTTTAAAGTAATTTTATATAGGTTAGATGCTTCAATCCTGAAATGCACAAAAAATGTACTTAATTTCTTCTTACAAGAAAATGTACATCGTTATTTTTTTATCACTGTAGATACATAATGATCTGTGCATGTTTAGTTACAAGTTTTATTTGCTGTGAAGTCCTAGTGATAACTGTAACTCTCTGTGACGTTCTTTCAAATACTGGGTGATCAGTTTCAGCTTGTAAATTATTAAGTTACAATATTGTAAAAAAAAAAACCAAAGTTTTTATGACTAAGCAAGCTGTATCTGTGCTTTGGACTGAGGCTCTTTCCATCCAGGTGGTTCATGTTAACCCTACGAGGTTTGTGTCAGTTGTAAAAGCAAATTTGAGTTACACTTTTGCGGTAACGATACACAGGGTTACGTTCCTGTCGGAACACCCACGATTTAAGTAATTAGTCATCTAATGAAATTCAGACCCTCACATCCCATAGCTAAGGAAGGTGTTAGGGTAAGGAGAGAAAAAACTGGGAAGGTGGGCACCCTGAAGTGGGACTCTTTGAAGCCCCAGGCTGGCCCAGGGCCGTTTGAGCCAGCCGGTCGGGAGGGCTGAGGTCCCTACAGCAGTCGCTCAGCTGGGTTGTAGCTCAGTTCTCAGACACGAACGCTGCCCTGGAATAGAGTTGCTTCATCCAGGTCTCAGGTTGTTTTCTTCTTCTTTTTATTTTTCCTTAATCTTCTTTTTTCTTTTTTCCCTCCCCCACCTTGTGGTAGCAAAGAGCATGAGACAAGGAGCCAGCCAGCCGTGAGGTGAGTGATATTGGGAGGTGAGTGGCCGGGGGCTCAGCTGTGGCAGCGACAGGACAGTCGGGTCAGGCTGCAGCCTGACTGTGGACTTGGGTTTTCCTGGGTTTGATCACCCGGTCTGACGCTTGTAAACTTTGTAAAACTAAGCTTTGTAAAACTAAGGTCTAAGTAGAAGTGGGGGCAGGAGAAACATGAGACAGGTAGACCTGGTGCTGTCCGTGGCTAATGACTAATTCATTGCTACAGAGTAGCTGCTGCAGGGAAATTGCTTCCTTCTAGACTCCCAGCAACATAATGAATTGAGCCTAAGCCTGGGATGAGTATGAAAAATCTCCTTCCAGCTGTATGTACTTACAGCCCAGGATGCTTTGTTGAAATCAGACACATAGGTGGAGGCAGGTGGCTGGCAAGAGTGCTCTGCCCGCAGCCACCAGAAGCCAGCAGCAGGGAGGTGAGGCAGGTCCAGAAAGGTTGAGGGTCCAGCTGTGCCTGGGGTAGAGGCACGGCAGCGCCAGGATCTCAGTGAAGCCTGAGTGTTGGGACTTGGTGCCCGAGTTCCTTCGTGCACATAGCCTATTGGCACTGTCTCCTATTTAAACACAGATTTATACTGTGGAGTAATAAAAATTAAATTAAAAAAAAAAAAGCTTGCATATTCCAACATTGATAAAAGTATATTCTTACCCACCTATAAAGTAGTGACACTTCAAAAAATGGTCAGCCTCGTTACCGTGGAAAATCCAGAGTTCCAGTCGAGAGGACTTTTCTTCCTCAGGCTTTCTTGTCCCTAAAGCCCTGAGGCCATTTGAAGCATGTTTATTGTCATATTGGTGAAGCAGTTGAAGGAGGAGATCAGATGTGTTTGGCAGTTTAATATGGCAGGAAATTGAAATGGGGAGGAAAAAAACCACTTTGATGTCAGGGCTGTACCACTAATAACTCCTAAAATACAAGGGAAGGAAAGATTGTGTCCCAAACTTCTTGCACGTGTTGTTACTCCTATTTTTGTTACATTTTATGTCTTCATGCTGGCTGAGGTAGCTTTATTAATGCAGAACTGTGCTTTGCGCTTTTTTCCCCCTTTACTAGTGCAATTCTACAACTACACCGAAGAAACTTTTTTCTTATGTACTTAGCTTATCCTACGCTGGTTAGCAAAAGATTCAGAAAGAATTTTTCTGAAATGATCTGGTATTTGGAAAGTAACTTTTAAAAACACAAGGGTACAGTTAACTAGAAGACAGCCCTCAATTATTCCTATGTTGGGACTCTCACTTTTGTATAAAAAGTGGCAAATAATACCCTGTAAAAATCAAGTTAGGTAGATTGTGGTAATGAATTTATGAGGAGGAGTGCAGTCTGCTTCCTGCAGGACTTACAAACAGCCCCCTTCTCCCTCCTCCCCATGCGCACGCTTTCAGAAGGACAGAACGAGGAACATAAGACTCCAGGGAAGTTTATTGATATTTTAGGCTGTAAATAAGACATCTATGTTCAGTTATAAAAATAGATAAAAACATTTTATAAAAAAATTGTACAAATTATTAATTAAGTCCACACTATGTAATAGCTGTTAAAACCAGCTTGCAAGCCTAGTCTTTTCAGAAAATCTCAGCTGTTTTCCTAGGAAGTTTGGTAGGCTGGTAATGCTTCAAAATATTTATGCCTCTGTAGTTATAAACAAACAGAAACCAGTTGAAATTTAGCAGCAAGTGTGCCTGCTCTCTGCAGAGGTGTCTTTAGGTGAGCCTCAGGCAAGCCCAAGTTTCTTCTGGCTGCAGCGCAGACCTGAAAGGTAAAAGAGAGGGACAGGTGTGTAAGTAAGCAAGCAGTCTTTGTCACCTTGCTCGCGTTTCTCATTTGTGGCACTTCAGCCTGCGGACAAGTTCTTAGAAGAGAAATAGAGAAATGGTTAAGACCGTGGTAATGCGATGTAAACAAGTGCCATTTCAGAGCCTGCGCTTCCCGCGGGCCTGCTGTCCTCGCCGCCTTCCAGGATCCGAAGTCTCACAGGCAGTAAGAACAAGAGCTATTTGATTTCTGAAAAACAGGATCTCCATGAGCTTTAGCCCTCGTTTGTGTTTAGCAGTAAATAACTGAGCTCTTGTTTTGGGGCACGTCTAAGATCCTGCCTCTTCTCCTTTCCAGGAAGGAGGTGGCAGGTTTGTGCCAGAGCGTGTTTACTGTGAATTGTACGGCGTGTGTGCGGGTGGGCAGCTGCAGCAAAACAGGATGCTGCTGCCAGGCTGCCGGTGGGAAACCTCTGGGGGGAAGGTTAAGTCACAGTTTCGTAGCTCTTGCATCGCTATTGCTTGTGCTTCCTGAGTCGCACTGCAGGACTGAATTAAGAGCGGGACATCAAACTCGACTGGAGCTGGGGGGAGCTACCTAGAATTGAGCCACTGGAGTTCTAAAATTTTAATTTAAGAGATGTAAATGATCTGAGAAATAAAAATAAACTTTCTACTTTTGCTGGTTTTGCATTAGAGGACTAAAGGGTTCTGCTTTCCCCCCCCTCAGGTGGTAAGGCAATTAGGGCTGAGTTAAAAAAAGAGAACTTATGAAGCTGCAGTTCATTAAAGAATTAACTAAGAATAATAACATGATACTTTTTTCTGCTAAAATACATACACCAACTTCTACAGTTGTGTCTATAACCACTGCAAGGAAAAATGAACTGCAGCTGCAGAAAGCCTTGGGGCTTGAATTCCATGTCAGTGACTGGCTAGCAACAGCCAGGGGACACCTACTCCATGCTGCAGTACCCCCCAGCATTTTGGCCAGCATTAGAATATAGGTAAAAGATTAAAAAGGCAAAAAAACACACAAGCACACAGTTCCTGAGGAAGTCCTCTGGCAATTGCTGCTGTTGCGGGTGGCTTATAATATCCCCAGCCAGCCTCTTCCTCTGCCATGCAGCTGCCCTTTGTGGCCCAGTTGGTAGCCTGGGATGTTCACTCACTGCCCTCCCTGACTACTGAAGTGAGCGTGCCCAGCTGTACCCCAAGGTACTCTCTTGCTTTTAAGCACCCCCTTTCCAGACAGTAGCATTTTGTACCACCAGACTTCAAGATGTTTCTACCCTGCAAATGTCACACTGTCAGTTATGCCTCTAGCTCAAAAGCTGTCGTTTTCCTCCTCCTGTCACCTACAAGTCACAAAAAGCATCTCATTAGCCCGGCCTGTAGGTACGTAAACCCATTTGGTCCTAATACTTCCACCTCAAAGCCTCAGGGTACCTACATGTCCTTTGTCACCACTTCCCCAGTGCTAATGCTTGGTGAGCTGCTGAACTTCAGCTTGCTTGACAAAGTAGGCATTTCTCCACCTGACTACATCCAGACCTCAACTGCTTTTAAAATAAAGCAGAAATACTGGCAGCATCTCGCTGTATCCCATTATCCAACAGCCTGGCTGCTAAAACATTTAAAACGTGCAGTTCTCAAACTAAATGGGCACAAATCTGTCACTCTAGTGACAGACTCTAGTGACTCTAGTCACAGAATTTGGTTTAATTGCTGTTAACTATACTTGTAATGGAGGGAAGAGGAGCCACTAGCTTCTTGTTTGGTTAGAAACCACTCAGGTGCCTTATATGCCTCAGTCCTTGATTGCGCAGCTGCAAAACCCAAGAAGGAGCTCTCAGGAGGACCACGCTTAGCTCCTGAGCTGCTCCTCGGCTTTGCCCACTGGCCAGGCACCACACAGGTTTGATTAACAAACTCTGAAGAGCTAAATACTAAGTGATGCAACACCTGAAATGTCATAACAGGGCAGTCAGACATCACACAGAGATCTCTGTCCACTCCTGTCATAAACTCTCATCACCTCTGACTAAACTACAAAAAGATGACTTTCCTTTCACTTGCTTAAAAAAAACACAAAACAAACCACAACAAAAAACCAACAACCAACCCCTGCCTGTGAAATGTCACTGCCTGTTATGAATACCTGGCAGAGGCACTATTTTTGTGCCTTTAATTTACTAAAAGAAGTTATCTCCCCAATATCTATGCAGTCTTCTGAAGAACAGTTGAGACCAACATAAGGATCAGCCTGAATCACTTCTGACATCAGAGATGGACAAGCTACTTGTTTTATGAGCATAAAGCTCCCCTTCTCTAAAATGATGGGGGGATGGGGGGGGAGAGGGAAGGCAAATGGGACAGTTGGGACCACATCAAGCACTGGATTTGCTGCTGGGACCTCCCGGAAAATTCATGCTGACATGAGAAAACACAGAAAACCACCATTCAGGAACAGCTCTAATTCTGACAACATTTCCCACTGAGCAACAAGAGGAACGAGGATGGGGACAGTGTCACAGGTAAGTACGTTCTATTTAGAAGGTGTCTGTCCACAGATACGCTCACTGTGAAAAGCAGGACAACTGCAATAAGGGAGGCGACAGTTTTAGTGGCTCGGGCACGGGGAGAGCAGAGGGCGAGCGCTGACTCGCTGCCGAGGAGGGACTGGTAAAATTGGAGTTTTTCTAGAAGAAATTCCTACCTTGCTAAGAGTTGTATGTCTCCCCTTTCCCCCCCTTACAGTTTAAATCTGTAAGGTTTGTTTGGTTTTTTTAAATTCTGTCAGGTAAATGTGTCTGTGCTTTGGAGTACTTGTCCTAAGTTTGTAAGAGCTTAAAAAAAGCAAACACAAAAAACTCTTAACAATTTCAAACCCAAAAATGTTTCAAACACCTTCTTCTCCCTTTGTCTTGAAGTGCTTGCCAGATTCAACCCACATCTGTAAATAGTTTTAGTCCTCCTTTGCTCTCCCTCCCCTCTATATATAGAATATAGAAAAAATACCTACTTCTGCTCATTTCTCTTTATCCATCCAGGTTTTTACTTGATTCCATCTGTGTCCTGTTTGAAATCTGCATCCCATTTTTTTTCCTGAAATATGCAATGGTAGTTACTAGTGGCTTATATTCCAAGATACAATAGCACTTTTAGGTTATTGTATTTTACATAATTTTTAAAAGATTAGGTATGATTTGTTTCTCCTGCCACCCCCAAAAAGTGGTTATAAAAAAGTGTCAAACAATACAGTAAAATCTGGAATATGATTTCACTTTCATCTTTGATCAACACCAATTCTGCAATTGATTTTTAAAAAATAAGTATTTCTACACTAATTACATACATCTTTCTGTAGTTAAAATCTCCAATATATGGTGAAGTGTTCTTTAGTTTTCTTAAACCAATTGTCTGATACTGCAGGCAGCTCTTTAGGGCTGAATTCCAATTCCCAGATAACCACTGTTGCTTTAAATAGCTGCAAATAGATTTTTAGGACTCATTTTGTAATAATTTTTTTATATCATTCTTCTCTTCTGAGTGTTCTCAAGTTAAAAAGTATCCTCCGGAGCACAATTAACTTGTAATGAACATAAAGAAGGAAGCTTTTGCCAGTCAAGTCTTGATAGCAGTATAATATTGGAATGATTTTTTTCCTCTTTTGTATCATTTTTGTACTTCTGCCCAACTTCATAAAAGCATGCTTGCTTCCAGATAAAATAGATTATCAATAACAAAATCCCTGTGGACCCTGTAAAGTCTCTTCACATTACCAAGAGTGCTTCCCTTAAAACAGAATTTTTAATTTTCTTTTCTGAACAACCACCTTCTTAAACTATTTTATAGAGAGCGCGCTAGGGTTGCCCTGACATTTGCCAGTAGTTACTACATGCTGATAACCTTACCCTACCTTGAGCTACCAAGTTTGTCTACTATAACAGGAAATCCTGTAAAACCAAACACACTGACATGATTAAAGGCATATCAAAGTATGGATTTTATTCTCCTAGGTTAAACTTTTGCTAAATTCTACATCTAAAAAGCCTACAAAAATAGCACAATTAAAATATTTTAAAGTTCTAAGACAATACATATTCTGTTTACTGCTGTGTGTGCTACTGAACTAGATTTCTTCCACTGTCTTTTGTTACCGTGTCATGGAGCAACAGGAAAGAGAAATGACTTTTAAAAATATTGGGGGAAAAGAACCATCATAAAGTGATCAGGGGACTTGACTCTGACAAATGTCAGCAAAAACATCAAAAAAATTACCAACATCAAGCTACTGTTTAAACGCTAATGCTATTAAAGAACAATAAAGGGAACACAAAATCTTCTGATAAGAAAGCTACAAACTGTCACCAAGAATAAACTTCTGCTGTTTTCCTGTCGCTTCAATACTCTTTCTTCATTTAGTTTAGGTTTAAGTGAGATTTAGGTCCAGCTACCAGTCTCTTTTCAATTGCATGGATTTCTATGTTATTTTTTTTCATAAAGTAATGCCTTATTTAAAACAACAACAGCAACAAACCCCAACAGCTGAAATGGGAGTGCTGGCAGATTTCTCTGCTAAAGCTGCAGAATATTCCCCTCAGCCTTTCTTTTCTTTTGGCACAGTACCTGTGTTCGCAGAAACTGCACCTCTTCTGTAAGCAGCTGCTTCTCTTTGAAGAGCTGATTCTGTTTGTTGAGCAACTCCACTAACTGCTGGGCAGTGGCCTGGCAGTGCTTGTCAAGCTGCTGTAACCTGGAAAAAATAGATAAAAGGGTTGCAGAACATCTGAAGTTGGAGTTCACAGTAGAAGCTTTGATGTTTGCACTGGCGGGCGCAGGTCCCAGATGACAGAGCTCGATCTGGTGGTTGGGCTGAGACTAAAGTATTAGTGCTAGGATGGGCATTCAATACATTTTTTCTTCACACTTTAAATGAGCACTTTTAAAGGTTTGCACTTCTAATTTAGAAACGTTATTATGACATGACAGAAAATTTGCTTTGCCATTAAATGACATCAGTAAAGTCTGCAGGACTGCATCCCGATACCTGTAACTAAGCAAGCTGCACACACTGCAGCTGCTGCAATAACCAGCCTCCTGAAACACACACACTAGCCCAAATTATAAATCCAAATATCTCAACCCCCTGACAAACTGGACCTAAAGACCTTTTGTTTCTGTCCACAGCTCATTGCAACCTGGTCAATGCCTAAAACTTGGTACAGAATGCAACATTCTTTCAAGTAAGCTTAGTGTTAATTAAACGCCAGTGTAGATCCTTTAATAGTGAACCAAGGATTCCTTCCTGGAGAAGGATGTAAAGAGCCCATCACTCCACAGGTCCTCCTCATCAGGGGCTGCATAACAGAGGTAACAAGGTGGCGGGTATCAGAAGCAGCACGGAGAGGCATTTTGCTTACACTTAAAAGACAAGTGCCCAAGTTGGGACAACACTGCTGCAGACAGGCCAACCACACCTTTACTTCTTTAATCACAGAACCTGGTATGGCTTGTTATGTCCCCAGTGACTGTTTGTTCCTCTTGCCACGAAAAAATTAAAAAGTCTGCTTGGGACCTGTAGCAAGGGATGTAATCTCAATTCAGCTGGAAATGGTGTTTTTACATTAAATGCATTGAACTCTTTAAATGGAAATGTCTTTAATTAGAAGTCATTTTGGATATCTTAGAGGCTTTCTTGTCCTTAGATAACATTAGTCTCGAGAAAAACTTACACATTTAAACCCTATGGACTTAGGGAGCATGAACTGACTCTGGTTTTATCAAGGCTAGTTCTGGATCTAAACTTTGCACTTGCTTTTGTAAACTATTTCTTGCTCAACATGTTGAAAGACAGCTTCAGATTTTTAGGTTGCATCTCTCATGCAGGTGGTGTTTTTAATGGAATTAGTTCTACGCTTACAATAAGGCATGTGATTTTCTGAATCTTTCTACTTTCAGCTCCATGTCATAGTTTTGACTTGCACAGCTGTCTTAACTCTAAGCTAATGACTCTGAATATTCACATTCTTAATCAGGATTGTTCAAATAACTGCATGAGTAAAAAACCCCAAATTTCTTGATAAAAAGCTAATAAAATCTAGCTGAAATAAAATTGCCAAAACCCATGTCAAAACTAGTATTTACTGATCTGTATCAGCCAGCCAACTTCCTTGAAATCAAGCTGCAACAATCATGTAGCAATCACTGAATGCCCATATTTCACAGTGCCCTGTTACTCTGCTAACATGTCCTTGGAAAAGGGATTTGAGGAGCTGCAGGACCACCTCCTGGGATTCAGAACAAAACTAAAAGCAGCTATAGCTACAAACAGCGACAGCTGGTTGTAAACATGCAATGAAGCAAACAAAACTACCACATTGATAACACAGGGTACTCCACTAAATACACACTTTGATGCTCTGTGTCTAATTTCACACTCCTTATACCTTCCAAACTATACAATGTTGGTACAGGAGCTCTTTATGCTTATTTTCTTTACTGGACGTGATTTCAGGGGTGTTAAACTTAAAAAAAAAAACCAACCAAAGCAAAACTCCCCAACACTAACAAAACCCCACGTTTGTACTCTTCTTTGTTTTGTTTTTAAAGATAGTAGGTTTTCCATGAACACCTTGCTCCCAAGGAGTGCAAGAACAACGGTGGTGTTTGCTGGAGGCAACATCAGAGATTCAGACTGGAGAGCCAAGGTATGCTCACTGCTTTGCTATTGATTTCCTTTAACTTGAGGAGGATGTGACCTTACTGCACATCTTGATTTGTAATAAAGCCATCTTCCAGTCCTTTATTTCTAGAGTACTTACTACATTATAGCAGTACTGGTAGGGAGGATAACTGGGAACTGTTGTCTTCACACAGCCAAGGGAAGACTCCAGCACTGCCCTACCTATTTAGAGCCTTGAGGCTATGAAATCCTCCTCACGCACAAGAGCCTGACTCAACAACTACCAATTACAGACTGGATTCAGGCCGTTAGAATTTAAGTTCCTGCTGATTTCTACATTCAATTAACAATTTTCCCATTGTGCTAGTGTTTCAGTCTGTTTTAAGAACAATCGTGGTCTTTGAGAGACTCTCTTGCACGGAAGTGTTATTGGTGGCAGCTAAAGGCACAGGTAAGTAGATGAACCCCTTGACCCACATCGTTGCAGCAACACGACGAGCACCGGCCATGGCTGCTGCGGGGCCTGTTCCGGCTAAAAGAGCAAAGGCTGCCTGTGCAGCGCTGAGGAGAGTACCTTCCCTGGCCTGCCCCTCCTCGATTGGGGAGAAGGCTCCAGGTCCTCAGTGCGAGGAACTTCCTCCAGTTTTGGCACCCAGAGAGAAGTCATTTCCAGCTCATGTGAATTTTACATCGAAACAACACTTTCTATTAGATACTCACAGGTAGCCTGTGCATATTTCAAAAACATTACTGGATACAAGCCTTAGAGCACTTGTAAAGGTCTTTATCCTTTCAGATCATGCAAAGAGTGATTCAGAGAAACTAATGTAAACAGAAAAGTCTTTAATTATGGCAACAGTACTCAATTATGCTTTTATTTTGTAACTTCACCGCTCGCTGCATTGCATTTAGACTGTCCTCTTGAGCAGAGGAGGGAGAAAGACGACACAGCAGGCCACAACTTCACTTTTACCATCCTTATCTAGCTCCAGTGCTTAAATACAAGAGTAGCATTCCTTTCTATAATTCTGGGCCACAATGGATAAAGAGGGAGTAGTTACAGTCAGCGCAAATCTCGGTCTGTGAATTCCCAAATTGTGTCTACCAGTCTGCTCTCCCAAAACTGCTGCCAAGCTGGCCCCTGGTCCGCACACTGGGACTACCAGCCTGCTCCAGTGCATTCAGCTCCCGAGGACAGGCTCTGGGCCCTCTCACAGTATCTGCTATTACGTGTGACATGTGCAGCACAGCCACACATTCCCATATGCATTGTATCTGGCCTGCCTGCTGATCTCGTAAATGATTCAAGATGAGAAATGAACAGCTCCACCCACATTCACTGTACTTCCCATATGTTACAACTGCACATCGATGCCTGCCATCATTTTTACAACTGGGTGACAGAACCTTCTGCACATTTTGCTAATACAAATGAGTGAGTGGGGTTGCACGGTCGCCATGTTCACTTTGGCAACATCACCTACCAGGCAAATGTGTACTGTGTCCTGAGCATCCGAGTGGCCACCGTATCCCTCACCCTCCATTCTAAATGAGATCATTTTTCCAAAGTGGCAAGATCTGTCCAGTTGGGATATCAGGTGGCTACTCCTCCTGGGCCTGGGAGCGCTGAAGGGCAGGAACTGACTCCCTGTTCTGTCACGTTACTTTAAGACACAAGGTGAAGACACGTAGCTCTTAAACCACATTACATTTGGACTACTTACAGGACAACCTGGCACTAAGAAGTAAGCTCCCATTTAGTAATAATATTACCCTTAACATAATCTTCTATTAAGTCTAAACTAAAATTCCTATTTCTATATGGAGGCGGGTAAGAGGCAGCTTCATGAGACAAGTGGTTCCACAGAAGGAGAACAAAACCAAGACATCACAAGCTGTAATGAATGCTTCAAGGTAAACATTTTGCTCTGATCTTCAGTACTTGGAGCTCATATGTAACTTTTATGCTAGAATGGCTCCATGCTACCTTGCCACCTTGTGCAGCTACAACCTGCAGAAGGCTACATCTCTCAGAATCACATAATCACCTAGGTTGGAAGAGACCTCTTCAGATCATCTAGTCTGAGATGAGGTTATGCCGTAGACTGCACAGAAATGAAATGGAAAGGGTTAAACAGGTTTTGTTCCATTTCGACAACTATGGGTAGACAATCGCTGCAAGACCTTGCAGAAACTATGTGAGACATCAGTCATAAAGCAGAGCTTTGGCACCAAGGTGAATTCTACCCAGCACAATAAACTTCCATTGCATCCAACACCACACAGCTGGACTAGCACGCACAGTGTTACATTTACATTGTTCCCTTGTCTGCAGCCTACAGACAAAACCAAAAGCTTCCATCTTTTCTATAAAGACACCTTGCCAACACAGGGCTCCCACAAGGCTCCTGCTGCAAACTCCCTGCCCTAGGGGACTCACTGGCCCCATTAATCCACAGGCAACTGCGAGCAGTGAAGGGAAAACCTGATACAACCTGTCAGCCCTCCCCTGGGTTTTAAAGTTGATTTGAAAGAAATTAATATGCAAGGATCTGTGGGCAACGTCCATCCACCCAGCAGTGGGGATCAGCCCTTGACATAGCAGAGGCATTAAAAGGTTATTTACTCTTTCAGCACAGTCAGGTTACTGATGTAAAGTGTTTTCGCTCTGCTTCACAGAGCTGAATTTGCTGAAATGGTGTGATTGGATTGCAGCAACCTGCAGCAGCTAAATCATCAAATCCAATAACCATGCTGCATTTACTGGCACACATCTTAATTAGGTTTTAATACAAGTAATCTGATAACTACTTCTGGCCAGCCAGAGCAGAGCTGTCAGAGCTGAAAGGGCTGTTATTGAGCGGCTCGTCCGGTGCGCTGCTGCTGTGGCCGCCTCCCTGCTGACCCCGACGAAGCCCCCCATCTGCCGGTTGCCATGGTAACAGAGGGCAGCCCATCGCACCCAGCACCCGCCGAGTACCCCACAGTGAGCCCGGGGCTCCGGCTGGCCACATGGGCCACCAGAACTGGGGACGTGGCTCCTTAGGTGAGGAGGTGCCAGGGAATGGCTCCTCCTGCCCCCCAAAACTACCAAAACCCAAAGTCATGAGAATACATTACAATGCAGTAAACTGCCTTTTAAAAAAACAAAATTTCCCTTGTCGGGATAAGAGCATCAAGCTACTAGTTTCTAAGGTTGCTCTCATATCACTTGTTTGCCTGTAGGTGGACACAGCAATCTGAGGCTGCTTCTGGGTACGAGGGGGGAAAATTGGGGGCGATGTTGCAGACCCCTACCATGCTGCAGAGACAAACCGATGGGGACTCTGCCCCAGGATGAAGGTAGTGCCGGATTTGGTTATTGGCCATTTGTGAATCTCAATTGTTTTTAACACACTATGAATTTTAAAAGCAAATACAGGTTTAAAAACAAGCTTTTTACAGAAAGAGGGAACAAGCACATTACAAAAGCAGGCAAAACCTGGCAAACTTTCCATCAGCAAATTTCTATCTGCTTTTATCATTTTTTTCAGGACATCCTACAAATTTGCTGCCATGTACTGACATGATAGCGAGAATTTAGGCTGTGGTACTTAACAGACAGTTGTACTATAACCCATTAAAGGATGTTAAATTTGTATACTCAAATACTCCAGAGTTAGGAAATGCCAGAGCAAAGGCTCTCTTGTGCAACTCCTTCCCACCCTGGCTCCCACCCTACTGCTGGTGCCCTGTCCAGCCTCTATGATCTCTTCCTGAGGCAACTACCCACCACGGCCCTGCTGAACAGCTTCAGCCTAAACCACAAATTTTGGCAAGTCTAATGAAAGAGCGTCTTATAACAAGAAGCATCACACAACCTTAAATACAAACTCTGGCGATCCCAGCTAGTTCCTGATACACAGACAGAGCAGGCATTGCCTAAGGTAACCGTCTGCTATATATAAATTAATGGTCAGGCTTGCTTTGCCTATATGAGGATCTTGGAAAGCCAGACCTGCTGGCACGCAGCAGAGCTGGGGTGTGTGGCTGGTGCTCACAGTGAGCTTGTTTCTGCAGCCACAACTGCCCCAGCTGCTCTCACTCCCCACCCCACTTGCAGTGACAGGGGCGTGGGTCCCCTCCGCTTTCTACCTCAACCTCAACTCTGCTACTTATCTGTCTTCCCTTTTTATGGCAGAAGAGATGTTGTCTTTTTCATTAAGGCAACAAAATTTATATTCACCACCTCTTCATCTCTTCAGTCCACTCTGCAGGCAACTAGGACATTTAAACCAGTGGTAAAATTAGTTCTCATACGAGCAACCTGCGTCTTCCATGTGGTTTGCAGCATTGACAAATTTACAGAGTAAATTTTGAGGTAACTAAATAGGAGCTTATAAATTTAGAAATGTAAATTACCCCCCCCCCAAAGTTTCAAGTGTCCTAAATTGCTATTTACTGAAGATCTTGAGCCATAGATCAGGACCTTGAGACAATGTTGAGCAATGAGCACCTCAGAGAAGTCCCCATATGCTCCCAAAATTTAAAGAGGAACAACTACAGTACCCATCCTTTCACTGAACTCCATTCTGTCTTATAGCTTCAAAAGCTAAACACTATGATCTACCTTTCTCATGTTAATGAAAGAAAGCATAAGAGAAAAAAAAAAAAAACACAGAAAAAAAAGCAAGCAGCTGTAACAGTGAGTAGGAACTAAGGAGGGAATGAGCCACACTGGAAGTTCTCATTTCTAATAGGACACAGGGAGACAGTTCAGGGCACATTAAAACAAGTTTCTGTTTCTGAAATCACTAGCAAAATTATGTTGTCACATTAAGGGCCCAGACTGTCATTTCTTCAGGTAGAAAAGGAATGCAATCCATATGACTTCTGGCTTTGTAAGCTAAGCACTTGCCCACACTACGTGCAGAACAAGCACATTCAACTTATGCTAACAGATGGTAACTAGAGGTTAATAGCACTTGCATAGTTTGGAATTGGACACCTAAGAAGAAAATGTCCACATTTCACCATGAAACTCTTGACCCAGGTAGTTTTTTATCAATTTTTTTTTAAATGCATATTAGGTAATCTCGGAATTCCTTTTACTAAAGGCACTCAATTTTTTTCACATACTTTTAAAGAAGTGCCTGTATTAACATCTTCTCGACGAAGACAGCAACCTTCACATGCCATAATAACAATTACAAATAGGGTTTAATTAAAAGTTTACTTAGCAACAGTAGCTTCCCCTTTGTTTCAGATGTCATCACTGGCTATTAGAATATATCTTCACTTCCACAGCTGGCCCAACAGGTTAAACAAATAGATCATGTAGGAAACCTGAGCCTGGATCTATTCCTGGGCTTCCAATAGCTCATGTCTAACGTGCTGAAGAGAGAACATTATCAGCCCCGCTCTTAAGCAGGGGCGTGTAGCAGCTGGGCTTAGCTGATATGGTGGCCACTTTTAGCCCTCCTGGGTTTGGACAGGAAGGAAACAATGAGAGAGAATGGACTGCAGGCTGGAAAAGATAGGGGTGAAAGCTTCACTAATGTCTATTTGCATGTGAATCCTGAGGCTGAAGAGAAGCTTTTCCTCCTTTAAAGGAATTCAAAATAATATAATCTATGCTAAGAATATGAGCTCTGGATCAGGTTTGCTCTAGAGAAAAATAGTTCTGGTTGGTACTTTCTGCCTATTGCTGAAAAATGTTTAATAAAACAATTTTTCAAACCATTTAGGCTGACCAATAATTTACAGTGCTGTAAAATACCTTAGAGAAAAAACAAAAAAAAAAAAGGCAGGGCTTGCAGCAGATACATAATCATTATAATCCTCTAACATTATAGTCAGACTATTTTTATGTTTTTTTTATATGTTCACCTCTGATTTTGTTATGTGCTGGACAGAACAGATTTTGCAAAGTTTCTCCATCAGGAAACAGAGCCTTGGTAATGTTACTTCCTATCAAGGTTTCAAGTGACCCTCTCATGTTTATAAGCATCATTTCACAAGGTACATATGTGCATTACTGAAACATTTTTTCCTGCACCCGATTTACTAGTTACAACAATTTATTTCATTGGTTTACTTTCTATAAATGTGTGATCCATTTTCCCCACTGCTTACTCTGATTCCTCTTATTTCTTTCATTACCAGACAAACTCGAACCTTTACAGACTGCTGGTTGTTGTCCACACAAAACAATCACTACATTCGAGTCAGAGACACTGAGAATTTTTTAATGCAATCTGTCCAATCTGAACTCTCCTTCAGAAACATTTTGCCTTTAAAAAGAAATTCCCAGCATGAACCTCATCAGAAGCGACATGTAACAGACAGTACATGTGGTGTTTGGGCAGGCAGCAGAGAATTCAAAAAGGAGACTTCACTTTTTCTATCCCATGGCATGTGCAGAATGTACATGTGGCCCAAGCTGACATCAGGCATTTGAAACAAAAAAAAATGCTAAAAGCATCAGCTTCTGTTAATTTACTTTGTCAGACATTGTCTTAATTAAAAAAATACTAACGCTATAAAGGGCAGTGCAGCTGAGCTACAACTGCTTCAGTTGTTTCTGACAGTCGCAGTTACAGACTTAACAGAGCAGCTTTAGGTTCAGTCCTGCTGCCCTCACCAAGCCCAGGCTCTAGTTCCAACCAGCAAGGACTGCGGGCTCCATATTACATAAAGGTCATCTTCATGTTTATAGCTATTAGGACCCGTATTCAAAAGGTAAAATGTTTCACCTTGCAAACAGGAACTCAATAGTGCCAGGTACAGTCCTCCTGATTTGGTTATCTGCAAGGGAGTCTTCTCTTTAAAAACTATATATCACAGTCCTTCAAAAATGTTCATCAGCACACAAAAAATTCAAGACAGCTATACTGTATAGTTTGACCACTACGAAAATAAGCTATAAAAATATCAAACACAAAGTGTTAAATATCTATGTAGGTGTCACTCACTAGTTCCTTTCCTTAAATCCCATCACCCTTACTTTCCCACCAGAGGTGCAAATATGCCCCTGTTTCCAATTCATTTCAAACAAGTGATTTTGCCTGTAAGCTCTGGCAGGCAATATGCATTTGCTTATTTTCAGGGTTCACACAGGGTTATTGTGGTTTTCATAAATTACAGTGAAAGTAATGATAGATGTAAGATTTGCATGAAGTGTAGTTTTATGCTTGTGACATACAAGAGAAGGAATATGACTTTAAATTAGTGACAGAGATAATTTTACTCTGCAGCATATTCAGATAGATGTTTTCCATACAAGGCCCTGTTGCTCTCTCCACACAGACCAGATTGCTTCCATTTGTGAACTTACCAAGTCTGGCCTACTCCCCTTCAAATACAGCTCTATCACACATGTCTATTTTCCAAACTTACTCTGCCTAGGAAATGAAAATGAGAAAAAGAATAACGGGCACATATTAAATGAGGATGTAGAGAAATGTCTGAGAAGCAGGTCATGGTGGGTAGAGGAGCCTAAGACGTGTGCGAGAGATAGGGAAGAACTGTGCTTAGATATGCTTTGGCCTCTCTTTCTCCGTTAGCGCTGGTTGGCCAAGCAGGAGTGCTCCCACCTCACAGGGAGCAGCTGCTCTCACGCAACACAGCACTTCAGACCAGGGCTGTACCCACTTGGGTACAGGTCTCTTGGTACACCATAAAGAAGTTCTCCCGAGACTGAAGGGAGAGTCACAGCAACAAGGAAACACCAGCTGGTGGGAATGTAACGCGGAAGACCAAATGTAGGGGCGATGGTGAAGGCTATAAAGAAAGATTTTTGCATTGGGAAGCGCCGAGAGGAAAGGAGTTCTGAGACGCCAGAGGTTTTCCCGATAATGAGAAAGGCTGGAGGATCTGAGAAGTATTGTCAGCCCACCTTCATGGAGATCAGCTCTCGTGAATACAGAGTCCACTTTGCGTTTTGTTTTGGACTATATTAAAAACACAGTGAATTTGCCCATGAAGTTAGTGAAGACGGCAATTTCTTAGAAGTATTGAAGGAAAGCAGGAAAGCATTTCACAGAAAATACACCTTAAAAATATATTAGCACATTATAGAGAGTATTACACTCTCTGTAAGACAGTGGCTATTTCACGATATATATATATATATATTAACTCAATTGTGCTCTGACTGAACTCGATCATTGCTATGAAAAAGAGGAATTTTATTCCTGCTTTAGAGGCAAATATTGTTACAATTATCTTCAGAATAACCATTAACCCCTCTACAATAAGGAACATGACTGCAAGCAGGCAGTTTGGAGATGAGGACCAACACATCCAGATCACAGCCAGTGGGAAGGGTCAGGCCTGCCTGTCTGGTGGCAGCAGCTTAGCTTGTGGATGAGAATAGCTGTTCTCCTGTCTCTGCAATAGTGGCAGAGGGCTGTTGGGAAATGAACACAAACATGGCTCCCTGTGTCACAGCTCAGCACATCAGTCAGCAGCCACTGGACCCTGCACAGGCATCCTGGCCATGGTAAGACTACTGGCACCTTCCAGCAGAAGAATTCATTCTGACCACAACTGTGCACGTGCATGCATAGACTCTTCCACGTCCATTAATTTGACGATTAATTATTGTCAAAAAATTCTAGCAAAACTATCGGTCTTTTCTTCGCTACAAATTGAAATAAATGTTACTTATTTTCTTGACACATCTTCAATGTAACTATAAGAAAAGAGGAATACTTTTCCCCTTAGATTACATCAAAAGGTCTTGCTTAGTTTTGTTAGGTAAATTATGCTTTTCTCATATTACTTCCCCATGTTTCAGTGGTAAGCAACAGTAACAGCTTTATGAAACAAATGTTTAAACGAGAAAGCTGAGAAGTCTTGATATGCTTCTGGGAGATGAACGTTCTGACTCTCTAAATAGTTGGAGAATTAAAATTAAGTGCCTGAAATCACTAGTAGTCAATTTAGAAAACAAAGCCATGTCTCTTTGTTTAAAAATACAACCGTGGTTTTTGTTCTTCTAAGTAGGTATATGGAAGACAAACACGTATGCAAAATGAGAAGCAAGAGATCCACCTGCAATCAACCAATTACTTGTCTCTGTAGATTTGGTAACCTCTGATGATGCTGCTGCAGCACAAATATACCAATACTCAAAATTAATTATTGGGAAGCCTACACAGACCAATGCACATTTCTGAAATGAAACGCACACTAACGTGCACCACAATGTTGGTGAACTCACACTGACACGGTGCAGAAAACGGCCTGGGTTTCTGAAAGCCTGTGAAAGCTCAGCAGATGCCCCGAGAGAGCCTGAGGTCCCCACTGGGGCTCACTGGTCTGACTCCACACCTCCCCAGCAGCCACTGCAAAAGCTTCCAGAGAGATGCTGGTGGTCTTGGCACGGCTCCTGGTGGACAACTGTCCACCTCACACCTGGCTCAGCCTCGGCTGAGGCGAGGTAATGAACAGGCCGCTAAAATGAACCCAAGCCTCCCTCCCGAGGGAGGCTACTTTTGATCAGTGTTGAGCAACATATGCAGGCTTGAGCAGGGGGGCACGCAGGCAGCTCAGGAAAAAGCGTGTGCTGCTGTTACTAAACTGCAGATTAAGCTGAGGACTGCTGTTTCCTAAGCTCCAGATAAGGAACCTTCTGGAGAGCAAGAAAAATACTAAAAAGAAGAAAGACCAGTAATTGTACATTTACTTTTAAGTTAGTGGGAATTTACCCTATACTAGGGTAGCATTTGTCTCAGTTTAAGACAGTGTATTTTTCAGCACAGATCCCCAGAAGGGATGATGCTTCTGTAGTTAATGGTTTGTTTCTAATGTCTCTGAAACCATAACATTACGTGTTTAGCAAGTATCTATCTATGAAGATTTGGGTGTACCTCATACTATCTCCTTACATAGAAATTGAGATATGGGATCATAACATACTTCAAGTCTCTTCAAATAAAATAATCCTAATTTTCTTGAACTCCTTTACTGAAACATCAGATTTTTAATATCCTTTGAAACAAACAGTGTCAGGGAGATAGTAGAGCTGTAAATAACAGCTTTAAGAGGCCTGATTTCATTGAGAAATACAGAAGAGTTTAGACTTCTATTGTGTGACAGTAGAGAAACAACTAAAACCTATTTCTATTACAGATCTGGACAGAAAAGCTTTCATCCTGATCCAGAATAACTCCCATGAGCTGTAATGCGAACTACAGAGACTCCTGTAAAGCACACAAAACCCCACCAAGAGCCCAATCTTGTGTCATTAAAAATAAAAAAAAAAGGAATTTTGCCTTTAATAGGAGCAGGCCTCTTGTTTGCATAAAGAGCAACTTGTCAAACAGAATATAAATGCCAAACTGGTATGTTATAGCCACAAGCACAATAGCCCCGATCTTGCTTTTAACTAAGAAAATCCCAGAGAGAGCAGTTTTCCCCCAAAATCTGGGCATCAGCTAAAAATTCAATGAATCAGCATCTCAAAGTGTTCACGAAGGATGCAGGAAATTTGCAGAAGGGCACGAGATTCTCATTTCAAAGAGAGGGAAACTGTATGTTTTCATTATAAAAAACAGGGTGTGAAAAAATCCTAAACACACAATAGCTCTCTTTCAAGTATGAAGTTCAGCATTAGATCTCCCAAGTTTCCTGTACGTTAAAAGAAGAACACAGAATAACGATATAAAAATCCTTCAAAAAAAAACCAACAAGCAAGGATGAAGCAGTACCCGCCTGGGGGCCAATTGCCTCTCCAGCAGCGGTAAGGCTGTTACTAGGCTTGCAGTACCATTTGTTCCATTACACAATCTCCTGAAGCCTTTTACAGAGAGCTAAAACAACTGCCTGTACCAACACGACACATGGCTTTCCATCCCGACTCTTTGCTAATCCAGACGCTCCAACCATCTTTCTTTAAGATGCCATATGGTTGGCAGAAGCCTGTAGATCTAGCAGCACATCTGTTTGTATGTTACTTCTCCCCTCCAACTCCCCCCTCCACACCACAAAAGAGAGAGCAAATAATTATTTAACATGTAACCAGTTAAACTGCATTTAAAGAGGACAGGGATTATTTAGCTCCAGATATTTTAAAAATATATATTGTCACAGAAGATCGTTTGTCTCTCAGTGATTTGAGAAATACAGAGAAACAAAACAAAGAAATGAAAGACACATGGACAAAATGATTGCTGCATTTGAATTATTTAAATGACTGCCATTTCAGACCTTATGCCTGAAGATTTATTTCCCACATTAGTGTGCCACTGAAGAAGGGACTGAATTTTCTCTCTGCTTTTGTCAGAGGTGAATCAGACAAGCAGACTAGGAAACTATAATACACCAAACCATGCTTTGTTAAGCAAGCAGTGAGTCTGTATGCTAATGACTCTGCAGGAATACACTGACACACTGATTTTTTTGGTGTGATGAGCAAAGATTATTGACACTGTTGAAATCCTGGTTGCGCTGGCATGCAGGCATCCAGGTTGTCTCTTTAGAATCCAGACGCTAGGAAGACAGGCTGCAAAAATAATTTTGTTTGTGATGAGTTATCATTTGACCATTTATGACATAATTGACTATAACAGGAAAGAAAATATACACTTTGGAGCCTGAAATAAAAAAAAGAAAAAGAAAAAGAAAAAGAACAAGAACAAGAACATAGAAATTATAAATAAATGCTCCTATAAAGCTCTCATCAACCACTTTGTGATGAATAACCATCTCAGTTAATGAAGGACAGGCAGTGATGGAAATGTGTAAGGACAGACGGCACAACTTTGCAATTCTGTCTGCTAAGGATTTGCAGCACCTTTTGTTCAGAAATGCTATTTTGTCATTCAACTTTTCATGCATCAGTAAAATGAGACATCAAAGAGATAAAAGCTAACAGCTCTACCTCAAATGCTGTTCACATGTATTGTTCGGGTGATTATCTGTGCAGAGAGAGGCAGTACGTAGCATAAGGACCATGGAGCACATATGTATGTTCTAGCATTTTTCAAGAAGAGAAACAAGATGCGTATTTGCTCCCAATAGTCTCCCCACATCAACCATCTATTGCAGTGAGCACAGAACGTTCCTCTGCCTTCACAAAACCAGCTTTCCTTACAATATGGGAATGCTTGTGTTTGACTAAATAATGTGCAAAATGTATTTTCCTTCAGCTATTTAGGAGTCCGAGTTCCTAAACAAATGGTGGGGAGACCATGTCCTGCACACACAGAAAGAGCAGACCAACGTTGAGGCTTTTGTTCAAACCAGCATTTCCGAGGACACAATACTCGATTTCTAAGCTGATTATTTTATGGCTAGTAGTTTCCATTTTTTCTCTCTGTCCCAAGGTTATTTTGAATTTCACCAAAATTGCTTTGGACAGTTTTATATAAAAATAAAATTAAAAAGCCAGTTTCTCCTCCCATAATTATCCTCCCATAATTCCACTTTTTTTCATCTTTTCCTTAAGAAAAAGATGACAGAAGTTCAAAACACGCTTGAATTTCAAAATGCAAAATGTGGCAATGTATTCAATGATGTAGCAATTTAGCTCAGTTAAACTTTGATAGGGCTTGATTTACCAGCTACAATAAATGAAGAACTGTATAGAGGGTGTTTACAGTAACAAGAAATGTTTATAAATAACTACAGATTAAGATTTCAGTTAGTCATATGCGTACTCTTCAAAACTTAAAATTATGAAACTACTTAAATGTGAAAAAACCCAACAAACCACACTACCACCCCCCAAAAAAAACCCAAAAGCCAACAGAAAACCTTCCCACTTCTTGGATCAGTCTCTTTCAGGCCTTGCTTGTTTTGCCCATATTCCTGATCATTAGTCAATTTTTATTTCAGGTGTTAATGCCCAGGATTAACCCACCTGCCCCAGTCTTTTTAGAGGACTTTGGAAGATGACAAAGAAAATTTTTCCCAATCATCTCATTGTATACACGTTAACTTCCTTTATTTTCCTTGATGGAAGGATGAGAAAGATTTTCCTTTTTGCATTTTCCTGAAAAATTCTCAGTAAACTCAATAGTTCTTAATGGATCTAAAAATGCTTGTTATCCACTGGGTAGCTTTGGATAGCAAAGCAATAGTCAGTTCAGCGGGATGTCTTCTACACTGATCAGTCAAAACCAATTGTCTATGACCACAGCTATGGCTCTCATCATCAGCTGTGACTGAAGTTCTGGGAGAAGACATCACACAGATTTTCTTGCCCCACCCCAGTCCTTCACCAGCAAGTTCCAGTACCACCCTTCCTTCAATAACAGCCAGTACAAATATCAGAAACAGAATTTCTGAAACAGAGGGGCAGGCCAACAGAGGTCCTTTGCATATGTGAAACATACATTGGATTAACCATTTCAGAATTTAATTTTACTGTTTAGGCAAAAAAAAAGATTTAGCTGTGAGAGGGAAAATGAACTTTGCTTATGTACTACATCTTCTTGTCCCACAGCAGGTGAATATAAACAAAACATGGGTGAACCTTGGCCAAGACATGCTGCAAACTGACTACTGTAGAATAATGTAAATGCTACACACTTTCAGACTATGAAAAAGTCATATACTTTGTTCTCTTGACAAGAAATGGAAAATTATGAAAGTGTAGTGTACATCAAGAACTTCTCCTTTGACTGCAGAGTGTAGTTGCACTGCTGCTTACATACACTCACCCTTAATGATTTCTGATCAAAAGTACCAATGAGATTCACTGGATCGCAGGTTGGACCACTTAAGAAAAAGATTAGTTGGGCCTGATGAATAATCCACTATCATATCTTGGTCATAGCTACAAATGCAAAGAAAGTGGGGTTTGGGTTGGTTGGGGTTTTTTTTGGGGTGTCTGTGTGAGGTTTTTGTCAAAGTTTTTAAAGAGAAGACAGTTATTATATGGAATTAAAAAGATTACGAAAATAGGTTTAAAGCTTTTGGTATTCATATTCTAGGTATATCGAAAGTGTCTGACATCAATAAATAATAATTGTAAATGATCTACCCAATTTATTGGACGCTTCATTTTTAACTTGAAGAAAAAAAAGAATTTCTGCAGTAATTTGTAGAAATAACAGAACATTTTTCCTCTTTTGTGATAAAGGGAAGTGGGGAATTGAAAGCAAAACCCCTTCAATTTGAAAAGGACTCCATGGGAATGTGAGGATATTAGCAAGGGAATTAATTTCTTCCTTCATAACCACATGAATGCCCCTAGACATCCATTATCAAAGCAAAAAGCATAAAACGGCTACATTGAATAATGACTAAACTTCATAGTGGCATTTTTAATGTTGCAACTTCTGTTTTAGTATCGTTTTAGTTCTGGATAGTGACTTCATGTACTTATATTTAAGGATACAGTAAGAAAATGCACCTTACAGAGAAATTAGGTAATCAGCAAGGTATCTGAAAGATTTCAATTAACATTTCTACAAGTTCCATGGTATTCAAACTATTCTAATATAATCAGTAATTATTCTAACTCTTACGCGTTACCCAATCTTATTTTAATAATCAGGGTAATTCTTCTGAATTGCCTAAGAGCTTTGCTTATATGCATCAAACAATCAAGCAACCCCAAGTAGTAAGCTTTTTACCTTTTTTTTTTTTTAAGAAGCTCACCAAGTGTGACTTCTGCTTGCATATTCTAAAGCTTGTCATTAAATTGAAAAGAATGTTTACAGATTAAATATGAGACAGCATAGAAATTGCAAAAATGTCTAGGATGTTCTGCAGTACTGAAGTTCCAAATTTCCACAAGTGTCAGCCCTAGAACCATTATTGGGATTTTACACTGTCTTCCTCATCCAACACACACAGATCATGGAATTATTCAGCCTCCATGTTGCAGCTTTTAACATACAAAATGGACATGAACAATATACGCCCCAACGAATTATTAATTTTTCAATAATGATACACATTTTGCACATATATGTTTTACTTTATACAAGTATTGTGTTTTTATTGTGCATTTATTTCTGCAGCTTTGTAGCATTTTGACTTCTGAAATTTTATTTGTAATCTGATGTCTCCTCCATCACATCACTTTTATAATCAAAATTAATAGGCCAAGATAGTCTTCTAAAATTAAACTCTGATCTGAAAGGTACATTTGAACATTTGGGGATCTCTCTTCAGATGCTGACAGGGAGACATGTGAGCGGATGTAGAGAGAATCTGGATATATGGTTCACATATGGGCCTAACAAGAGCAATCTCTTCATATAAAGACACTATTTCTCATGCTAAGTCTACCTTGTTTTCTAATGTCAGCTGAAAGGAATGTTGGAATTTGGGGCAGTTTTCCGCATCAGAGTCTGTTATTTAACTGCCTGATGTCAGAATTATTGTCTCTTTTCATAGGACCTCTGCAGTTTGGGTTTTTTGTTTTGTTGTTTTGGGTTTTTTGGAGGGGTGGGTTGTTTGTTTTAGACTACCAATGTTACACACTCTTAGGAAATCTTATTCTTCCTGCTTATTCTTTCACGCAAAGCACCCTGAAATTATTAACGTACAACAACTGATAAAGGATATTTTTTTCAGTGCTGCATTAGAATCATGAGATTATCACTAATTCAACTGTTAGAAAAGAAATTTGGTTATTTGTTGTTGCCAAGCTCTGAATGTTTTCGAGCACAAGTCCTTCATCTGAATCTAGATCCAAATACACAGGTCCCAGACACAATGCTACACTAATTGTCATTTAGGGCTTCCTTTGGTACAGCACAGAATCCCATACGTCAGCACAAGACAAAAGCGATGTAGGAAGAAGTGGAAAACAAATCCTGGTTGGTAAATTAGCCTGTCATGTAGCAAAAGTTTGTGTGAAGCCACATACCATATGACCCAAAGGCTTATTTTGCTCAGAAAGCTACACTTTAGTTTCAAAAAAGAAGTGCAGTAGAAAGGAAATCCAGTTGCAAACATGCAGAAGGTAGCGCTTGTACTATCGCTTATTGGGAGAAAATCTACTTTACCCCGATTAGTGCGTAGCCATACCTGAAGCACAAAAATTTTGCTCAGAGCTGTTGGAAGAAAAGCATCAACATCCACTCATAACACCCAACCATTTTACAGCTTTATCTTAGAAGACATTAGAAAAGATCAGTACAGTATTATTTCCACACAGCACACAGATGACCTTCAACCAGCAATGCCAGCATCTGTACCACAGTATGGGTAAAATTGAAGCACAGCACTTGGAAGAGAACTGCTGTAAATGCAAACCGAAATGCTCAGGAGTCTCTGATAGCTGCCAGAACTCAAAACTGAGAGGATCAGGAAGTGGCCAGAACTCATGTTTTATGGATTTAAATGACAGAGGAAAACCAAACACAGTAGTACCTCCAAGCTGTGCACTCCTAAGCACCAGCATCGATAGAGAAAAAAAAAAAAAAAAAGCACTGGAATAAGGAAAAAAATATTGAACATGCAAGGTACCTTAGTTTAGAGAAAAAGCTCAGGCAAGGAGGCTGGAGGCAAAAGTTGCCTCTTAGCTGCGAAATAACTTACCAGCTCTAAGTCAGTACAGTGACAAAGGGGCTTAATGGTTCCCAGAGACCTCTGAGTCACAGGGTTCACAGGCAGGTCTTCATTTAGCCCCTGATGTCCAAAAGAAATGAAAAATTCTTTTTGATTCAGGGCCCTAATTAGGATGATAATTGGAAGAAATCCCAAACCATCACACTTGACAATAACAACCTATGTGTTTTCACCCAGACTCTTTTGTAGCATATCGTGGGGAGAAAACTAAGACTTGAAGTACGCTAAACAAAGTTCATTGCCTTCCTTAGTTGGGATCTGGACTTAGTTCCAAGTTTTGAAGGAGTCTAAGGCTTTTGAGGGAACCCAGCCAGCAATTCAGGTAAAGATGTCTTCAAAGGATAAAGAGGCTTCATTTTTTTCCTCTTTCTTTGTCTTCCTCTTTTCTTTTTTAAATAAAAGCAACATCTCTGATTTGCGAGCACACAGGTTTGTAAGGAAGGGAGAAAACACCATTACAAATAGCAAGCAAAGCTTTCAGTTTATGAATCTACTATTTCATCCATGAAATATCCAGGTTGCCTTCATCATCATTTCCAAAACACCACATTATATAAGGCAACAATAGAATATTAGGCTGGTCTGTTTCCCATATTTTTAGTTGGCTCAGCTGGAAAGTGAATACAGGCTATTGCCCCAGGACAAGTGAATAATTTAACTCAAATGCAATTTTGCACAAAATTACTTTCACAACTGGAAAAAAAATAAAAGCACGGCTAGTTAGCCTCCTTGTTAAAGACAAGAATTTGATTGTCCCCCCTCAACTAAACTAGCATAATCCACAAAGTTTAATTCCCAGTGTTACTGTTAAATAAGCGAGGCATAGATCTTGACATCAAAACACCAAGCTTTTCTGTGCTAAGAGTTAACTGTCTGGGCACAAAACGTCAAGTACAATACTTAAGCACTACATCCCAAACAGTACTGCACTGGCATGGGTGAAATCTCTGCTCAACAGTAAAATTTATGCTGAAGTAAATGCAAGACAAAATCCCCAACTTGTACAACAATATTTAGAAGAGGTCTGTTGCATGTGGAACTGGTTTTGATCTTCAGATCATAAACTCCTGGAGGCACAGATCTTCTTTAATTACATGACTACAAAGCACCATGTGTTTCCATTATGCTATTTAAATAATAGATTTAATTTGAATTTACATTTGTTGAAGTAAACATTACTGACTAACATTACCCTCCAATCTGATGCAGAAAGTCACTGAAGTATTAGGAAAAAATTCCTTCCTATAAAGATTACAAAGGAAAGAATCCCCAAATGTGCTATTTGAAAATATGAATAGAAATTAGCTTAATAGGAGAGAACAAATTTTAGTGGAACAATTTTTTTCAGATTATACTTTCACACAAATAACACTAATATCTTAGGTAAACATAATTTTCAATTTTGCTCTACAGTTATCTGTTGTGTTTAAGGGACTGAACAAATCCAAATATTTCCAGCAACCAAAATTCCACTGATTATTACAAGGAAAGAAAGTAGCATGGGAAGGATCACTCCTTTATCTTGCAACACTGTTTTAACAGAAGTGGAACTGGAAGATCTGCTAGTGAATTTAGCTATCAGGACTCTAATCAGTTCTGCTTTTACCAAAATAAATTTTACCTCTGCTTTTGCATAGGCAATCCCTGTCCCAGAGGTGTGTACATTCCAAATCCATGTATTTATTTATTTATTTCAGAAGATTTAGAAATCTTCAGAACATTTTTTTAATCAGAAAACACTTCTTCCACGCGTGGAAGTGTGAGATGGAGTACCTAAAATTACCTTAAACCATGAAAAGCATGAAAAAAAGGAAAAGAACAGAAATCAGCACTATAAGAAGTGTTATTCTTCTTCCATACTTCCAGTTGCATACCGAATGGTTTTTTGGTCTGTGATCCCCTCTGACCCATTCCTTCTTTTCATTTTGTCCTTTCACTAACCTGCAGAAGGAAAGGGTGGAAATATAGGACCTTCTGTCTGATCTAAAAACACATATGCAGAAAGAAAAAATCCTGGATGTAAGTAAAAAGATTATATCCAGACAAAAACAGATGAGTATTTGAAGTGCTAGATTCGAGAAAAAAAAAGCCTCCTTATTAGATCCAGATCACCACAAACAGTCCCAACAGTTGAAGCATACTCAACACTGTAGGTGAAGGATCACCTGGAATTCATGTGATCTTGGATTTTTGATCACAAGATCAACAAATGCACGTACTTAGGGTAAGACACTCTGGACTGCAAAAATAAAGTGCAATAAATATGTGAAAAGCATAAGACTGACAGCTTGCTTAATACTTTGCACATGGGAAACCACTATAACTTGTTTTGTTCTTGTCCAGTCCTCCATCCTTAATTCTCATTTGCAAAAACCCTGTAAGAGAGTAAAACTTGTTGTAAAAATTGAGTTTTCTTTAGATATTTGCAGCTTTGGAATCATGTCTGGAAAAAATAGAGTGAATTTGTCAGATTTGTTACGCACAACGGTACAGGCCTCCCACATGAATTTACAGCAGCTACCTAAATGATACTAACAGAGGCTAACCATTTCCAATATGTAACACAGCACACAAGTAAAACTCTCATTTTGAAGAGGAGAAAATAAAAAAGCTTATTAAGTTTCTTGAAACATTAAGTTGGTACCTCCGTGTGTTTCATCAGATGTGAAATGTTCTTTTACTACAAGTAATTTACACAGTTCTAAACAAAACTGGATGTCTAAACCATAGGCACTATTTTTAAACAGTAAGATCAGACCTTAGTAGGACTTTCAAGAATATAACAATATATTTACTATAAAAGTAACTGTTCCAAGATGGCCCTAGTACCTGAATGTTTACTGCAATATTTCAGTGACCTACTAAATGTTCAAACAAGTCTATACAACTACTCTTTCAGTCATGCCTGAAGGGAGGCAGAGGTGGAGTCCTTGAAGAACTGGGTTTCCTTTAAAACTAGTGGAGTCTTTCTTCCTTTAATCTGAAACATGAGAGTACTAGTTCTAGTGCAGTAGCCGTGTTACCAGCTCCTGGATTAGTTACAGGACAACTAAATACCATCATACAGTCTCCCAGATTATATCATCCTTATCTCTAGCCATTACTGAACAAAACTAAAAATAATATTTCCCAAGTTTTGAATATATTTCAATTTAGTATCTATAAAAAGAGAGAAATTACAACATTTCTGTAAATGTGAAGGAATAACGCAGTCTTGGTTCTTGCTGCAGAGTATTGATTTTACATGTATTTACATGAAAATCACTATGTAAGCTTTTCATGTAGCAGTACCTTTCTTAGTAATATTACAAAAGCTTTTGTTTCTTTTGATACAGCTTGAAAACAATCCTGTAAATACTGAAGAAGCTAATGACTTAAAATCCTTTTTTCCCCTGTCTCTACCTCAATACAGAACACTGAAATTGGTATTTCAGTAGTAGTGAACTCCACAAAGTGCTTTTTCCCAAAGGAACTTTCTGCTTGTAACATTTATATTAATTTTATATTGAGATCATTTCATTGTCCACTAATATTAAATTCTCCATCTATTTCTTTCTTTGTCAGTAAGAGCATCTTCTAGGTTAGGACAAATATGGTTTTGTTCACCTTTACCTAACACAACATGAATTTGAAAGCACTAGCCTTCAAGAATTAACTTTCACAGAACATAGAACCATCCCAAATACACATCGGGGTTAACCTAAAAAGAGCTTCCAACGTTCTCCCAAAAGGACTCTTAAGCATTTACCAGCCATACAGTGCTGGTAAGTATACCACAGTGCTGATGAAATATAGTCTTCTCTGAGATGGGCCACATAGAACACAATAGAGAAGTGAAAGGAAAATATATCCAAGATGCAGTGGTCAAAACCCTGCTTTTACTAGAGGTGCCATAAGATTTCCAACATTTTAGCAGGACAAAGCATCTTTTTTTAAAAGAGTTTTCTCTGAAAGAATCTCAAATGTTATATATTGCACAGTACCCAATTTATTCAAGTCACAACTATCAAACAGACCTTACTGGGATTTGGATCTTTTGTTTCAGAAAGACAGGAATTTCAAACACATGCCTTGGGTAACCAACCACCAATCAAACTTAGAACGACAAACTCAACAAAGATTATTGTATTCAGCTTTAATATATATTTTTCCATATCAGCTAAAACTGCAGAGAATAAATGAGTGTGTAGATGACCATGGCCTCACAGTGATCATTACAGTGTCCTTCCGTTTTCAAAGACAAAGTGCCACATGTAGAAATGTTGTTTTAATTTCCAAGCTGTATTATGTTACACAATATATACTCCTTATAAAACAAGCATAGAACTATACCTTGGTCAGATATCTCAAAAGGGCACTTTCAGAAATAATTGCCTGGAACAATTAACCTTTGCGGCATGAAGTCTAGACTTCATGTGATATTCTAATTCAGTGGCTTCTACTTTTCTTGTTCACGACCAATTTCTCTGAATCCAGCAATATTAAGAGGTCAACAATTACAGTATTTGGAATACACCAAGAAAGTGAGAGTGACCCTACATTATATCTTCATTTTTCCCCTTTGATCATCCCTTTATTTGACTGTATTTCAGTAAATTATCCATGTAGTTTTTATTTTGACAGCTCTCTTTACAGCAGTAAAACAAAATGTGTGCATTGCAAATGGCAAAGATTCAAATTTCAGCTATGTTTATCCAAAATAGCACTGAACTGCTTCTGTACTTATGCTATACTGCCTACAGCCTTACGGAAGGGGAGACAGATGGGATGAATTTAGCAGGGAAACAGCTGTGGCTTGAAGAAGAGACAAGCAAAAGTTTTGCTATCAGGCTTCATTATGTATCAAGGTACCAGTAAAATGTGTATCCGTAAGGCAGCCAAAAAAGTGTTTTTCATTTGACTAGTGATAATTACCTTTTCTCAACAGCTGACAATGTTCTAAGCAGCATTAAATAGGTATAATAATTAAGCAATAAGATAAGACAGTGCCTTGCAGGGTATTATTGCTCGCCTCGGGTGTGTTGCGAGGCACAAGGCTGAAGGGTGAGTGACTTCAGCCACCCGAGAAATGCAATAATCCCCCAGAAATGCACTGCCTGGAGTGTTGTCTTGCTATTAAAAACGGAAATTTAAAAAGGACAAAGTGTTAGACACATTTCCTGTGGATTTTATTGATGTGGGTTAAACATTACAGAAAGGCAATGAAGAAATTCCATTTATGCCCAGCCTATGAAAGCCTTTTCCCAAGGATACATATGCCTCTGCTCAGCTTGTTTGTGCATTTTATTCATAAAACTGATTTGGGAAGCACAAGTATTAGCATCATCTAATATGTGCATGATAAGGCATAGCAAATTAAAATAGTTTTCATGATGGTAAAAGTTAAAGTGCTTTAAAGTCACATGCTTCCAAACATTTATTCTGTGTAATTGTCCCTGCTTGGTGTCAATTTACAGATGAGCTTTTTTTTAGTTCTGAAACTGTGTGTGTACATATATATATATGCCTATATACATACACATATTTTTATATATATAAAAAAGGTCAACCGCTCAAGTAATCCAAGCAAAGGGAAAAAAACTACCAACCCAAAACCCTGAAACTTGTTTTTGACTACATGCAAGTCACATAGCTAAAACTAAGGCTAAATCCCTAGTAGTGTGGGAAGTGCTAGTGTAGCGCTCAAAATGATTACACCGCTTTACGTAAGTGGGGAAAAGACTACAATTTCAGCCATGACACTGAGGCAATCTTTTGAAAATGGAGACCTGGAAATATTTAGCAACCTTGACTTGAATCAAATCAGAATTCCGAAGACCATTCAGGATCAAGTCTCAAGTAATGAGATATCATATTTAGGACAAGGATGCATTTCCATACGTATAACTAAAGGCGTAATATGGTTCTTTGTGGTCAAAAAGAAGTTTCTTTTAAAAAACCAACCAATTTCCCCTTTCTTTCCCTTCATATATGAATTTACTGTTCACAAAGCACAAGTCAAACAAACACAGAATAATCTATTATCCTTTTCCATCTCTTTCATATTTTCTATCATCACTACTTCATTTGAGAACCAAACTGAGGAGCCCTGAGCACACATAATGCTGCCCTGAATACACTAGACGTGTAGATGCTAAGTAGTTCTGATCACAGTGTCCATCCTTATAGCCACTTCCATGATGTCCCTTTCACTACAACTTCTGCGATTAGTAGCTGAGGGATAACACATTTAAGATAGCATTTTGAGAAACTAGCACAATTCCTGATGTTACTATTAGGCTACCACCAATTAGCACTATCACAAGCCACAATAAACACAACTACTTTTTCGTGTTTAATTTTTTAGGTTAGTAACTTTTTGGGGTGCACTCAGAAATTGATAATGAATGTGACTGGACCTCCAGAAAAGAATGAAAGTTTCAGTTAGATAAGGAATAGGCAAAAGAAGATTCTATCTGTGTCTTAGAGAACAAAACCAGTGCAAAAATAAGTCTTCAGTTTCATAAGGCAAAAACAACAGCACCTACAGTTAGTTTGAAAGATTGAAAACAAAAATCATGAAGGAAAAAAACCAAATGAACCCCCTTTAAGTGCAACATTAGTTACGGAACTACAGGCACAAGACATATCAAGGCTAAACACTCAAAGATTTAAAAGCAGGTTAGACTTAAATATGGAAATGTCCTGGTTTGAAGTAAAACCGAATCAATTTTGTGTTCTGGAATTTTACATTTTAGCTAGGCCTCCTCTAAATCCTTTTTACTTCAAACCGGGACAGGAAAACGAGAGCATCCACAGTTATATCAGCTTCCATAGGAGCAGGACTGGACCCTATAGTAGCAATCAAAACACCAAAGTTATGAGGCAAGGGCTGTCTTGCAATAGCCTTGCAAAAATCTACTCTCTTTATATTAAGAACATAAATTGTCATTAGTTTTGGGTCTCCTTCTCTTACAACAACAACCTTGAAAACAGGCAGGTGCATAGATAATGTTAAGGAGCTGGTAAATTTTCATGACACACTTGTGAAGCTGCTTAAATGTTATTCATCTGTCTTCATTTTCAGTTCTCCACTATATGGGAATGGAGGGTTTTAAATAGCCTTAGTCTGAAAATATCAGAATTATACACAGAGATCAAAACCGGAAGGAAATTTGCTACTGATTAAAGTAGTTTGCCAAATGGGTTAATTGTCAGATTTTACTATTATTTTGAGTTCACTTAAGGCCCAATAGGAAGATCCCAATTACTGGTAAATATCCAATTTAGGTATTTGCTGCTGAATTACTGCATAGTGTTAGTCTCAACGTGGCTATTTGAAAACATTTTTTTTTAAATGTTCTGACACATCACAAGGATATCACAGAAATACAGTACAGAAAAATGAACTTGAAAAATGCAGATGCAATGTAATATGGAAGAAAGAAAACAAGGTGAGTATAACAGTCAGGGATTTTAACAATTGAATTTTTTAGGTGGTCTAAACAATCAAGACTTGCTAAAGACTGTTAAATGGTGTGTACTTCTGGGAGAATCATGGGGAGGGTTGTCCTCCAGAGTTTCTACTACATTGGAAAGGTTATCATCCTGTGTAAAAACTTTTATTCTTTAGCTCTGGGTACCATTTAGCAGATAACTTCAATGAACTGTGACATGCTTTTTGGTGCTGTTTCTTGCCATTAAACAACAATGTTTTTATGAACCTGCCAACAAAAAAGCACTTGGATCCAGCCTGCTCACTTTTTACTTCACATCTCTGGGCAAAGGGGTGAGAAAGAGTGGTCCATGACTACTACCATGGACCAGGATGCTATTACCAGGCACCGAAGACAAAGTGTTTCAAAGTAGAAGATATGGTAGTGGTTAAGGGGTAATCAGTGGATTAACACAAGAAGGATCACGTATCATCACTCTAAGCAAGACCAAAATAAATTTAAAACAGTTGCAGGTTTGTAGCAAATGCAGAATAAAATGTGGTTTCACTGGAAAACCAAGGGTACACTTCTCTGCAACGATGCACATCTTTTTCAGCATCACTTATGATGTGCATAAGGCCAACCATTTCTAGATCTTGCCATATCAAGGAGAGATTGAGCTGAGCTGTCAAAGATATCACCTTTATCCACCTCCATTTTAGAGGAGAGAATCAAGAATTCTTCGTTAATGCTACATTAACATTTAAATTTGAAAACCAACAACTGTGCTGACAACAGAAAGTAACAAGAACAGCCTGGAACCTTATGTTGTGCTGTTTTATGTCACACATATTTCAGGGTTTTTTACATTCCTGGTAGACAAGAACACAAGCTTACTATTAGTGAGCTGAAGGCTTTGACTCCCAGAAGTTGATGGCATGAATAAAAACTATCCTCACGTCTGTTTTGGAGAAGGCAGAGTACATCAAAGCAGTAGAGTAGAAAATATTCTCAGGAGCGGACAATTACCAGAAGGGGTGATAGTCAGAGTGCTGATAGCTGGCCAACACAGAAGCAAGAAAACCTGGCTGTTTTTCCACCTAGCTTTTCTTTGAGGCGTTGACTACCCCCAAGTTCATGGTATCTCTTTTCCAGATATTATTATTATTACTTAAAACACTGAAATTGTGGTGACCATCTGTCTTGATGTGCAAAATAGACAGAGACATCGTGGCTACACCTTCCTCCCCACAGGAGGATTTGATTGTTAAGCAATCAAAGCAGATGCAACATTTACTAAACCTTAAAGAAGGTAATTCGGATAATTATCAGCCCATTAAAATGACTTCAAATGCATGAAAAGCCTACAACAAATTTTGAAGGAAAAAGAATGTATGAGGACATGAAGGTAAATGGAAAACATGAGAAACTGAAACATAAGTTAGACCAAACAGATTCTGTCATGTCAATCCAAAATTCTTTGACAGCTGATTTTTTGATAAAGGAAGTGCAATAAATCTTACCTACGCTAACTTCAGCAAAACATTAAATATCATGCCCCATCAGCAATTATTAACTAAGCTGTTGTTGATCAGCAACTGACTAAAATAAAGAGTACAGGCAACAGGAACAATTGAGGGCAGGGAAGAAATATAAGTGTATTTATTTGAGTTTAAACAGATTTTTGAATATTTCAAATTATGACTCAGCACAAAAAGTGGGAGTGGGTTGATAAATTTAAGAGATGTCATCAGTTTAAGAGAAAGTCTGGGATACTGCACAGAAAGAAACAGATGATTCACAAGATTGGAACAGCAGAAATAGGATGAAATTTTATAGTACAAAGTCTTACACAAGGGATTGAATGCATTCTCAGTTCATAGGAAAAGTCTCAGCTAACAACTTCAATTTACTTGGGAGGAAGAGGTTCTGGATGCACTTCTTGGATAGAGAAGGATTATCAGCTGCCAATATTATGCAGCTGTCAAAAAGGCAAAAGTGATCGTAGGATCCATCAGTTAGGAATTTCCAGTAAATACATTAATTCCACCATCTGAGATACTTAAATGCCCTCATCTAACACCCTGTAGACTGTTCTGATTGCCCATATTCAAAAAAGATCAACAATCAGAAAACTGAGGAGGATGGAGAGCGTATTCTGAAAGGAAGAACAAAAGAGGAAGGCTTCACTTATTAATCAGAAGTAGGACTGAATAGATAAAACCATAGTCTATAATTATCTGCATTATCAGTGCAGATAAAATAAAAGCAGAACAAAAGAACTACTTATTCCAATTTTGGCTCAAGGACAAGTGGGTACAAACAGAACACAAATACAATCAGACCAAAAATAAGAAGGATCCCAATCAGAAGATCAATGGTGCTGGAAACAGTTGTCCAAGTTGGAGCAGTGAGGCCTAATGACTTTTACAAAGAAGCTCAATACATTCTCAAAGAAATCTACCTATAAAAACTATATACATATATATGTATAAGCATATATATATATATATAAACTATATACGTAAATATACTTTTTATACACATGCATTTAGTGATAATTGCAGTAGAGGAACACAGTAGTCAGTGACCTGGAATACATGTCTTGGAACATTTTTAAGTCCCCTAAACTTCTATCTGAAAATTGGGTGTGATATTTCCTTGTCATTTGTCATTTGCTTCTTAAGAAGGCTAACAACTTATTTGCATTCTATTTTGCAGCATTTTCTGAAGACCCTGTATTTTAGACTCCTGGTATACATTTTCAGGTTTTCTAACAACTAAGATAATTTTTGCTTTATGTGTCCACTGTTCAAATAGTTTGGAAATAAATCTTTAAAAGTAGTATTTAGTGGCTATGTAACTTACTAACTATTTAGAATAGGAATATTATACATATATAAGCATAAACAATATATGCATTCATAAAAACACTACATACAGACATATATTTAAAGTAAGAGAAGGAAAAAATAGACAAACATATATATAGTAAGTAGACAAATAGTGATGTGGAGAGGATGAGGGAGGAAGAGAATTTGAAGATCCATTTTCTATTCCAGACCATGTGAACTGTGTGCAAACACCCCAACATTAAACAAAAGCCAAATATACATTCTGACTCTGACAGGATTTGCAATATATATGTATATGTGTGCATGTGTATACATACCATCTGTTGATTATTTCCTAATAGTACTCCTCTGGAGTATGCATTTCTAAACCTAAAATGTGAGTCTATTAAGTAATATTTAAGTAAAATTAAGTAATAGTGATAACCCCAAATTCTGGACACAGGTGAGAGTTGTATCTGGCTGCACTGCAATGCTGGACACAGTGACTGCAAAGTTTTTATAAACTCTTTGCATGAAAAGGTCTCCAACCAAGTCTGTCTCGAGTTGCTACTGGAGATGCAGCAAAGACATACAGGTATGAATCACGATGCTTAGGAAAAAGTGGAGCATACTGCTCTTTAAACATCAAAGCAACTTTAATATTGAAGATGTTATGGACACTACATATGTTAATCTCTATTTTAAATATAAAAATTAATGCCTTTTAAACTAAAATGCCACATTAAAGTACATTTTTATTCTATAATTGCATTTCAAAAGAGATGATTGGTCTAGTAATAATATAGTAACAATTGCCTCAATGTTACTTAAGAAAACACTAACTTATCAGTAAAATAAAAATAAGGAAGACACTATGTTCAACAAAAAATGAACTTGACTGGAAAAAAAAAATAGGTAATGATCTTTTAGGCAATGATCAAAACTGAGTTCTTCCACCTGTCACTGTTTCTTGAAAACACAAAGACACAAAAAAATGTGCAAGAGTATTAGGTAGAAAATGTAAAATTTTAAGTGCAACTTGATTGGTCCAGTTATCAAGGAATAATTTTAATCAATTGTTCTACTGGAGATTTGCCAAAAAAATCCAAAATCTCTATTCAGAAAGGTAACAGTGACAGCAAACCAGCTACTCTGATTTTATGTATCAGTTACTTGAAACTGCTGATATATTCTCAATATACACATCTCAATTTTCATATATATGTGTTGTCTTATGTATACATGATCTCTCATACACTATCACTTAGTAGCAACAACAAAACAAAATTTAATGGTGGGGAAAACCTTTAAAACCATTGTCAAACTGAATATCACATTCTCTCTAACTCTGAGTGGTCCATTTAAGAATCCATTTAAGCTACTTTTCCAGTTAAGCTTATCCATAAGAATCATACATTTCCCCATAGGTAGAAAACAAATATAATTTGTCACATCGTGCTATACAGACATTTCTGCACAGTTGCTGCACTACACTAGAATGTCTGAAGGGGAAGACACCCCAGGTAGTTGGCTGCACACACATCTCAGCAACATGGCACGTAGTTAGGATTTGACACATATAGTCTTTATAAAATCCAATGTCTATGAAGTCAAACAAATCTCCTTCTTATTTATAGTAACAGGCAAGAGCAGATCTCTGCCGTCTTGTTACACAGATGGTTGTAACATTTTTATAGTTAACTTACAACCACTGATGCCTGAGGAATAGACACACATCTGCCCCAAACTGCCAGTCCTGTAGGCTCTTCTTTTTAACTTCAGCTCCCCAAAATACAGTTGATATACATGCAACACCATCACCCACAAAAATCTACCACAACAAAAAGCCCCTTAAAAATTTGCATAAAATGTATTATTATTATTAATGTTATACAGATTGGACAGTGATCACACATATTACAGCAAAAATAACAGCAATACCAACTCTAATTCAACAAAACAGAAGTTTTAGAGAAAATTCATAGCCCCAGATCCCATATACCAGACTTAGTTTGGAAACACACTTGGAAAAAACTCATTAGAAGCATCTAAATTTATGTTTTATTGAAAAGATTTCAAAAGAGCCTCATACTTCATACAAACTACTGTCCATATGCTCTTTTTTGCTGCTTGATAAAATGTAAAGGCATGGCTGGCTCATCTTGAAAAAAAGAAAACAATTGCCTAGGATTTTTTTCTCCTACTTGAAGACACTACTCCATATTTCCTGTATTGCCACACATCATCTGGGTCTTTAACAGGAAATGTACACAGAAAAGAGCTAGATAAATTAAATGCTTCCCATTTTAGACACTGGCTGTCCACAGAAGAAATTCTCTGAATAGATGACTTGGAACAAAATGCTCCGTTATGAGAAGAAGAAAAGATGCAGAAAAGCAAAGCCGTAATTGAAGCTTGTAACTACAAGAGTTGTTAACTAAGTCCAGTGAAAGCTTAAATAGCCTGATGAAATCCTGACCCTCCGCAAATACTACTTTTTAATAAACATGTTCCATCAGTAGTAGATCTAGGCAGACTCCTGCCTCTTTCTTCTTGCTCCCCAAATCGGAAGACAACAGAGCTCGTAAGAAAGTGGATCTGCATTTACAGAACTGGTCCAGCTACAGAGGTGAAAAAGCACGGCTTGGAATTTGGTTTTGAAACAGATAAAGGGGAGAATGAATCAACATTATGGGCAGAGTTACCCAATTATTACAACTTTGGATTTTCCTTCCTCTGGAATCTACTTGGTTTTTTGTGGAGTGGAGCTTAGAAGAAAATCAGAAGGGTAGTTTAACCTTTTACTTTTGCTACATTTTCTTTTTATTCTTGACTAGCTTTCTGTCTTTATAGCTGCCTTATTTAAAAATCCTGTACTTTCTGCTAATTTCTACTATGAACACAGAACTACAGAATGGGATTTTGAAGAATTTTATTATTAAATTTGCCTTCAGGTTGAAAATTTATACCAGTGTGCTCTTTGCCACATACGCAGACAGGAATCTATTTCTCCAAGATTCAGATCTACAGTGTCACACATGCTGACTAGCTCATTTCCAGTGGCACTTCAGTTACCCTATGTCAATTTAATTAATACTTTTAAGATAATAGTTTTTGAGATAATCTACTTAGCTAAACAAAACACCGTCTAAAATGGAAAGTACATAACTGCAAAAAACATCACAAGAACAAGCTTTTTTTTTAAAAAAATAATATATGTATCCAAAACAAAGATCCACAGGGTTGCTAGATTAACAACATTAAATTAACATCTCTTCAAAAGCTTTACTGCAGTCCTTATGTGTCACCCTAGTCCTGCAAACCATACATCTTTCAATACAAATTTTCCTCAACAGCGTACATCAACTATATCATTTAGATGGACACCTACTTCTTATAATGCTGTATTTCATTGAGAAAAAACACTCTGAAAGGGGTGGATATTTGCATCGCATTGACATGACTGATTTAAAATAATCTCTAAGGATAGCAATTTAAAAATTTAAAGTAATCTTTTCTTTTTTTTTAAATCTCCTTTATGTTATTTCAGATTACATTCATATACAGCACATCCAAACAGAAAGATAGGAATGGCAAAGAAAGAATTGTCTTGTTCATTTTCAGCAATGCTACTATCACAATCACCCAAATATTGTTACTCTAAAAGAAATTCCAAATCATCAAATTAGATCTTGATCCTTCCACAAAATAGTTATAGCAGGGCCATCATACTCCCCTAGAAGAACACAAATAGTGACAGGGATTTCTTCTTAAACAAATGCCCCGATTCCTTATTATTCAAACGCAAATGTTAGTTCCCAAGTTAAGTTAAAGTTATTTTGATATAAGAAAGTTTCTAGAAAGAGACAGAATAACAACAGACAGAAAATTAGATAGGAACCCACTTTGTAGGGTTGTATTGCAAAAAGACTAGTGCTATTTGTAGATGCATACAAAGGGGAAACATACTGTGTTAAGAAGCAATCATTCTTAACATTATTTTGTTGTGATTATTAGTATCTGACTGATGGATGAAAATCTGAGGCAAAACACATTATTACTATTTGTTCTTCTGCCTCTACTAAATAGCACAATCAGATCTCTATTTTCAAAATCAGAAGAGAAAAATCACTATTTTTATTTGGTGAAAGTCCTTCCACATAAATATAAGGAACTGGGAGATTTATTTGTTGTAGTAGTTATACATTCTGCTTTTGTTCACTAAGATCTGAATACTTCATAGCCAATTTATAGCATTTGGGAACTGATACTGAATATCTATTACAGTTTTCATACGGAAACTAAAAGTAGACTACACTGATTTTTTAAAGCAGTTTATTATATTAGTCTTTAAGTTATTACCTCGATTTTGAATGAACATAGTACAAGATCATCATTAAAAATATGTTAAAAGAGAGCCCTCTTAAAATGCTGGTAAAGTGTACTGTTCATGATTCAAATATCTCATAATCTCTGCCATATTTACATATTTTAAAATATTAAATAAGACAAATGCTATCATTTCTGTCCTGTTTTCTCTCCTTGTCAGCAAAACAGCAGCAGAAGGTAAGGCACCGCCTGCAGCATGACCACTCTGCTTTCAAACCACTTTTCTGTTCTGGATTAATGCTTTCAATCTTTTCCAGTGTATAATCATTGCTGTACAGCATAGAATGAGCAACATTTTCCAGCAGATTTATTTGGTTCCATCAGAAGAAAGGTTGTCCTAAAATCTTACAAAGCAGTCTTAAATTCAACTAGACACTAATAATCCTACAGAAGAAAAGCTTGGGAAAAAAAAAAAAAAGGAAAAGATTTAATTCTTTTTTCCCCTGAAAGTAACCCTGAGTCCTCAGTGCATGTCCCCCACATGCTAAGAATTCACCACAAGTAAAGAAACCAAAAAGGGAGGTGAGATGAACGGAAAGATTATGTGGTCACATAGATTAGGGACACAGTCATAGCATTTCAAATTTCTTTGTTCTCTGAGCTATAAAAGATGATGACAATCCTGGGTTACAGAAGAACAGGATGAGGTACAGACAGAAATCTGAAAAGGAAGAGGAAAGAATGGGGTCTGGACGACTGAAAAGAATGTATGGAAAGCTTGCAAGAAACAAGCTGATACGGACACACAGAGAACGAAGAGTTGGTAGGAAAAAAAAATATTTAAAAATCAATAGTTGAAAAAGAACGAGCATACAAGACTGGTTGCTTCAATACATGCAAGCTCTGTTCGTATCAGGTGGCCAGCAGTCAAAAAAAAGCAAACAGCATTTTTCCCAGCCAGGACTAACTAGTCCAAATGAAGTTAAACTGCATTTTGCCTTTCACTACTGACAAGAGGAAGCCTGGCTGATTGCATCTGCAGACTCGCTTCTCAGTCATCTCCCTACTTTATCCTCTACCTCCCCAAACATGCTTAAGCTCTTTCCAGTGCCTGTTACACTGAACATGGAGTAGAAAACAGAATAAGAAAGCTTAGATGAACTTTCTGGTACCAAAAAGAATAGTCTCCACAGTGCTCTTTAAGGACATCTTACCCAAATCACAGCACAAGGCATTATCAAACTGGACACTCCTGCCACAACTGTCAATTAGTATCAGTGGAAATATTCCATACTAGTCTTGCTGTAGCTGCTCCCAGCTTTTCCTGAGGAAGCTGCTGCTTCTCTGAAAAGGCTAATGGTGCCTGGAAGATGTTAATAGTTCTCCAGTTACTAAGATCTTCAGTAAGTTTCATCTGTTTATACAAGTAAAATATTACTGTGAAAGGTAAGGTAGTAAACCCAAAAAATACACCTATTACATGGCATTACAGAATCCACATCTGTACTCTACATTCATATTACTGAATAACACCTCCCCACCCCCCACCCCCCCCATTTTTTTTAATATGGTAAGACAATTCATCCAAGTTAGAGCAGAGAACAGCCGAAGCAGCCCACACACATATGTACTAGGCTTAAATTCTTTGGAAGATTATGTTGTTCAAGCTTTCCTTTTATTTATCCCAAACGGCACAAGTAAAAGATGTTATAAAAAAACTTGACAGAATGCTTGGGGAGGGGGAAGGGGTGGTCATTTTCATAAGGAAAGAATATAACTTTCAAACAACCCGGTGTCATTTTTATGTTTACACAACACAACAGGTACAGTAGAGCATACCACATGCTGACAGATTAACAGGACCTCCTACCTCGACTTCATCCTCTCATGCATTCTCCCATGCTGGATACATTGTTGGTCCAATTCATCATTCCGTTTCTGCATCTTCTCCAATCTGCCATGGAGATACTCTTTTTCCTGACTAAGCTGGTTGATTTCAGATCTACAGAAGTAAAACACAGTGATGATGGATGTTGTCAGATTTCATCCTGCAGTGTGCCATCAATATGTGGCTTCAGCATTTATAAAATTTCATACATGTATATGTAATGCATAAACAGGCTATTACTAGAACTTACAGAAACAAAACACTGTTTCATATAATCTTAAAACAAAAGATGATGATGCTGAAGGGTATGTGGTAAATATGCCAATGGCAATCAGTCAGTCATGTTAAATAAGATCAATAAATGTAAATTCATACTTGTTAAGCAAGAATTTGGACAGCATTCTGAAAACACATTTCAAGTTCTTTGTTAGTAAAAGCTAATATCCAATTTAAAAATTGCTACTAAAAACTCGTTCAACATTTACTGCACTGTACAGGTTGAACACTCAATAGTGGTACTGTTCTAGAAACTTTATTAACCTCATATGCCCAAAATACCATTACACAGATTAAAAAAAATAAAAACCTTATTTAGAGGAAAGTGAATAAAACCTTGAGAAAACAAGGGACGAATCATACAGGCACACCCTAATCTACATAAAACTCTGTACAGTCTTTAAGAAAATTAGTCACTTCTAGCAATTCTTATTCTTCACGTGTGAGCATAGACACCAGATCCATGAATGACCCGGGACTGCTACTTGCTACATCTCTAACCATCAGCCCATGGAGAAACAGGCATGAGCTGTTTCTTAATATCAGGAAAAGATCTCAAATTAAATTGTGATAAAATATACATTATGCACTTGTACAGTTTAACTCTTTGGAAAAGGTTAATGAGAACATGTCAGAATCTGCTATACCATCAGAAAGTAAGAATCAAAAGCAAAGCAAACTTGTTTTATGGCATCTGCCACTCCAGATCTTGAGGTTAAAAAGCTTCAGATATATCTTTAAATCATAAGCTAAAATATGCTGCAATTACAACAGATAAAGAGACTTTACCTTCCTGGCTGTTATAGAATGCAACAAAAACTGACATTCTGAAAAATACAACAAAGCACAGGGGGGGAAGGAATACTCCTCCCTCAAAAACATGTTGTTACACTGACAAGTCAAATCTAAAAATGACAACATAATCTTTTCATGTTTAAATAGAGAACAATACATGATATCATCTGTTAATTCAAAAGAACTTAGCAATGGAAACATTGGAAGAAGACTGTACGTAACTGAATATAGAGAGGGAGTTACAGCTGTATTAAGGAACATCACTGACAAATACATCAGAACTGTGCTGATGTACTTGTACAGCAAACTTAAAAGCACAAAAGTTTCCTGGACAGGTATGTAACTGTGGGCAGGATGCTCTAGGAAAGTAATGGAAGTCAAATTTTTAAACCAATCATTTAACAGAAATACTAGTAACTTAAATGTCAGCATTAACAAAGCACTGTCAGTTGGACCAATTGATATCACACAGTATGAATGCAGTCTCTATTTGATACTGGTACTGTAAGAAAGACAATCAGGGGATAAAAGCAAAGGTCCACTGCAGAGCAGCTCGACAGACACCTGGCCTAACAAAGCCCAACCAAGTGCTAACAGGGACTAAACTCAAGATTGCGTTCCTTTTTTGCCAGCACAATGCAACAACAGCATTTGCCACCTGGGAATACTGTACATTATCATGCTTGTAGGGTTTTCCAACTGGAGGATCCTGCTTCTTTTTCTGTATTTATATGTGGCTGTCTCATTCATGGAAACAGCAGAAGTAACTTTCAAGGTACTAAAAATCTCAAAGTTTTGAATGGACTCATTTATCTCTAGAACATTTGAAGGTGCCTGAAGTATTTCTGGAAAAATCAAGGGATTCAAATCATCCAAAGTCAAATGCTACTGAAAATTACAATTAATGAAACATAAGAAAGTACTGAATGAATAGAAAACACAAGTAGCATGATCTCTAATCTCTAAAATATAGTTCTAAATGCCTGCTGCTTTGAACCATGTTTCTTGTGTTCTCTTCTCCTAAAACTTCTTTTGTAATTACAGTTGAACACAGAAAAAAAAATTCCAGTTAAAATATTATTTACACAATGTCCTTTCCAAGTAAATATCTAAGAGTTTGACCACCCAGATTCAAGTACTTCATTACACTGAGATTTTGGAGAGCAGCACATATGCAGGGCAGAATGCCTATTAAGGTCAATGTTAAAAGGTTCACATCTTGGCATTAAAGAGACAACATCAATCCCAATACAAGACTGCACAGCAAGAGGCTTCATTATCACCTGACAAAGATTCCCTCTGCATCTTTAAACATACCAGTCATTCACCTCAGTTTCCAAAGATTAAGATAGAGCAGTTAATTCTATGTGGTATTTAAATAACTTCAAAACTGTTGGGCTAAATCCCCCCCTTCATCAATTATAATAAGTTCAAACAACGGTACCAAACATGATAGCACATTTATACTAGGAGCAGCAATTCCATGCAGCCAGGGATAGGACCAGGTCTCCATAAACGCTTCTAAATCACTCTGCTCCCAAGCTGTCACAGCAGGGTTGGGAGAGAGAGAGAGGAGTGCAGATGCCAAAGTACACAGTCCTGAACTTCAGAGACAGCCCACAAGTAACGCCAGGGATAGAGGTAATTTAGAAAAATCTGTGCACTAAGCACTATGTCATATGGATCCAGAACAACTAAAGGACACTAAAGGACACAGCACGAACATGCTGATGTGGCTCCACAACAGCTACTCTGGGAGACTAACAGACCAAGTAGTAAGCCATGGTGGACTTAGAAGAAACTGAAGCATGTTTGGAGTGTGGTCATCTGAGCTGGACTCTGCATGGAATTGCACTTCTGCAGACTCAGGCTGGCCACACAAGTCATACAGTCATTTTAATGTATCTGTGTGTGCTCTTGGGATCTGATAGACTCAAAAGACCTGTATGAAATCAATATTATTTCAAAACTGCATAGAGAAAAGCTACAGCATCACAGGAAAATGAAAATGTAAAATACATGCTTGAAACAGACAGATAGTAAGTTTTGCCAAAAATGTATTCATTTGTCGCTATATTGAAAATAATTGATGATAACTGGATGGGTAGAGCAGGGACAACAACAAAACCCCCTCTATACTTCTGAATCCTCAAGAAAGCCTCAACTTCTACATAAAAACAAATTTAAATTTTTATCTACTATCCTTGCTGGAAGAGCCTTGGAAAAACAAACAAACAAACAAAAAAACCCAAAAAAACAAAAACCAGGTTCCTCCAAAGCATTCAAGTACTGGAGGCAAAGAACCAGGAAATATTAAATAGTCACAATTCAAAGTCAGTCTCGGGATATTTTCAGGATGAGATGATTTTTGAACACTAAGGTGGCAATGCTGCCTTTACTCTTCTGAACTCATATGCAGTGCTTTTTAAGCACTGCCGTTTCCTACTCAAAACCAATTGTTTACTTGTACAGCAATTAAATACATGCTTTAATTTTTTTTCTGCTGACACAGTATTGTTGCATATAATTTTAATGACTGATCCTTCAGACAGACTGTTTCACATCTTCGTATGGCCACCTTCAACAAACATTTCACTCCTGGTATTGAGCACAATGACTGCAGTCAACCAAACATGCAGAAAAATAGTTCAGCCGGGTGTGTGTTCTTTACTTCAATTAAACTCACACAGTTGGATGCCTACTGTTGCCAAACCAGTAATATAATTTATACATTATATTCCAAACAGTAAAACTACACTAAAAGTCATTTAACAATATTTATAACACCATAAAATACAGTGTTAAAATATATGAACTGCAATATGTACCAAAATTATAAAATTTGTTTCTCATCATCAGTGATTAAAACCAGGATCATTGCTCTAGCTTCAATACTCACAACCCTGGTGACAGATTAGAATTCAAATCTTAATGATCAATTTACAATTAACAAGATAGAAGTGAAACAAATTAAACCAACCATTATATATAACGAGACCCAATGGACTCCCATTGTTCCCCTTAATTACAAAACGCAAATCACAAATACACAGTGGGTAGTGTTAAGCATTAATCTACAACCTAGAAACTCAGACAGTGACAATCAGAGAAAAAAAAATGAACAAAATAACAGAGAAGAAATCAACAAAGGACTGTATTTTTAAACATGCCTATGCATACAAAAACCTTCACAGACCCTGTCTTCTTTCTCCACAGCTGGAGGGGTATATAATTTGTCTGACATTGTCTTTCTGAAGCTTTTCTAATCCTGTGTAGGGGCTAGCTCACAAAAATGGTTCCAGCTTCCATATGAACACGAAAACTTCAGTATAGATTTCTCAGAAAACCTATCTTGAATATAAAAAAAATGTGCAATTCATAGGGGTTCCACTGAAATTGTGCAAGTATGTAGTTGTCACAGAAAAATTTGAAATGCTTATTACAAATAGGCCCTTTACTTCCTGTCAAAACCTAAAAAAAATATATAAACCTACTCTTGCATTTGTTAGTAAACAAGCTTGAGTGTTTTTCCAATTGACTAATGGTACTGCCAACATACAGTTATTTCTTAACCCCATTAAAACTAAAAGTATAGCAAGAAAATACACATCCAGGTCCAGAATTCAGTTTATAAGGCCAAAAACATGGAAAAATCCTTTTCCACGCAAACAGCGTACACTGCCACTTCATGATCTGCTTTTATTAATGTACATGAGAACTGAGTTATAAAACCTTCCAAAAATTATTACTTTTTTTTTTTTCAAAAGACAAAGTTATATCATTCTGCCCCAGAATTTTGGTTTTACACTATATCCAGTGACCATGAGCATGAAGATTGCCTTTTGGAGAGATACTACTGAAAGATACATACTGATCATGCATTTAAAACTTTGCCGAAGTAATTTTCTGCATCTGATCTCCTGATCACTTCTTTTCTTGAAGCCATCTATTAGTTTACCATTTTCCACCACCTCCAGTTCCACCTTTCTGTTCTACTTTTCACATGATTTCTTTGTCCCTACCTATTTCTCTGTTCCTGTTATTGACTGCAGCAACTCCTGATCCAATGAAGGCAAGCTCATGCTATTTTAGGGCCACTTCTCAGAACTGCTTTCATACATTCTTCTACACAAATTCTTGTGCAAAATACCACTCTATGGAGATCTGAGAGGGCTCCTGTTCCCTTTTTCAGGTTCTCGACACAGTCAGCTAACGCTGCTAGGTGGAGAAACACTTGGCAATCTCTGCTATTTATTTTCAGAGAATAATGTGTTTTCACAGTATGTTTTCTGTCTTTCCTTCATCCTTTTACAGTTACTAGCCTGTGACTGTGAGCTCTAGCAACAAAGTCTGTGTGCATTTTTATTGCTGGAATAATAATACGATTTGAATCTATTTAGATTTCATACTACTTTGAAGAGGAACTCTGCTTTTTCAGAAGAAAAAAAATCTGCTTGCTTTTCTCTCAAAAACCCATCACAACATTTGCAAGGGAAGATCGCTTCACATTTCCTCAAGTTTCTCATTTCTTCCCCAAACACTCTGGATGGGATTCATCTCCCAACTTCAGCCACTTAACAGCCAGTCAACACTTCAGTGGAAAGTAGGATGGGCAGTGGAGGCAGTACCTGTGGGAAATATCATAGATTTTTTATATATCTATATCTATATCTATATCTATATCTATATCTATATATAAATAGATATATATATATCTCTATCTGTCAACTACTTATATCATTCCCCTTTGACCATTCCCGGAAATAGGATACTGGGATAAATGAGCTCTTTTCCTGAGCAAGCGTTGCCCCTGCTACGTTACCTCAACAGGAAGATTAAATCCACCCAGCAGCAGAAGAATCCTGTCTATGCCCCTACTGCGGGGAAAACTGATTTCATCTTTGCTGAACATTCTCCTTACTTCACATAAGCCATGCGAGATGAATGCTACACTTAATTACCAAATTCCCATTGCTTGAAATCTACAGAAGTTGCAGAATGCTAACACACCACTTAATTCCTGCTTACTCTAAATATGAAGGCTGCAGAAAGTTTCAGAGACTATTTTCATATTTAAAAACGCAAAATCAAATTGTTTACTAGTAGAGTACTATAAAATTCATAATTTTTAAAAGAGATAATCCTGTCCTATAAAACTTTTAAATAGATACCTTCATACTTTTGAATTTATTGAAACCAGTTAGAGCTTCCACTTTTTGTTCTGTTCCTGAATTTTTAATGGCTTTGTATTTAAATCTTCTATTGATTTTAACAAGAGCACCACATAACAAGCGGTAGCAGAATCAGAGCTTCAATGAGAAACAATTTTGACAATTATTTCATAATTATAAATGGAGCTTTAAGTAGATAATTAAACCAACAGACTGCAGTTTTGAGAAATTTAAATATTTTGTATTTTTCACATAATTTCAGATAAACTTGAATTGTAGCTCTGGTAACAATTTTCCACTCTTCATATTAAGAATATGAACATCACAAAGAAAATAGTATGTAATTTTTACATTGGAATTGTCTAAGAATTTGGAAGTAATAGCTAGAAATATAATCTGAAAAGAGAAAAATTAGAATTATCCTGGATAAAAATCCATCCGTATTTCACAAGTGGCATATATTATATTGAGAATATGTGTAATACCTGGGAGAAGATGAATAATAATAAATATTAAAATACAAATAAAATCCAAGGAAGCATGTCCTAATAATATAAGAGACAGAATAAGAAAAATTTACCAACCTGTATTTTTCTGATGTTTGTTCCAACTTCCTTGCCAACATACAGCATTCTTCCTTTAATTTTGCTATGAATATATTCTGGGAGGTCAGCAATGAATCCAGTTCATTTACTAGAAATTATAAAATGATAAAACTAGAGATTTATTTTACAATTATATAAATTTATAGATAATTTAGCAATATTTTTATATATTCTTAATTTCTTTCCCCTAGATCCTTCTGGTTTGGGTATGTTTTTTAAACTTCAGCTACTTGGACATGGAATGATGACATCATAATTCACCAAATAAAGGCTCTATGTCAGAATTAGTTAATGTAAAATGTTAAAATTATATGACCACTGAATCAAGGTCTCTCATGAGAAGAATCACCATAAAGACTACATATCTAATTTGGTGGTTTTGCTTTTTACCTGGAAGTTCATTGACATTTCTGGGAGGAATAAAATTGGCAAGCCACGCCTTAGCAGCCTTTTGCTCGCTCAACCAGAGCAGAGGATACACGGGCAACCCAAATGCTCACACTGTAGATTCCTTAAAAAAAGCAGTTCTTTTATTTACTGGGTCCTGTGCTTACTATGATTAATATATTTTTTTTCTCTTTAATAATAAGATATAGACTTATTGTCCAGTGACAGTTAAAGTGAAACCATTTCATAAATTAATCTTCAGTTACTATGAGTTTGGGCTGCACCAAAACTCATGACCTAGAAATAAAGCATCTTTATTCCTTCAGAAGGAAGATATTGCAAAATTATGTTTCTTGATTTCTGCTTTTAAAATCAGAGAAAGAGACCATTGTTACCCAAATTCCTTGTATGTGTGTAGGGTCATAATACACAAGGGTTTCTTTATGTGCATAATAAATTACTATCATTTTCAATTCCTCCTAATCCTACTAGAGATATATAAAAACAAACTTAGCCTTAATGTTTCATTTTTGTATACTGGGACAATTTATGCTCCAGGAGGGTAAATTACACATCTCTTGTGCAAAATTACACTTGGTCATATGCAGATGTGCTGGCTAGAGTAGAGAAAAATGATTCTGATTCTTTTCTTTTCCTACAGTGTAGACAGCAGCCATAATGTAGCTGTTTGCATTCTCTGAACACACGGAAAGGTCCTCTAGTACTGTGATAATGCTGCAAAAATAGCAGAAAATCAGATACCAGACATAAACGTGCTTGCTACCTCAGGTATTATCTGACACTGCTTAGGATTAATACAGGCCATATCATTTTTCTAAAGGTACTGCAGGACCGGTGGATAAAAATGATGTTTTAGTAAACATATGAATATGCCATGTTCCATAAGAGCCATGTTCCATAAGAGCTCCTCCTTCTTTCCATGCTGAGGGGTTAGAGATTTCCACTCTCAACATTTCTTTTTCTTGTTTATAATATATACCTTTATTTATGTTGTTGGCATAGTACTTCACAATAACAAAAGGCTTTTTTTGTTTATTTGGAAAACCCATTTTACTTCCAGATTAAAGGTTAGAAGTTATTGATCAGCTAAGTTAATGCAATGAAGTCTCCTATTATAAGAACCTGAAGTATGCAAAGGATTAAACATCTTTCTTCTAGATTGAGGGTGTGTGTGTGTTGCTGGGGGGGGGGGGGCACATGGTAATGCTAAAAATGTTTGAGGCTGCAAAGATTAAATAAAGGAACATATCAATTTGGAGCCAGTGAATTACATCCAGCTGCGACAGTGAATTAAGAACCGATTAATGGCTAAAGCTTTTCTCCAGTTTGGATGCCGAAGCAAACTCATTAAGCTTTTAGAGTAGCTATAATGTGTGTACTGTGGGAACTGTTCAATGCTATTCAGGAGACTTTAACTGTAAGCTCAGAGCATTTCCCGCAGAGCTTCTGATGCTATTTTCTTTATATAACATGTGTGCCTGAAAATCCAGCCAAAAACAAGCCCTTTGTTTTTCTACTTTGTTGTGGTCTCTCTCAGCTTTACGTTTCTTGAACACAGGTAAATAAACTCATAATCCAGATGGTGCAACAGATGTGAGAGCAGCACTCTGAAATCAACAGACAGTGGGCAATACTTTCCATTTTCTCTTTTAAACGCTAACTAATATGTAATTCGGAATCTCCGGTGTAGTTAGCATCTGCTCCCTTCGGCCAGCCAAAGGTTACAGGTGTTCCTGATGTCATTTCACAGTAAGGCGTGGGCCTGGCTTGTGAGTGAGTGCCCAGGCTCTAATCTTTCCCTACCACCTACCAGTTTTCTCATGCTGGGCCTCCATTTGCTGCATCTTCTGTGTCAGCTCCTGCTCTCTTTGCTGGGCCTGAAGGGCTCGGGCCTTTGCTTCATTGCTAATGCTTTGCTGAATGCTCTCTTTCTCCAATCTATAAAACAAACAAAAAAAAAAACAAATAGGAAATAAAAAAAAATAAAATCACATAATGAAGATTATAAATTAAAAAGGCAAACCAGCACATTCAATTAAAGCAACCGAAAAAATTATCTGGCCAAGCTTTTCAGATTAAACATTCCCCTCCCATTTCATGTTATACAAACTGACCTTTGTCTTACAATGTCAAACATTCTCCAGTGACTAATAGAAAATGCATTAAAAATATGATCTATTTCCTGAGCAAAAATCAGCCATTCAGACAAAAATACAGTTTCATTTTTGCAAATTTTAAACTTAACCTCTTTTCCATAAGGAAGTTCCCCAGCATCCACTTTGCATTGAACAGGTTATTTGCATTTTATTTTAAATGCTATTTATTTAATTCTGCAGCTTAGGGACCTGACCCGGAGATGGACTGGTTCCCAGTGAACCAGCAGGAGATAAGTCAATGGGAGCGATTGCCACAGCGCTCATAATACAGCTACTCTCTAAAGCTTAATGAGTTTTCTTAAGCAACCAAACAAGTTTTAACTATTAATTTATGTAAATAGGAGATGAATGCATCCATTACAATAGAGAAAACTGTTAGTATAACAGAGGCCCAGCCCCTTGTGGTTCTGCTCACTGGGGGGTTGTACAGGAAGGTCTAAAGCCCAGTACTATTATTGAAGTACACAGGCAAGAGAGCAATTTACTTGACCAGATACGCAAGATGGGGCAATCCACTCCTGAGGCAAAACAAATGCTAGACTACCACACTCCATTGAAGCATTTTATTTAATGCAAGCCAAGCAAAAACAGCACGGAAAATAAAACCCCAAAAAGATATATGCATATAAATTAGAAAAGGTCTTAAACTGCAAATTCATATCTAGACTTTCCCAAAGGTCGTGAATATTTATCTGGGGCACGCTAGGATCCAGATTCAAAATTTCAGTGAGTTTACACATATAAGGATTGATTTCTAGATTTCAAAAGACATATATGCACACAGCTTTCTATTGAAACTACATTTAATAGCTTGGGATAGGTTTCAATAAGGTCTTTTAAATTTGTTGTTTTGTTTTAGAGATAATACCTATTTCAGGGGACTGCAAAACAGAACACAGGCATAGATCACGTAAGGATAAAGCCACATCTCATGTGGTTGCTGCACTTAACCTTTGGATTGGTGCCTAATAACCCATCCGAGATATTGCAATATCTCAGCATGACACACACAATGTTAAATCTTCTCTCTTAAATTTACCCCAAAGCAATACAAATGGTGGGTCACATTACACTAATTCCTGGTCCTGATGTTGCAAGCCCTACCTTAGGCAAAATTCCCTTTGAAATCACAGGCAGTTTTTTCTGAGGTAAGACTGAGAATGATTTGACATAGAGAATACATTATAGAATAGAATATTATAGCGCTAAGGAAACAAAGCACATTTTTCAAGGAAATTTCATACATTGAACTGCAATTTATCACATCATTCTCAGAATTACTTCATAACCATATTGGGGCTATCCTAAGGAGTGATGCTTGCATTATTTCCTAAGTGTGAGCTCCAAATATGGAAAGCATTACTATGAAAAATCTTTTCGTATTTGCAGGGAATCAGTCTACTTAAATCCCTTCTCCCCTTCCAAGCATCTTTTACCTTCAGACAGTTTTCATGAGCACTGTTCTGCTCAAAAAAATACCCAAACGCACCAGCACCTAACACATCCTCCAGACACTTTCAGCTAAAGGAAGTGGCAGTAGCACAGTATTTTATCTGATAGTGTCTTATGTGAGATGGTTGTGTGCCGTTGGGTGCTGTGCTGTCATCTGGCACACAGCTGGCTGGCTAGCATTCTGCTGGGGGTAGCCTTCAGCACGTATCAAGCTGCACAGCTCAAGCTACCAAGGCAAGGTCCATTCCTTATTGCGAGGATCCCTCCTGTCAAACACATGCTAACAGGCAAGTTCCAAATAAATGGAGAATCTACTACAATAAATGGAGAATATACTACCACCAGAAACACTCTTTTGCTAAGGCAACCCATCCTAAATAGCCACTCGCTTGCACTAGTAACTGTAGAAAGCAAACTAGCAGGAGCTCAGAAACCTGGAGTTCTCTATGGCTGAAGTGTATGTGGGGTGGGTGAAAACAGACAAGTTTATAGAGTGGATAAAAGCTCAATATAAGACTAGGCAAACACAGGTAAGTCTTATGTAGAAGGTTAGCTGACTAGTCTCAATTTTAGTACCTAGAAAATTTTGGAATCGAGACACACCCAGTGTCTGGATGACACATCCACAATGAAGAGCTGTATCTAAGGTGCCTAGAGCTGCCAAGAAATGAAAAAATCCCCTGGAGGCAAAGCTGTCTAAACTGAGTGGCAAGTCTTTCACCCACACCTTGAGCTGACACCTTCCCTGCTCTTTAAGTCCAATCTCTCTGCCCCCCTACAGAAAATTTCCACAACACATTTTACAAATGTGAGACAAAAGAAGAAAAAAACAACAACAAGCAATTGACAAAAAACTTCACAGGTAAAACATTGCAGAAGGTGGCCCAAGAGGTTTCAGGAACTATTGGTAATATTTCTGCTACAACCAAAAAATACTGCAGGAATTTTAGAAGGTTGCTTATTTGCAGTTACTCTGAATTGTGAAAGAAGGGGAGCTTGATTTAAGAAAATAATAAGCTATGGACTATTGATCAGGTTTACTAAAGCAGAAGTATTGAACTCATGGTAACTTTCATTTTTGTGCCATAAAGTCAGAAGCAACCAGACTCATTCACACAGAGGCAAGCTCAAGCTCTCCTTGAAGCCCTGTTCTGAAGCACAAGATTTCCACAATGATTTTAGTTCTAAGCCCTGATGGTTCTGAGCCTGAGTTATAGCTGGCAAGAGCAGCCTATGTAGGTAACTCATTCACACCTCAATTAACTGGATATTGGTTTGCAGTGACTGTAAGCTATGCTTTCTAAATATTCTCAACAAAACACAGGGCACAGTAAAATATAACTTATAACACAGGAAAAAGAACAAAATTGCCTCACAAAAATCCTTGCTGAAAATGAAGTGAAAATTCACTTTGACCTCAAAGCTAACATGAGAGTATGCTGGCTGAATTTGAGCTGAATTTAATAAAAAAACCTAAACGCTTTCCCACCACTAGCAAACAAAAACTGGACCACAAATCCATTTTCAGTACTAGACTGTTCTCAAATGGCTTTGCAGTAAAGATAAAGGAAGGTTGTAAAGACTGGTGATGTGAAAGTCTTCTTTGACATAAAAAAATAGGTCAAAAAATAGATTTTTGACTGTAAAAGAACAGAACTTATCTTGACAAAACTTTGAATTTCACAAACCAGCTCAATCGCAGCTATTTCTGAAAGAGCTTTTTTGTTTTGGTAACAGTAAAAATAAAAAATGAAAAAATACAGGATGAGTCTTAATGCAGAATTAGGCCTCTGAGTGGAGGTTGCCAGTAAGTCTTCTGACAAAGCAACTATGATGAGAAGCAACCCTGCTTCCTACATTGACTATTTGATTTTCCATGAAATCAACATGTGGCATTTTGTAAAAAGCTAATGGATCCATTAGATAGGACTATGAACTTAATTGGACAAATTAAAATATTCTAGCAATTATCTCAGTTCAATGGCACACAAGATTATCCTAACTTTATTTTTGACACCTTAATTTCTTTATTAATAATAGTTGAAAATGTAAAAATATTTTAGGCTTTCATTTACACTTACTTTAAACTGGACTTCATAAATTAAGGCATTTAATGTTCCAAACATTTGAGGTATTTGAACTAACAAGACTGTTAGTCTAAATAATGACCAGTCCTGGAACTCAGCATCAACACTCCTATTTGGGCAGCAAGAAGACCAGTAGAGCCTAACACTGATAGTTTTACTACACGCCTGAGTGGTTGAGCTCATACCTCTTTCCAGATAACAGGTAGCCAAGTGGGCCAGCACTGTGAACTACTGCTCAACAGATCTCATCAGAAGAGGGAAAGCACTCAGTTGAGGGCTCCCTCAGCTCTTCCAGAGGAAACAGGCTTCTTCTCCCAGTACTTTAGAAAACAAAAGTGTAGCACAAACTTCTATATAACAAATGGAAAAAAAAATTTGATAAGGTACCCAAGCACTTCATTTCCCAGTATCTTTGACAAAATCCAGCCTGCAGGTGCTCAAATCAATTAGAACACTTTTGAAAATAAGACTTGAAAGCCTACATGTATTAGGAACCCTAAAGACTTTAGCCAATAGCTTTGGCTACAAAGGCCCAGCAATGTTTTGTGCAGTCTACTTTGCAAGCCCTTCATGATACAGGTCTAGTTCATTACAAACAGCTTTCTGAACCATCCTCTTGCAGATTATTCCATATTATTATTTCAGCTACAAATGTCAAGGGAGGAACGGAAAATCAGAGTATATCTATGCTCTTCTCTCAGGCTACAGGAAAATAAAATAAACCACAGCAATGTTCACAGTAAATAAAAAAAAAAACACACCAAAAAAACTTCAAACAAGAGGTCACAATACCTATCCTATTCTGTAAGGGGAAATAAGAAAAACGTTTGCAGTTTCTTTACTATCAGAAAGCATTTGAATACGGCAATGCTAAAGGTCATTAAATAATGTATATAGAGTAAGATCATATGTTGGGTCAGAACACTTCACAAATTTCTTCTCTCTGTCCTCCATATGTATCTGCATAACTATGTCATACACAGAAGGATAAGGGCTTGTCTCTTTTTCAGGTCAGCAGACAAGCCTAAAGGTTGGTCTGCAAATATTAAAAAAAAATGCAACTTACCAAGAAGTCATTCTCCTCAGGAATTGTCTTAATATTTTTTTCTATTAATGTAAAACTCGTAAAACTGCTTTCAGACTTGCCTTTCAATATAACAGCACTGCAGTATCCTATCCATCTATTTATAATGGAGAATGTGTTTACAGCGTTTTATCTCATGCTATCTGAAGACTCTATTTTTAAACATTTAGGTAAGTAAATACAGCACAGTAAGACGCCAGATTCTGCAGGTATATAACTAAGTTCTGTTTTTACATGTTGCTATGATTCAAAATTATTAATTTCAACACCTAAATTAACAGACATCTAGAGCATATACCTTGCTCATATGTTTGGATCGAGTCAATAATAAGATTCAGGGTCAGAAGATTTCTTCCTTCCCTTAAATGAGGCTTCTTGTTTAGCATTGCTGGTTATTTTCCTTTGTAAGGCCTACATATTTTCATTTAGTATGTCCTTTTTAATACCTAGGACAGAGGACATAGCTGGACAGCATTTCCTGGTTTCCTCTTATAAAACATTGTAAGTTTTTTGACATCCATTTTTTTGTAATAAAGGTTTTGATTTTTTCAGTGCATCTGTAAATCTGCCACAGCATGTTTGGACTGGCTGGGTTTTACAGCTCTTTGTGTGTTTACAGGGCAGAAGGAGAGGCACGAAATGAATATTCTTATGTCAAATAAATAAATAAATAAAGATGCATACGTGTGTGCTTGTGCAAGAATTATGTAGAAGTACCTTGTAAAAGCTTCATGACCAAGTAATTTCTTTAAGCCTCTCCAAGGAGCTGAAAAATTGTCCTTCCTGTATCCCATTGTGGGAATTACCCACTGAGTTGCTCTTTATGTCTGTTTCTGGGAGCGGAGCGGATGCTGATTCTGGAGCTGGCTGCCAGGTCTGCTCAGCAGAAAGCTCAAGTTTCTGGAAACTGCCCCAGCCAGCACACTGCGTTTGGTGAGCTTCAGTACAATCTACATTTATATGGTCAAAATTTACAGGGACCTAATTCTTAATTTAATTGGAAAATTTGGAGAACTGTGTCATTGTTAAGGATGCATGTTCTCCTGTTTGAGAGAATTGAGGCATTAAAAAAAAAATCTTAAATAAAATCTTAATTTTTGTTTTTACATCGTAAGTTGCCTAGTTACATTAGGTGAGAGATACGAGCGTTTCCTAAAATAATGAAATGTCAGAATTCTGCTCTAATAATGACGTGAAGCAGAAGCTACTACAAGCAATTAGAAAACTTATGTAAAGGTCAAGGGTTTAAAAGTGGTAAAAAATTAAGCATTCAAATTGATTCAGCTCTTTAAATATGGATCTGGAAAGTTAGAAGATGCTACAGAAATAACTTTAAAGTAGAAACACCTTTAAAGTATGTTAATGAACCAACCAAACAAAACTTTTTACTACCCTACCTGAGAGAAAAAGACAGGAAAGGACAGCTCTGCCAAGCTACTACTACTTCACAAAAAAACACCTCAAAAAACAAGAAACACTTCTGGGGTAGAAAACATGAAAAGATTAATCCCTGTCCATATTTCCAATTTTGTTGAAAGACTAAATACAATTATTTGACTAACTAGCTTAAAACATTTTCCCCCAATGCAAATAATGAACCAACTGTATCTTCATTCCCAGAATCCAAATAATGTCAACTTGTTATAGTACATTCTATTTTTTTTCTGAGAATTTCAATTTTACTGAAGCTGAAATCAGTGCATATGACTTCCTTGTTCCCACTGAAATTTTTTTCCAGCTTTCTCTACTGCAGCTACACCATTAGAACCACCTTATAATCTTAATATGTATTTGCACTTTATATAATATTAGTAGGTATACAGAAACAATAAAACACTAAGTCTAAAACTTCCACTTTGCCCTTTACATGTTGAGGCATTAGAAAATGTTATACTTAATGGCTGCACATAAAAGATTCCTACTACATTTTTGAGTAATTGTTGTACTTGAAAGCTACTTCAAAATTACCACTAATGGGAGATACTGATGGGCACAAAAAAGATGAAAAGTTGTAAGGGCACAGGAACGAGAGACACAGAGTGTTACTCCTATGAAAGTTTATGATGTAAAGAAGTTTGAATATAGTTAACTTGAGTATATACATAACTGGTGGTATATTCCATGTCTACTTCTATCTACTAGGTTTATCAACAAAATGAAAGGATTCAATTTCTAACTTGAAATGCAGCATAAAAGAAATAATTTGCAAACAACCTAGCCTATAACATGATTTCATTCTTTTGGTGTTATGCCTTCAAGATATTCACAGAAAACTATCAGTTCCTCAATGTAGACAATAACTACTATTCAGTCTGGATAATTTTCTGTATACCAAGTCACAGCCAAATATTATCATTAACTGTCTTCTATTTCATTGTTAGAGAAGAAGTGTCTCTAACAGCAATTAACATCTCATATTAGGACAAATATACTGACTTAGAACCAAAATATAGTTTTTCTGACACCTCTATAAGCCTTGCCAGCAAGATATGTACCTTGTAAGTAAACACCCATTTTACAGTGCTTATTACCATCAGATCGTGAACTAATTGGCTGATAAGTCCCTATAGAAACAGACAATTGAGTATAGACAAAAGTTGCATGGGAAGATGCAACAAAAGAAGTGTTTTTTATGAAGTCTTAGTATGTAGCCCTAAGCACTTCACAGTACTGCACCCCGTTTCTCTGGAATATTCTTTCAACCTTTGTTCCACAAGCCACTTTTACAAGTGGCTGAATGTTGAAATGTTTGTTTTCCATAGAAGATTTATACAGGCATTTACTCTGTATACACAAAGTTATTTAAATTATTTACACTTTATTTTAAATAAAGGAGTAATTTTCTTGACTTAAGCTGATTCTTGAATTTGGCACCAGAAGTCTCTTACGATGCAGCTTGAGGACAGATTTAAGCCCGTCTAAGGCAACATTGCCAGTATAAGGTGCAGTCTCTTCATCCTCTTAGAATTAGCACTCATGCAATTTACTGTGAAAGAACAAACAATTCTTTTTCAGTCTGATTAAATCCCTGAACCACCTGATCATAGAGGCGTGTGTCTTCCAGTGTCAGCACAAGCAAGGGCCTGGTGATATATGGCCACATATTACCATTCTAGGGACGTGCTTTTCAGCAGCGGCGTAGACTTAGACCAGCTTCAAACAATTGGGGCTCCGTACTCAGCTTGCTAATATAGCAAACCCAACTGTCAGGCTCCTGCCATTGAATCAAAAAATGATGCAGCTAAATGATGCAGAGATCTGATCTGCTATGAACTCGCTCTGTCAATATACATTTGTTCAAAAAAACCAATGGTTTTGGTACGTTAACTTTGTACCAGCAAGCTTTATGCTGAATCAGGTATCATCTGTCCTACTGCAGCTGGCATAAAGTCAGCATAAACACCGCATTGCATGCTCTAGCTAGTTCAAAAGGAATATGACTGTGTGCTCACACCTGATCCGGATCAGATCAGCACAGCTGAATGATCCAGTAGATCACAGATGCGCTACGAATGCCTGCTCAACAGTCACCCACATTTTTTACAGACATTAGGTTTGGACACGCAATCTGCAGTTCAGCTCCCATAGGCCTGATACTTTGAAGTTGTTAACTCTCCCCAGCTATTGCTCAAGTTGAGAAGTGAGGAACAGTTCTCTCTGCCTCCAAAGGACCAAGACTCACATAAACAGCTTGTGAAGAAGCAGAACAATTTGACAGAACAAAGTGTTCTTCAGGATGACAATTTGAAAGACAATATTTGATTTTGAGGGAATTTGATCTAGAGTAAGCTAGACTTCTCCCCCATCCTAGATACCACATATTCTAGCAAACTGACTAACTTGTGACCAAAAGCAAGAAAGATGAGAAATACTTGTGCTAAGTATGAGAAATAATGTGCTAACATTAACGTTGTACTTGACCATTGTTGATTACTTGACCACTGTAGATATTACAGAAACATCCCAATAAAAAATACGTTTATCTACCCACATATCACAGGAGATTGATATGGACAAGTGAGTTAAAAAATAAAAATCCAGGCTTATATGCCTTTTATTGTTTTGGTCAGCTGTGGCATAATTTTTGTATTATCCTGATTGTAACTGTCTGCACATTAGTATTAGAAATAATGGACAGGCAGTGTAACAGTTGAGGATTTTGGTGGCTTTTTTTTTTTTTTTTTGGTCAGGTTATAAATATCTCTTTATGCTGTCAAGAGTAAGGGAGAAACGGATTTCAATAGCAACTTTAAAACGAAACTCACAAATTACTACCATTATGTTAAGTGCTAGATATCCCACTGTGCAGTTTTGCTTTGTGAATTTTTACCTTCTTCCATGCACACTTTTAGCCACTGATCGCACAGCCTTTCAGTGTTTTCTGCCTTTTCCTTTAAATAAACTGGCTCTGGCTCCTTCCATCTGGTTCCCCTTCCGTCAGCAACCCTGCACCTGTTCACACCTCCTCTCCTGTTGGATTCCACTGAACATTTCCTCCTCTGCCAGGGCTATTCTGGCACTCGCAACCTTTCTGTCATTCAATCCATCTGTCAGAAGTGAACTTTGTTTACCGCAAGCTTCTGCTTTCTTCTTCAAGAAGCAAAGCCCCTCAAGGTCATTGTCAAATGAACTGTCGGTGTGGATTTAAATCCACTTCTGCTAACCAGCAGAAGATGAACTTCTTTGCAGTCCTGTATTTGTGAAGATTGGTTTGGGGTATAGGAGAAATATTACAGAAGCAAAAGAATAGATTTTATCATCATTTGTTAACTCCAACAGCTAATGTATTTTTCTTCATACACGTACCTTCTTGCAAAGACTGGCATAATCTGAGAAAGACACGCAGAGCTATGCAAAGTAGTAGAAAAGGCTAATAAAAATATTACCAGTATAACAATGAAAGCTTCTGACTCTCATTTTAACACAGTGTAACAAAGATATTGACTAAAAATGCAAAGAGAAAATGGGAACAGCTGAATGAGTAAGTTTACAATAAAACCTTAAAGAGGCCAACTGTAAATTACTTAATCTGCAGCATCTTCTTTTTCTTTTTTTTTTTTTAAACTTACCTACTGATGTTTCACATGCAACACTGTTTAAGGGGGAAAAAAAAATCCTGAATATTTTTTCCTGTTTTCAAGCCTTGTAAAACACACATATGCAACTCCTTGTTAAAATGTTGCCTTCCACATTGAGACAAATTGTAAAGATTCTTTGTCAGGGGTGAGATTAAATGCACGTTGTCAACAGGATACCTTATTTTTAGCAATTCCTGTGCCCATATTTCTTTTCAGGAATACATTCTGATAACCACAAGCTCCTGAATTATTAACTAACCTTCTCAACAGTCTCATTCTTCTAAAATAAGAAATACTTTTCAATTTCACTGAATACCTTGGGTATCCTTTAGAAAAAAAATAAAATCTTTCCCCAAGATTAAATACAGTACCAACAAATAAAATAGATATTTTAAGTTTTGTATGCAACTATAATGAACCACCCATTATATTACCCTTTTACCAAAAATTAATTTAAAGTAAATCTTTCTGGGAGAAAATCCAGGAGGTAATCCAATCTCATTAGCAGAAATGCAGTTCTACTTATGTTAGGGCTGAATTTGACTGTAATAAAAATTGCATTGGCAAATACTGCAGAAGTTTAGCTGAATAATAACTTAATACTGATATATCTCTTATAAAGGGATTAGTCCCTGCATGTGTTGTCTGATGCATTGATTTTCTCCCATAGGATACAACATGCAGGTGAACAAAAGCACTGGAAATACAAGAGGAACTCGGGAACAAAAAGAACATGCAGCAAAGTCTCACCTAACTACAGAGAAACTTTTATTCCCCTGTTTGATTTGAGCCTGTAGAAGGCAACTGCACCACAAGGAGAAGCAAATCAAGAACCGTTGCTCCTATTTCTACAAAAACTCAAGTCACCAGGAATGCAGGGGCAACAAACAGTGGCATGCTATTGAGCTTGCCACGCTGCCAGCAGAGCCAGGGGAAGGAGGTCAGCCTTGTCAAGCAGCCGACAGCAGAGGCTGCACTCACCTGCTCGCTCAGGACAACAGGCACCTCCCAGCTCACACTTTGCCCCTGACCAATCACCAGCACAAGGACATTGAGCAAGGGGGTGAGGAGAGCAGTCAGGCAGCCAAAGCTGGCATGCTCAGGTGATTTTTCTTCCTCCTTCCATCCATCAGCTACCTTCTACAGAGATGACACTGCACAGGCTGATGCTCTTTAATGTCCAGTTTGATAAAGACCCCACTGGAGGACCCTTTGCATTCTCTGTTCAATTTTTTTCTAGGCAAGAATTTCAGGAGCAGAATCTTGCACAGAAGAAAAAAAACAAAACAAAACAACACAACAATCAAAGTGACTGCACAAAACCCCCAACTCTGAATACACTACTGAAAGCATAAGGCAGTTTTGAAAATTGCTTAAGTTCACAAATACCATGTGCTGATAGAAAAAGTACATTTTAGCTTATTGTAAAAACAAGCTTCCAGATGTACTTGAGAGAAAAGCCCTAGAACAAGTCAAAAATAAAGACAAAAATCAGAACCATTTTTCCAGTTGCAAATTCAGCAAGAAATCCAGCAGCCTTGAATACATGTGTATGAAAGATTTTTATGGTTCAAAAACATAAATCATTATCCTGTTGTCATTAGTCACACAAATAGAAAACCTAATTTGAATGAGATCAAAGTAAATATTTGATACACATGCATAAATTTATTACTGTTAGTGCTGAATAATAACTGCTCAAAACAAAGACCTTATAAAGATGTTTGTTTTCTACAGCAGTTAGTCTCTTCTGTATTTCATCTGAATTCACTGCTTGCTCCAAAGTGCTTTAAGTATTGTCACTGCTCCTGAACTACACTCTACATGCAGCAGCAATTTGGCTGCCTCAACGACCTGATGCGATGTATAAAAGATGAAATCATTAGAGAAATTTGATGTGACCAGTTGCAGTTTTAAATGCCATGGGTAAAAATTTAGATGAATCTAAGACTAAAACCTGAAAATATATTATTGTCTTTTCCTTGAGAAATTTGTACTGTAGGACAAAAAATTAAATTGTCAACTATGTTTTAACTCTTTAAAAACAAAAAAAGGTGATTTATAAAGACTTTCATATTCAACATTAACACACGATTTTGGATTTATTCTTTACTCCTTCGCTTATATTTTCTTTCTTTCCCTTTTAAGCGTCATCAATGGCCTTTACATGTTTCTACAATAATCTTAAATATGTTTAAAAGATCAAATAGAAAGATATTTGAATAATTGTGTATTATCTTGACACAATGTATATCAGCTTCGAAATTTCTACAAGGCACTGCCAGAAGACGACAGAGCCGATTTATTTCAAATCATTCAGTATCAGTCTTTGTAAACCAGCATATGGTCTTATCATGGCAGGTAAAATATTTTACCTTCTATAATAACGCAGAGCAGCTAATTTATCTACATGCTGTATAATCAGATAAACAATTTCAGCTGCACTATGAAAACCTGTAAGCAAGGGAGAAATTTATCCCCCCACAGTTTATTGATTTTTCCACCTATACATTCATATAATTGCTAACAACAGAGGCTATTCTTCCTTCCAACCCATTCTTCAGTTACCTTAAAGCAAGACCTTCTTTTCAGTTGTGGAAATATTTGCAGTTTCTACAGCTGCAGGACAAAGAACTGAGACATTTTCAGAGTTGCTCGGGGGAAAAAAAAGCTTTGCAAGATTCTATTGCAAGTAAAGCAGAGTGAATGACAACTTTCAAAGCTACCACAATCATTTACTAATGTGCTGCTATACCAAATAAGTCTAATTTTTTTTGACAGCACCAAATTAGATTTATTGCAGAAACTGCTGCATAAATAGCATATGGCTATGTTATACCACCTATTTCAAATCCCTGTAACGTTTCCTCCCCTCCCTACTCAAAATGAATAATTGAGCCAAGCTATAAACCTTCTGCAGACGAGAGATACACAAGTTCAAAAAGCAGATGCAGGAGACGTAGATTTCTTTGTTGAAATTGTCTAGAAAAGTATCACGTATCCCGATCGAAACCGGGCAGTTATAGGTCAGGTCTCCCTTGCTACACTTCAGGATTTTATTTCCCCCTTTCCTCGATAAAATTTTGTTTTCATTTCTCTTTCAAGCTGACAGTCATCAAAGCGGGGCATGACCTCGTAATCCTCTCGCACATGACTACCTCTTACTGGCATAAGAAATCCTATTGATCTTTATTCATGTGACTGCAGATCAGAAGGCTCGGACCTCCATTCACTCCTCACGAGCTCTCATTTATGAAGAGGCAAATGCCGGCTCCAGGCAAAAAAATAAAACATGAGAAAACTGGTTTCATTCATCGGAGGGGCCCAAGCCTGTGGGAAGGTGCTGACCTGTAGCTCTCCCCCGCCTTTCCAACGGGAGCAAAGTTTTCTTATGGGTTTGCTGGATCAGTCCCCAGACCCACGTGCTCCTGAGTGTCTGTCAACCACCACGCTCTGGGGTCAACGCGCCGCTATGAGAGAAATATGGCAACGCGTAGCCTCGTCACGCGACAGGACAAAGGCAGGTATTTCGGAGGTGGAGGGGGCAGGACGCACCCCGGCGGCCGGCCCGCCGCCTCCCCTCTCCCCGAAGCTGGGGCCAGGCCGGCCGCACGCCTCCCCCCCCCCCCAAAGTCTGTGCGGCCGCCGCACGGAAAAGACCTTGCAAGGTCTTCTCTCCGGCCGACGGGCACACCACTGCACACATCGTGGAAGGCTGCGGCTACCCCGCCGCTCGCCTCTCGGTGGTCAGTCCTCCCAGCTGCCCTATCCGTTACTGTCTGATTAGCTCTGCGAAGGAGCCCCTCCCCGGCCAGCTTTCCCCGCCATCTGTTCCACACGCGATGGCTGCCGCCCAGCAGCCTCGCGCTGCCCTCCTACCTGGCACCCGGCTCCCGGCCTTACCCCAAAGTGCTAACACAGGTTCTCGCTGCTGGCAGAGTCAGGATTTCATTACTACTACTTTGACAAGTGCAGGGTTGTTTGTAATTTCTCTTTTATCCTGATTTTGATTGTACAACCACCTCCCACTGATTCAGTTTGCTTCAGTTTTGTTGCTCACAGATTTTACTCTCCACATTAATCTCCCTCTGGCATGTTACTGCATCTGTTCCCTTTTTTATTATTAATTTTCAAATTCCCACCATTTTTGACAAAAAGGAGGTAATCTACACTCTGCTTCTGCCCATTTCATTTTCTTTAATTTGGAAGATAAGTATGAAAGCGTGCCAAAGAAGTTAATTCTCTGTTAACAGTTTATTTTCTGGCATCCCGACGCCTTTGTATACGAAAAACAGATAGAAATAAATGTTGACTGAATCACAACATAGTTGCAACCGTCCCTAAATTTAATGAAAAGTAAACATATGAAACAGAACCTAAAAAGTTTATTAGTTATCAGAGTTCTTTCATGTTATCACTCCTCCCTGCATTTTAAAATAATAGTTTTGTACAAGAGAAGCAAAATATATAAAAAATTAGAAATCAATCACTGCTTACACCTCATTTCTTCCTCTCCCTTCTCCCCTCTTCCTCCCCGCAATTTAAGTGTTACTGGTCCTTTCATCAGTCAGTCAGTCTGGGAACATAAAACATATCTCAGTCATTTAATATTAGTAAAAGCATTTATTCAAATGTTACCTCCTTTCCAGCATAGACGATGGATTCTTTCTGATGTGCTAAAATTGTTGGAAAAAGCACGATACTAGCTAGCGTGCTGCTAGCTAATAGATACTACTAGAAAAAAATCCAATAGATAATACTAAGTACTGTGCAACTCCCTAGACGGCTAAGTATAACCACCTTCTATAAATCAGGAAGTTAGTTTATATTTTATCATTTAACAATATAGCTTAAATAGGGAAATCAACATATGAGGCATGCTGCAATTCTAATGAGGAACAGTGGTGACGACATACAGCTCAACACCAGTTTCGGTGACTAAATAATGCCCGAGGAAACCGGAGGTGGAATTACAGATTTACGCGCTTTATTTATTATATATATAATACAAATTAGCATTAATGGAGTTGCTGAAACTAGCAAGAAGGACTGATGCACACTAGGAAGCCTATAGCGCTGCTAAAACCCACTGTACTCCCCAAATGCCACTTTCTTTGATATGCTGCTTTCTAAACCATCATATAATTTTCAAAATTAAGGGAAAAAAGAAATATCACATATTGAGGGGGGAGGGAGGGAATAAAGTCAAGAACTAGAACATCCACTGTCCTCACTGTAATATGAATTTTTATCCTTCAAGTGAGTGACACAGGGATTCAGGGTAGCTTGGTAGGTTCACCTGAAACTGGAAACATAGGTTCTTCTAATGTTTAGCAATTTTTCCCCACCAAGAACTTGATAATCAGTACTGCTTTTAATGTTTCATATAAGTAAAGAAGAAGAGTAAAAAATTAAATTAAATTTGTTTCAATTCCACTTAATTACATCTCCCAGAAAACACTAGATAACATTTTACTCAAATATATCTCAAGATGTCTACCTACCTCCATGTCCGAGAAAATGCATGATGGCATAGAAAAAGTTTGATACTGAAAATTCAGTGATTCCATCACTTTTTAAGATTTATTTAACTGCTTTGGGACATTGAAACAGAAACTACACCTGACTGCAACTGAAACAATAGCTTCAGAATTGTTTTGTAACAAAAGGAGGAAAGATTTTTTATGATTATTCCACTACGCGAAAATAGTGAAAAATTGTATCACACTGAAACCCAAGCAAGATGTTAACATCTTGAATCTTTCATGCAATCTTTTCCACTAGCATACTGACATGATTTTTAATGATTATTTTCTCAAGAACTAAGAACAATAGATCTGTATGTTGCCTACTCTCTGAAGAATGGATTCAGATAAGCTTCATTAGCAAGATCCAATTTGGCCAAAGTAATGGTAATTTAACATGGACCCCAGAAGTAATTTTGTAAGATCCTTTTACTATGGTAACCGTAATACAAATAAACACAAAGCTGAAACTAAGGTAAGAAAATTAATACTTTAAACAAGCACGGTCAGTGTCATAGCATGGTGACATCTGCAAAGTTACACGACTGACAATCAAAACTACACAGCAAACGTTCTGTATTTTCCCAGTCATTTGAAGACGTACAAATTAGAATTACTAACTAGATTCAATAGCAGGAAATGCATGTTAATAGCAAGGATTTCTAAGCAACATATTGCTCCAGGAAGAAAGGTGACAGGAAAAGGCAAATTTAAACTCTGTGGCAATGCTTTAGAATAGCTAATTGTAACCTTTTTCTTGATTTTAGCAAGTACATTTTGTTAACTTAGAAGCTGTTTATTTGGTAATCAATCAACGGTGTCTGAAAACTAGGATGCAGCAAAAAGAAGTAGGACTCCTGGAGAAGAGTGCAGTTCTGCAAGCACTTTCTTTTTCTGTTTAAAACATAGTCTGCATGCTCTCAGTCCAGTCATATAATATTTATCATTTTCATACATTAAAATCCAAAGTTCTTGTATTCATTTTATTATTCTATTTATTTACAATATCCAAACTTAGAAATAGTGGATTAGTAAAGAACTTTTCTCCTTAGTAATACACAAATCCATAAAAAACAATGAATTCTTTCTGTACATCCTCAGCTAGCTCTAATTTTTGCCAGAACCACCCAGACAGGTCATACAAGGCCACACAAAGACTATCCACAACCGTGTAACAGCAGTACAGGCCTCCCTCCAGTCCAGTGTCGTGAGAAGACTTGGAGTGGACCAGCTGGTCCTCTCCTGAAAAGAGGGAAATCAGCAAGATGAGGCCAAGGCCAGAATACCCAAGAGATGCACTAAATCAGTGCAATTTCTGCATCAACCTCCCACAGGCAGGACTCTAGAGCTTAAAATCTGTTTTCCTTGGCAAGTGCCACAGTGAATGATTCTATAACCCCCACAGGACTGCTATTACCACTACTCTTCAAGTGAGTATATTTCATTGGAACAGCTGCCATTTGAGGTGAAGAGAAAAAAAAAAATAAAGGAAGGCAGACCGCAAACCGCTAAAGTTCACATGCAACAGCCATGGATGTACCAATAAATCAGAAAAATATGCAAAACTAATGCCCCTAAAGACATGCAACTTTTATACCTTCACTAACAGAGAAAACCTGTTTCTGGCAGGAAGTGATCTGAGAGGAAGAAAAGGAGTACAGGCTAAGGAAAAGTTTCCTTTCAGGGAGATCTTTTCCTTTGCGACTCAGGGAAAACAGACAACTTCACAAGAACATCTCTAACCCTGCCCTACCAATATAAGTACCCGGGGACAATGGGTAACTGATCTCTCATCTCTTTTCACTCCCTTCTTCACCCATTACAGCAACACCAACTAATGTATTCCTAGAAAGCAGACAGATACTTCAAAGATAAGGAGGATACAAAAAACCTACAGAGAACAAGATATTGCAGAACATGGGGAATAGGAAGGAGAAAGATTTGAACCTATTTCCCATGCTTCAGTGTATACATTTTTCTGACAGCATAGAAAACATTTCATTGCTTATAAGCATACTTATAAGCAGTGGCCATAACATGAACACAAAGTATAAAAAATAGCATAAAGATTAGGACATTGCAGAAAAGCAGCTGTAGTAGGTACAACAAAGAAGCTGTGGCAGTTCAGCATCAGTCTCAAAAAGCAGATGTCTGTGAAACTGTATGAGAGCAGGGCCAGCACAGAGCACCGGTTGCCCAAAATACTGTACCCAGCCTGCAGTGATTTGCATCTCAGAAACTTCCCATGTCAGAAACCACACACTGAAAAGCTGCCTGAATCATCTGTATGTTAGGTGTCCAGCTTTAAGTACCTCACTATGTAAAAGCAGGCAATAGTCCTCATTTTTAGAAGTAGTTTCACAAAAAAAAAATAATAAAATTGGCTAGTCAGATTTCCTCCAAGATATCCAGAGCTTTATTGCATATAATCAGCTTTTTGCTAAAAGGAGCGTGGTAAGCCATTTGGTTAACTATCAAAACAAATCATTATTAATAAAGTTCTGCTAAATCCAAACTTTAGATATCTTAACAACTCACCCAAAACTTTTTTCAAGTTCATTAACCTCTAGCATATTTTTTCTCTAAATACAGGCTGTTAGAGTGGTACTTTCTTCCATCTGTTAAACAACCGTGCTCTGAATTACACAGAAATGCAGCTGAATAAAAAAGTGATTCATTGAATTTAATAGTTTAGGCGAGGCTCTGTTTTATTTCCAGTTACTCAATGACAGAACTCTCACAAAGCCCAAAGAGTAACAGACTTGGATAAGCATGCAGACTTCTGTCAAATGATAAAAAATCTAAGGTGTTTTTTCCCCCATGTGAAATTTAAACTAACTTAACTTTTTTACCTTAAGGATTCAGTAAAAGCTGCCCAATTTGTTTCTGGGTGTCCACTCTTGGGGGGAGCAAGGGGGTGGAACAAAACAAAATCCACACACACAACCAAAACCCTGCAAACAGACAATAGCATATTCTGTGGCAAAAGGTGAAATTCCTGCAGTTACCAAAACTCAAGCTGCAATGAATGATTGTCCTGTCTTCTAGTGTTTTCTAGAAACGTGTAATGAATAGTACAGTAAATCGCTTTGGGGGCTACATCCAAGGATGGAATAAACTCAGGCAAAGTCTCTTGTCACACAGTGTTCATGTTGTACCACACCTCCACTGAGGAAGCAACTTAAACACCCTCCTCCCATACTCGAGATTATCTCCTGTTTATAGACAGTAATATTACCTTCTGATTGTTTAATCTTCAAGGAAGCTTAACACAATTATGTTCACGTATACGTTCCTGGTCATTCTGCTGCAGAAACTTCAGGTTATTAATCTCAGAACTCCTATGCTTAAAGGTGCTGCTGTGCACTACAGTCACAAACTACAGTTAAAATGTCTTTGTCCTACCAAACACAGCAACAAAAAGAGTATAGCTGTACTTTCCCTTGTTTTTCTTCCTGCCCAAAAGCATGTTACCTCATCAACAGAGCTGAACATTGCCTTTTCCTCACACTAGTAATTCACTTTCATAAACTATAGTTCATAATTCACATTGTAGTTCATAACTCACTTATTTAAATCTCCACTTTTAACATGACAGAGGGCTGCCCATGCAATCAATGACTGCAAGTATCTATAACAACTGTGAGGAAGCCTGTGGCAAAAAATTAGCAGAATGAAATTGGTACTACAGCATGTAATAGGATAAGGGGTACCTGGTGAGGTGCAGTTGGTGCTCAGATTTACTCAGCAGTTCTGTCAGTTTTAGGCACTCCTCTCTGGCTCCTGTAACATCCTGCTGAGCTTGTTCCAAACGCTGTTTGTTTCCATTCAGCTCTAATCCCAGTTTTTCTATTTTCTTAGAAATTGTAGAAGCAAAGAAAGTACATTTAACAAATGCATAGAGATATATTTTAAGACAATAAATCTTACTGTGATAAAAGCTCCTGAAAAACAATGGACGCTTTTGTTTTAGAACAAAAGTAGTTTGTTGGTAAAAACTGCAAACCAAGCAGATTCAAGTATTTGCGATAACATTCTTATGAAAAGCCAAAATGCCTATCATATTTAAATACATATCATATTTAAGTACATCAATACACAATCAATGTTATTATCTTCACGTGGCTTAAGAGATCCATGCATTCAATCATCTTCTGATTTTCTCATTTGAAAGCTTCCGTATTTGTGTCCCGAAGTCCCTGTGTCAGAAAGCCAGAAGGCAGCAGCACAGTGGCCATCTTCAGAAGCTGCTGGGCATGGGATAGCTCTTGTAGTCATTAATTTTACTTATCTATTACATCAGCAATGACACACAGGAATTTAGCTTTGCCATATTCACATAATACTATGCAAGAGAATAAAGATCATTTAGTGACTCTACTATTATTGAAAATAAGTTATTTATGACCTATAATTGAATCCAAAACATACCAGCTGCTGTTAATCCTCTCACTTTCTTAACATCATTAGTCCTTATATGTCAACTAAACCAAGTAAATAAATCTAACTTAGTTAATGAGTCTATTAATTTATTTTACAAATAACGATAAGCAAATTCAGATGACCAGCATTTTTAATTCCAGCGAAGCATGCTGGACTTAGTACCTCTAATTGAATTATACTGTTAACAATTTAAACATTTTTTACAAATATTTTCAGAAGGATTATATTTTGCTCTAAATCCATAGCAAACATACAAGTACCTGTAAGAATCAATCTGTAATGTAACATTATACTTTGTCCTAAGGAGGCCAGTGGAGTACAGAATAAGCTAACAATGTCATTTTATCATGTAGTAACTATTCTCCACTAACTCCCTACATAAATATTTATTCGTTGTTGGAGCTGGAGGGAACTTGCATGTTTTTCAGTCAACTAAACTGTGAAAGGTCATTTGTAGTACAGAATAAAATTGTTCATATAAGGAGTTAGTGCTGAATAGCTATTATACTTTAAATTCATACCATAACTTATTTTGTGATAGCTTCTTCGTGTAGGCAAGCCTCAATATCTTTTTCAGTTAATGAAATTACTCATTCAAACATCCTACAAGAGCAAATGAATGTAATTCAGTCCTAATATTTGCACTTGAAGCACCTTCGTAATAATGTTGTCTCTTTTCCTCTCTTGAAAACATTAACCTAAACCATTTCCAATAAGACATGACGTCACAGACAAATATAATCTCTTTATCCAGAAAAATGTTTCATAATGTTCTTTTTAAAATTTATTTCTCATTTTGCTAATTACTTAACTGTACACTTTTTTCCTCCAAGAGCACTCAACAAAGGTTCATGAAGGAAATGATTATTAAAATTTGAATGTCACCTTGGTCACATAGATCACCTACCAATTTAAATCGATAAGTCCAAGTTCAAATACAAAGAGAGTGAAACTATCTGCAAAATTTTAGTATTCTTCCCCTCAAAAGAACGTAACAACCTATTACACTGTCAGAATATTTTAAAACCAGGTGTGCAAAGGTATTCAGCTCCATATCCTTTGCATTTTCACTTATTTCCAGAGGCTTTTGCGTATTTTAAATACAGTAAGAGAAGTCTCAGTGGGTTCTCTACACTATTCTTCTTCAGCAGCAGTTCACTAATGTTATTTCTCCATTCATAGTAAGTAAGGATATGAGTTCTTCACTGTCTTTACAAGACAGGGAAGTTCTGCAACATTCTTAAAATTTGCTTTAAGAATACATCCATTCAGCATACCTTTAAAGAAACCAAACCACTAATGAGTCAAAAAACATCAACTAAATATTTGAAAAAGCACAAACACAGCTGAGAACATAAATACACTCTAGATGACTCCTTCAGGGGAAAGTTTCAAGGAACAGATGGGCTTTACACCATTGCCTCAAGTTAAACAGGCTCAGTCAGGTTTTGACACAGATCCACAGAAGGAAGCAAATTCCAAGTGCAAGAACCTCTGGTGAAAATATTATGCTTCCATCAGCCAGATGTTGAACCTGCAGGGTTGAACCCAAGAATATATCCATAGATTTCAGTTGTCATGAAAGTGCAGGGAGAAATTCTCAGACAATGACTCCGTGACAGGATCTTTAAAGATTCACAGGAATCTTATGATTTCTACAAAAATTATCAAGAAAGCAACCGTAGGTTTTGAAGACCAATTTTAATTCTGCTATTTTCATTAGTAATTCCAAAATTCAGAATCAGCTCCTTTACACATAGACACATACAAGTGTGTAGGTGTATATAGATATATATAACTATATCTTAAAATACCAATCTTTAGAGGTATTCACAGCATGAGCTATGTGAAGAGCAGGCACTCTACTCAAGAATTCTGGCAATGACCACGTCAGAAATAGCAGACAACCTCACGAGAAAGGGATAGCAGAAAAATGTGACCCAAGAGAACATGCTAACAGCAACTCAGAAACCAGAAGCATCTAATCCAGGTATATTTATGGATATCAACTAAATTCTTTTTGAAACACTAGAAAACATTCATTGAAAATATTTTGGTAGGATGCATGCATCACCATGCTGAAAACAGACAGCCTGTACTCTGAATGTTATGTGTTACTTCTGTTTAAAAACTCAGGTGATAGTATGAAACTTATGAAGCCTCAGAACTTGACACTTGTTCACACAAAACCCAACCCTCTCCTCTCTCCTACAAACATTAATAGTCTCATAAATGTATGCACTCTGTTCTGAAATATGTCAAAGTCCAGGCCATCACTAGGTCACCACAATATAATCAAAATGTAAAATACAGAGAAATTACAGAACCAATGAATCTTCTTCACTGGTCTCCAGGGAACTTTATCAGGCAGCAGCTTTCCAAAACTATTCGCTCAAACTAGTTTTCATGTTACTTTTAGTTCCCATTTCTTCTACTGGGAATCCGTATGCAGTTCTGTAGCTGCTATCTGGGCCCTAACGTAATTGTAGGGACAGAAACAGAAACAAACCAACGACTAAAGTATTTTGCTGACAACTCTGCTTCTCATGCAGCGTTAATTTGATCCCTCAGTGCCTATCACTTGTGATACAGCTTTTTACAACATGATCAGAGAGTATTTCTTCAAGGTACTTAACTTTTCAATGTATGTGAGAGACAAGAGATGGAGCACAGAACTGCAAAAAGACAGATGACAATCTTGCATTTAAGAAAATCTGAAACAGATTTTCAGTATAACAAGGAACAGAATTATCATAATGTATACGCACAACAAGACTACATTAAGGTTGGAACAGGCAAGTTCTGGTGCTTAACTCTGCCATTTTAATATTCTTATTACTTCTGCACATAATTTTAAAAGTACTATTTAATCTGTCCTGCCCTGCAGTTGCCTAAACTCCCAGGAATATCAACAGGCCCTTTGCCATTGAAAGATGGCAGGCAAAACATCAGCGAGCGAAACATCATTATTAGTAATTTGAAACACATTAATACTATTCTGCACACATACCCAGCTCAGTTACAAGAAAGAAGTTTTTCTAAACAAAAATTAAAGCATTGGTGAAAGAATACTGCAGTAAAATTTTATTCTACATCTATTATTCTTTTTTCAGTATTACCACCAACCAGCTTTTAGATTTTAAGTTTTCCACTTTGAAGCATATACGACCCCTCTATATTTTTTTTTCCTTGAAACACTTAAAACAAGTATTCTGCTTCTCATTTGTTTATGATGCGTTTACAAATTATCTTCTGATTTTCACAATGCATTTTTAGGTGAACACACTGGAGATTCTCATTCTGTGACACAAATGCAACTTACTAGAAAACATAAAAGATGGTTTCTCAAGCACTAGATCAATCTTCAAATATCCTCTTCATAGGTTATCTGAAATTATCTTCACCTAACAATACTTACGTATGTTATAAAAAAGCGCTCTTTAGTTAACTAGGCATCTCTTTATCTCTACAAAATCTGATCAAATGCAATAATAATTTCATTCAAAACAAGCCAAATTAAAGATTAAAATAATTGTTTAATTTTTTTCATACTGATGCTGATTCTATTGTATGCACAAAAATGCAACTTTAAATTCCAAACTAGCAGATGTTTTTCACAGAATTTTAAATAGCAGCAAACTGACAAAAAAGACAAACGCTTTTTTTTTTTAACAAATGAGAGTGATTAAGCAGTGACAAAAGAACTTGTACTCTGAAGTAAATGCAAAAACAACTTTAGAGGACTTTTAACAAAATCAAAAATATACCAAAACTAATTGAATTCATAAGTGATCTATGACATTCACAATTGTACTAGTATGCTCAAACACCAGGTAAGAAAATACACAATATAACCTGAAAAATAAATTCTGCACTGACTATACCATTACACAAATTCTGCAATAAAATAGTTTGGGAGGGGAAAATATTTTTGTGAATCTACAGTACATTCTTTTTGTTTCGTACTTCATTGTCCTCCATTATTACAAGATTAATGGGCATAAAATAGACTAAAAATAGAAGAATAAGTATAAAGAAATAGTGCAATATAATTATTACGGTAGTTGCTATCTACAGGTACATCCTCCAAAGGCAATCAACTTCTGTAAAAACATATACACTTCAAATTAATAAACAGTAAAATCTTACAGGCCCTGATGCTAATATGCTTAGTTTCATTTACTAAACTAGCCCTTTAAAGCAATGAAATAAATGATAGTGCAAAGGACCAAGTCTATGAGTAAGGTCTTTCTAACAGGTGCCACGAATATGGGCATTCACATACCCTCAAATATTATGTATATCAGCGAGAGGAAATTTTTGCACTGTTTCACTGATCTCAATCCATGCTGTTGCCTTTACTTATTAATATAGTAGTTAATCAGGAACAGAACAAATATATTCTACTATAACACTAATTCTTTTTTTTTCTATTATTTTTTATTTCTTAATTAAAAATCCCTAACAAAACCAGACAGTCTTTGTAGCAAGATATTGAGGTATTTCACTTGGAAAGATGACTATTAGTTCATATGCAGCAGGGGTCACTTGAAGTCATTTCTATCCTAATCCTGATATCAATCAAGCAATTCGAGGTTCTGAATGGTCTCTAAACCTCAGACCTCCCAGGCATGGCCATCTGACATAGCATATTGCACCTGAAAAACTATCCAACTTTGTAAAGAGAGTTAGGGCCATCACGAGGTTGACCCCCACCACGTCCCAACAATGTTTTTCTCCCTTTTGCACTCTATATGAACTACTGCTGCTTCCCAGTCAAATCTGAAAGAGAATACAAAGCAGTTATGAAAATTAAATTTTATTTTAAAGGGGACATCTCTTTTCTAGAAGTAGATTTATTATAAAACTATGAGAATATAAAAATAAACAGTAAGAAATACAATGTACACAAAGTTAAGAAGAAAAGTAGTTTAGCAACTACTTTGTCACTTGTACTGCAAAGAAATGTACCAGCACCTGGCAGTCCTGTGGCACTCCATGTGCCCCACTCAAAGGCAGAGCCTCAAGAAGGGAGCCATTACCTAGCAAAGGTCAGCAGCCACAAGCCCTCTGCTTCCAAAAAGATTGAGAATGAAGAGAGAGAAGGGACACTGCGACTTGCTAGGAAGAGCAGAGGTGCTGGAAGACCTTCCTAGGAGTAGCATGGAGGGGGGCTGCTCTTAAATGGACATGTCTTTAAATCCCTTTCAAGCTAACTTTCTACCTGTAATTGTTAGCTGGGGCAAGAAAAAATTCACATCCCTAAGTATATATTTATGAATACACACACACACATAATTTTTTAATTAAGCAATAATCTTAAGTGCCTGTACCTGTTCAAACTCTCAAAGAGCAACATGGCCCCTAGATACTGTGGATAAATAACACTGGAAACAGACAAGAGTGAATGGCTGAAATGTGTTATACAAGGATTTTACCTCATTATTTCCCTGAAAATATTTGCTTTCAGTTTGCCAAAATATTTGAACTGCAATACCATTTCAGGAACAAAACTTCCAAACCCATAGAGATTACTACACATTTTAACAGACAACATTGCTGTACCGGAGATTAGCTCAGCAGCCACCAGCAGAGATAAGAAAGTGATTTTGTTCCACAGTGGAACAAGATACTGTTTTTGTTTTTTTTTTTAAATGGATTGCACTGGGGTGGTGAGGTGGAGAAGTAGGCACAGGGACAGGGGAGAGAATGGGGTGGTAGAAAATAAATGGTTTACTTGTGGATAAAGGAATTGCAGAAATGGAGGGATGCATACAGAAAAAAAAAGAAGATTTCTCCCACTTTGTTATTGAAAAATAGGAGAGAATAAAACTTATTCCTTTTATCCTTTTCAACATGTATTTGAGATTATTGAGGTAGGATTGGCTCTTTCTTCCTGGACAGCATTAAGGAATAGCTGGAAACCTATGCAGCAACAACCAACAAGTGATAGTCAGGGACTTTTACACTCTTTATCTTCTGATTGTTGGCTTAATGACTATTGATAAAGCAACATTTTTTTAGTCAAAGGAGGAAAAAACCAACAGAAAATAAGCATTTCTTTACATATAATGAAGATACACACTATACCAATTCCTACTTGGAATAATGTTTAATCCACATAAATTATTCTCTCTTTCCATATACTAATGGGGTGACATTACACAGGATGACAGAACATAGATTAAGGTTACATGGGCCAACTACCCCAGCAATAAATTCCTGATTATCAGCTGGGTCATTCCTCTTAACAGACCAGCTGCTTAGGGGAAGCAGACCAGTACAGAAAACGCAGACCAGTACAGAAGACTCTACTACTGGGAATCCCAGTCCCAGGGATTTTTCTTACGAGAAAATGACAATGAATTTAATGAAGGCTGCTCATACCACTGATTCTTCAGGAACGGATGACAGAGAGAGGAAAGCAATGCCATACCAGAGAAGCAGCAGCAGCCATAATTGCAATTAAGCTTTTCTTTTGTTATATTTTTCAGGGCTGTTGATCAATGTTTTTCCTCAAAAATCTTGAGATGAACTAGCAAGTTCAGTTATAAGAAAGAGTGATGTTCCTCCTGAACAGATCAGAAAATTCATACCATAGCGAGTCATAAACTACTATCATTTTACTTCTTCCTTATTTACCCATTTTCAAATTAATACATTGAATGCATCGAACTAAAAACAATACATTACAAAGAGTTCAGTTACAGCAAAGGTTATCACATTTTCTTCATGTTTTCTTGTCCAAAAGGAATTTGTTTGTTACTTTTAAGGTCATTATACTCAAGGTCAGACCACACACAAAAATTTGATGTTTGAAATTTGAGTTTCAAGCTGTGTGCTAGGTTTTGGGTTTTTCCTCCTTGCCAAATAGTATTCAAGTATGTTTATTGATTAAATAGAGTTGCTTTCCAAAACAAAACTTTTTAACTAACAAGGTCACAAAATCTCAGGTACAGGACTGTTATAAGAATACACATAACACATAACCCTAACCCATCTTCAGCAGTGTTATTAAAACATGCAATTTATTAAGTCTCAAAACATCTAGTGATATCTTCAATGTCCCAGCTTGTGAAAAATCTAGATTTCTAAAGCCTACCTCATGAAAACCTGATACCTAGTCCTAAAAAGATACTCAGTGAATCATCTTCAGAAGGATGTACTGGGCTTCGGACACTCTGCAGTATTTCCAGGATATAAACCCAAATTCTTGGACTGCATTATTTCTGATGAAGACAGAGTCAGTAATCTCTCTACTTATAATGTCTAAATTAGGTTACTTACTATAAATCACGGATTTATGACAAATGAGATAAACATTCCCAAAATACCTTTTGGCAAAATGCTTTTGGACTGCTATTTTGCCAGCTTTTTATTTGTCTGCAAAATTGTCGGTCTATAGTGTACAGAGACACCATTTAGGTTCTGTCATACTACACAAAACCGCTTTAATTTGTAGTTTTTTCCATTTGTATAGGTTATGCATATCAGTGACTCTCTAACTTCTTTTTATTTGGGCTAATGAACTTCCATGTAGGCAACACTTAATCTGTGGGTTTTGGTGCAATATGTCTGGAGCTTTTCATTCTCTCATCTATAAGGTAGGCAACAGAATTCCGCAATCCCTCACTTCAAACTACATTTGCCTAATTTTAAAGACATTATTAAAACAATGGCTTTTTACAGGTTAAGATTACTAGTCTGGATTTATTTCTACACAAAGTATTTATCCGATTCCTCAAAATATAGTAAAATAAAATTTTAAAGCTTCATTTAGTTTCTGAAGTTGAATTTAACATGTCCTATTGCTTTATTGCAAGGAGACCACAACTCCCAGTGGTGCAACGCTACCGGTAAGAACTACCTAATAAGGATGACGCCCAAGTTGGCTGGGACTACATAAACCAGTACTACAAAACTGTTTTCACTTCTACATGTTGAAGTTTGCAAGATTTTTATAAACCAAATAAAAATTATTTACAGGCAAACAGAAAGCAAATGATTAACAGTGCATTTCATTTTTATTTTTATAATGCAGAACAGAAAAGAGCAAGCGATGCTAATCTGAGGAAACGATTTCATAGTGTGTCAGAATTATGTTTTCTACTAGAAATGCACAAATTATGCCATGCAGTGCTTCGAAATTCACAGAAAAAGTAATATAAAAGTGAAGTCCTGCTGTGGCAAATATGCCACATAATTTTTGTTCTGATAACAGCTATTTAGATTAGGGCGTGACTTTTCTCCAATATAGCTGTGCTAGTACAACCCCTAGTGTGGACACAGTTTACTGCCATGAAGGCATTATACCTGCACAACTTATAAAGCCTTCTCCTAAGGAGGAATAGTATTAAGTAAGGCATTGTTATTTCAGAACAGCGACATCCACAATGGGAGGGCTGAGAGAGAAAAAGAGAGGGCAGTAGGTTATGCTACTTTACAACATACTGGGTCAGATGAACAGATGCAGGTTTTGTGTAGAGGAACTGTGCGGTATATGGCTTTCCAACCCCCTTCCTCCATAAACCTAATGTTAATCAGGATCATGATGGATGATATTACAAAACCCTCATTCAATTTAAGTGGTAGCACTGCTCATTGCTTCTTTGTTTTTAGTTTAAGAAATATCCATGTCAATTATTAATTGACATACCTAGGTACCAATATTTGTTATTAGTCTTAACTAAGTAATAAATATAGGAAAAGAGATATTAGAATAAAAGAGAATCAGACAAAGATATATAGTCCCTCAATTTTTTTAAATGATACAAATTCAGTTTTGAAGACCTTCATAAATATCAGTGTATGATAAATACATATCTGTATTTACTGACACATAAATATATGTATCTGATGAACTGTACATATGGGGATTTTTGCCTATTCTGACACACCTGAATAACTTTAATCCCTTTTAAAAAGTCATGACATATATATATATATATGAAGTCAAATAAATCTTCAAACCCAAAATCTATGCACAGAACAATTAAAAATATAATCATACCTCAAGAAACAGTAAACACAATTCTTTGCTTTTAAAACAGAAAAAAATGCATCATTTAATATAGAATAGCATGAAAATATTCATACATTACCATGTCTCTACTTTTAAAAAATAAATATGTATTTATTACGAACAGATGGTGGCCAAGGAAGGTATCAACTCTGTCTCCTAGCCGGAAGGTCAGGTCATGGCTGAGAGACCAAAGAACAATTACTGTTTGCTATTCAGTAATTTCATCATATAAGATGAAACATTTTACGTTTTTCTTTGAATACAAAGCTAGATGTGATTGAGCTGTTTTCATTTAATTCAAGTGATTTGCAATGATTTATTAACATTTGATTTACAACAAACAAAAAATCCACGAAAAACCTCCTTCCCTCAAACCCCAAAACCAAAACCTCAAAATGTATATACACTCTTTTTCGTTGCCTTTTAGCATGTTAAATAATTATAGGATCTGTACAGAACTTTTTTGGTTACTAGAGCCACAGCTATAAAACAGCTGCTAGATGCAGAACCCGTGAATTTCAAAACAGTTTGTTTTCCTTTTTTTAAGGAACCAATGACCATATTTGAACAATATAATTTTTTTTTTACATAATTACTTAACATAATTTACTTTATGTAATTACAGAATTACTCTAATAATCTTTGTTGATAGGAACTTCCTCTCCCATCACTTCACCTTAATTATAACAAATTATAAATTACCACATTTTTGTGTATTCATTCCCACACTGAATAAAATACCAGTATATCTATACATGAGGTTAAAATATTTTGTTAAATTTTGCAATTTGTTCAAAAGGCAATCCTGAAACAAGTTGGAGAATGATTAAAAATCCAAGATAGTTCTTCAAATATCTTATTAAACACATCCTGTTTTATTTGTATGCCAAGATTATGCCAACTCTCTTATCTGCGATATCTGTCAAGACACAGACGACAAGCCTGTTTTTTGTTTTTTTAAGTGTCCTTAGGCCTAAAGGATACAGGAGTAAAAAAAAAAAAAAGCCAACCCTGAAAACAAAATGCTTTAAGGCCCCTATTCTTCTGCACTGTATGATTTTCTACACATATTGAAGAGTTACTTTATCAGATAAACTTCTCTTTTGGATTTTATATATCTTTTGATTCTAATTTAAAATAATATTGCTTTTAGCCTAAGCTCATACTTCATTAAGTTAAACTTACTGTCCTGCATGCAGATTCTGAGGAACTGGTAAATAAAAATATAATTTTAGAAGTACTGCACTTTTCATATATTCTTACACAGGGACTGATTTGTTCACTTCTTTACAAGAAAAAGAATAATTTAAAACCTATTGGATAGACTCTCTAGTAACAAAATGCATATAAAAAATTACCCTCATGTGCATCTTATATATCTGTGTATTCATAAGACATCCACTCTTGTGTGGAAATCACAATTTATGAAGGAATAACTGGAGGTTTGAATATCTAGAGAAAAACAGATAGAACCTACAAAAAAAGGGCACTTAAAAAGATGCAGATTACACCTTTTCAAGCTGTTTGCCAAGTATGTTGCAGGTTACTGTAATAATCTTTATTACTGCATGGGATGGTTTCCCACAGACTACCTGTAAGCCATATACTGGGTTTTGTATTATTAGAAAACACAGTTTTAGATAATCAACAATTAATGTGTAGTGGAATTTTTATATAGATATTTTTTCTGGAAGGTTATTTTTGTTTTGGTTTCAGTTTTTGTTGGCTTTTTTTTTTTTAAATATTTTCTATGAATCCCAGCATTCATTAACTTTGAATCTTTAAAGAAACTGGAAGATAAGTTATTTGCATTTTTGGTTAGTTAGGTTTGGCAAGGTAATTCTAAGTTAGGTTAAACTTAGAGTTTTTAATGTTTTGTCAGGCTGCAGGTATATGTAATTATGTGTGGATTTATTTGTGAGAAACAGTGTATAAACATATGTATGCAGTACGTACAATTTAAGTACATTGTATGAATACATATGATAGAGTAATGCCATATGAAACCATGGGATGAGTATCATGTACAACTGAACACACCAGGGCTGAAAACAAGAATAAGATAACCAAGAGGTATTTATTTAACAGTAATAGCTGGCTTGTTGCCATTAATTTAGAAACCATTTAACAGTAATAAATGACCACTATTAGAAAAACGAATCATTCCAGCTTCTGAAATATCTCTACTTAGGCTTCTAATAACTGCAAAGTTATAGCAGTATTATCTCTTACCTGGTCCTTAATTTCAAGCTCCCTTATAGTTTTTGTTCTGTACTCTCTGAGCTCCTTTTCTGCCTCATCCTTCTTCATTTTGGTTTGATTCAACCGATAGCGCATTTCTCCACACACCTGTTAGATTATGCAGACAACACGATCTGTAGCTTGAAGAAACCATAGCCCATGGTTTGCAATTAGATCTTTTGGTGCCCTCTAGAGGTCATTTAAGTGTAACATATTTTAATTTAAAGATATTTTAAGACTGCATATGGTAAATGTTTTTATATAAAAAGGTGGATCTGAATTCTCTATATAGGCATTAACTTTGAAATATGCAGTGCCTTCTAGATTCAATTATATTTGGATCAAGGTTTTGCTAAGTATAAATATTTATATTGTAAATATATGTGCTACTAAATACAGTTAAACTACAGTTGCTGGTTTTATATTCTCCCATTCTCTCCAAAATCCCAAGAAAGTCTACACCAACACTTTCAAAACTTAGAAGTAAAGGAACTATCACACTCCTGTATAAGGGTGTAGTTTCTTATCTTGCCAATTTTTCACTGTTAATAAAGAAAATGTTTAGGTGTTAATACTATAATTTTCAAAGTTAGAGCATTATAGACTTACTACAAACTGAAGGTAAACTCTATAAAAATAACACCTAACTCAAATATATGCATGAGTCAGAAGAAAGGGATTGAAACAACATTTCAAGTAATCTAGTATCACTTTCAAAAGGGCAACAATTCTCTATTGTTGGGATGTTTGTTATGTTACTCCTCATTCCTGTCCACCTGAAAGCAGCTCAACTTCAGAGGGTATGTGGAGAGCCTAGGGGAAAGGAAAGAGAAAGAAGAGGAACCCCACACCAATCCCTCCCACATAACTTTTGTTGCTGCTGTGCATGGATGTTATTTTCCCATTTCCCAGTCTAAGACTTAAAGGATTCTATTTGATCATATCTGTTGGGAATGGAGAAGGATGGTGGACAAGCTGTCCACTTTTGGTCCTTATTCTGTGCAATCACCTCCAATTTGTGCCTGTTCATTTCACCTTAATTAACCACACATAAATACATGAACATTCCCTAATGAGAATGCAAATGCGTTTGCTTGCTGATACTCTTAGAGAACTTTCTTCCCAACTCACTCTGCTTCTCTGCCCCATTTACATTCTTTCACCATGCCTCCTAAATGTGCAGGCTTTTAATTTGCTGCTACAAACCTCTGTGCTTCTCAACAACCTCAAATACATTTTACAACCCAGATTAGTTTCTATTTTTCAGTCTCATACCTCTTCTCATTTTCACTACTATATTTTTTCCATTCTTGTAAAAAAAAAAAACAATCAGAAAAAGGTAGGTAAAAGTAATCAAAATCTGGAATCAAATAACCTTAGGAAAAAACAAAACCAACTGTCATAACTTTAAGAAGCAGTAGCATGTATAAATTCAAAGAATAGCTTGTGAATTCAGCCCTGTTGCAAACAATGCTAATGCTCTGAAGAATGGCAAAGTTGTAAAGCATTAAATTTTCAAAAATAATGAAATTGCACATGAAACTAAAAAATCGTAAAATGCAACTGCATGGATTGCAAACCCTGTTCTTCTACCTCCTCCTTTCTTTATGTGAAGTAAGTAACAAAGTGGGACAGGACACTTCCTCCAAGCAAAATAAAAAAATAAAATACAGCCATCCTTGCCTTCAGCTCCCCTGTACATCATACGAAGTGAATAACGCAGAAGTATCAGCAGATGGTGCTGATAAGGGATTTTTCAGTCTCCTTGCAGTTCAGAATGAAGGAAAGACATTGTCATTCCAAACTTTCTTCCCTGACTTCTAGTGCATGAAGAAAACAATTCTTCAAATAAAGTCCAAAAGGAAAAAGGCCGGTCACCAGTGGTGTCCCTCAGGGCTCAGTTTTGGGGCTGGTCTTGTTCAATATCTTTATTAATAATCTGGACAGGGGGATTGAATGCACCCTCAGTAAGTTCGTGGATGACACCAAACTAGGTGGGAGCGTTGATCTGCTTGAGGGTCGGAAGGCTTTACAGAGGGATCTAGACAGGTTGG
>JAOQGH010000023.1:38012657-38057679 GCA_025769975.1 Gallinago jamesoni
TTTCTTTTTGGTTTTTTTTTTTTTGTTTTTTTTTTGTTTTTTTTTTTTAATGTGGTTGGACTCGATGATCTCAAAGGTCCCTTCCAACCAGTAAGATTCTGTGATTCTGTGAAAAATATTGGTCTTTGCTGTTTTCAATAACGTCAAAACAAGTTTGGAAACAAGGAGTCAGATTCACAGGCAGACACAGATGTCATTTCCATAGCCAATTAAAAGGTCAGGGTGATGCACATAGTTCCGACAACTCAATGGTCAGGACCTTCTTCCAGGATGTTTGAGACTTCTCAATTCAGAACAGGGACACAAATGCAGTTTTCCAGTCTCTCAGGACAGTGCGATAAAAGCACAATGTAGACTACTGCAAGGTGACCACCTATTCAACTTCATGTTGACTAACATTAACCAAAGCAGAGACTGGAAACACAGTGTCCCTCTCTTGAGAATCAGTAGGCTGTAAAATTGTTCTTCCAGGCCAATGGATATTTATACCTACTACTTCTTCCTCTTCCTGCCCCTGTAAGTGGCACTAACTGTCTGTGAAACCAGTCTGAAAAAAAAAGTGTTTTTCAGAAATGGTAAATGGAACCATTTTGACATTCTTAAACTGCTCCCTCATTTTTCTTTCAGCTGAAATGGAATTAAATTTTCTAATAAGTTTGGATGACTTTTTGATGTAAATTTTCTGCAATACTTTCAGCTATTTCTACCAGCAGGGACAGCAGAGGAAGACAGGAGCTGTCGAAAACATCTCCGGAAGTCACCAGAGGCCTAAAGAATTAATTGCTCCCAAAACCCTTGACCCCAGGATTATTGGTAAGGTATACAGACATTTCAAGAGGCTGTAACAAATTTGAATTCTCAGATTGTCTATTCTGTAGACTTTTAGCATCCCTTCATCTTCATGAAGTTGAAGTTATTTCTGTAAGAAGTGAATGATTAAACTAAGCTAATAAAATAATCACTTTAACAAGGCATCCCCTCCCAGCATAAATTTTGGATGGCAATTGTTCTTTCTTTCTCATGTCATGACCCACATTAAGGCTCTACTAGATTGAGAAATGCACAAAATAAAGCACCCAGAAGTGATACACAGGTATAGATAGATGTTAAGCTGTAATTCTTAACTGGAAGAAAGATCTCTTTGGAAAAGGCATACTGTCAATATTAATTAATAAAGCAGTATAGCACATACAAATTCTACAGAAATGTACCTGAAAAACAGTGATTTGGTACAACTTCCTTTATATTAGCACTGCATATCCCAGTGGTAGCAATTACAGGACAGGGTTGAATACTACATTGTCTCATTCACAACAAATGCAATCTGGAGGAAACACTAGATTGCAGTTTTAAATAGTAATTTGCATAGTCTGCAAGGTAGAAAGGTTAGCTTTTGCACCACAAGGTGACTTCAGAGCCTGAAAAAGTTACCTTTTCACTCGTAAAACAGTGCCTCTGGGATACTCAGATTAAGTTTACATTTATCACACATTCTTTACCAATACAGAGGAAAATGCAGAAAGAAAAATACTCTCATCTTTCAGGTCACAATGAGTAACCAAACTCAACGCTCATTTATAAATGTACCTACCTTATGCATCTCCATTTCGTGAGATGAAAGCTGATGTTGTGATTCTTCTAACTGGTTGACCAGAGAGTTTTTTTCCCTTGTAATTCTCTCTACCTGAGCCTCCAACATGGCCACATTCTCAGACATGGCCATCACCTGCAAAAAGCCCAAGAACACAGTAATGATGTAATTTGACCAGTCACAGACCTAAATCTTGTGGGACTATCTCCTTAAAAGCAACTGTACGTAGCCAAAATACATAGGATTTTAAATTATACAAAAAAAATCTAACCAAATGTAATAAAAATGCCTAATAAAATGATTTAAACAATAGATTCTTTATTTTGAATTAATTTATCATATAGTAGTTTATTTAAAACTTTTCATCAACCTGACTAGTCTCCAGGACTTGTTAGTATGGACAAAATGTCAGAAGCAGTTACTTGCATTAGTCTTGCAGCTCTAAGTATTTTTATTAACACCTTCTTATCCATCCTTATGTAGATTGATTTAGACCACAACATGTTCTCCTAACTAAAGAAAAGTGTCATTGCAACTACAGATCTTAAATTAAATTTCAAGTTCAGAAAACATTTCATAGATCAAAGCATGATGCTGTACAAAACCTATATAGAAATAGTATGTTAAAAAGTCTAATGTAATTCAGATCAAATTTTGCTGAATGGTAAAAAACTCTAACAATAAAAGAGAGACAGTGACCCTTTAGCTATTTAGCCCTGAAGCTTACTACTATAAGTGGAAATAATGGTGTTTGACAGTTCTAGGTTAACTCACAGGAATTCAAAGCCAAACCTAAAGGATTATATATTCAGAACCATTTTTCAGTCATTATACATCCACCTGATTTATGTACCATGTCAATTCTGCCCTTCAAACAAATCACTTCATAAAGTAAGTGATAAAATATTCATATGGAGCTTGACTTGATGCCCACCATACAATTTCTACCTTCTCATAATCCTGAAATACAAAAGTAGTTAATCATACGTAGGCATAAATCTTGCATATAAGTCATAGTTTTCACAGAATCACAGAATGGTTTGGGTTGGAAGGGACCTTAAAGATCACCTAGTTCCAACCCCCCTGCCATGGGCAGGGACACTTCCCACTAGACCAGGTTGCTCAAAGCCCCATCCAGCCTGGCCTTGAACACTTCAAGGGATGGGGCATTCACAACTTCCCAGCGCAAACTGTTCCAGTGCTCACCTCTCACAGTAAAGAATTTCTTCCTAATATCTAAAATAAATCTATCCTCTTTCAGCTTAAAACCATTATCCTCATCCTATTGCTACAATCCCTCATAAAGAGTCCCTCCCCATTTCTCCTGTAGGCCCCCTTTAGGTACTGGAAGGCTGCTATAAGGTCTCCCCAGAGCCTTCTCTTCTCCAGGCTGAACAACCCCAACTCTCTCAGCCTTTCTTCATAGGAGAGGTGCTCCAGCCCTCATATTCAGGGCCCTGCTCTGGACCCGTTCGAACAGGTCCACATCCTTCCTGTGTTGAAATGTTTTCTATAAAGTCATCCCATACCTTTAATTACCAAGCGTGACATCACAGTGTCACTATATGTTGGTTAAAGCGTATGTAGGATTTAAAAAAGGAATACAACTACTCAAAGAGGTAATCAGCTCCAGTAAAACGCCTCTCAGTGGGTGATGAAATACAAAGTAATTTGGTGACATGAAGGAGTGAATTATTCTACCAAAAAAGGTATGAAATGCTTGTCTAATAGGCTGCATTTTGGAGTGCATATTCTGCTCTAAAGCAAATCTGTAACCAAATGACTAAACGCTTAAGAGGGATAACTTCCAATAGATAGCAAGCACTTAAGCAAGGAATTGCTTAATAATGTCTCGTTGTCTCCAGTGTAAGGCTATTTTTTTTTTTAATTTTAGTTTCCTTGGCAATAGATTTCTGATGATCACTTATAGCAGTTCACATAGCACCTGTCATTGAGCTTAAATTCTGTTTTAATACCTGGAACTGGAGTCAAAGGCTTTGACTTCCTGTAGCAGCTTCAGAACTTATTCCACCATCTCATAATACCAGAAACACAACCATAACACCTTGGGTCCCTGTTTACATTAGTAGCTTTCTAGCCATTTCATGAGCAGCAATACTACTAAAGAGCCTCCTCTTTTTTAAACACATAGTTTATCCTGTTGAGTCTGTGCTCTCCAGATTTTATAAACTGCATGGCTTATTTCTAAAAAGAGCCCAAAAATCTGGAAAAAGCCTACAATCAGATGAGAAATTTGCTATTTTGTTTTGAAACCTCTACCAGGGAACGGTTGAAGAGGTTAAATATCAAACAAGCATAAAAACCGCTGGTTCATGGAACTTTTATCTCTTTACTCTTCTTCCCTTTTCTTTCTCCAGTCGCCTTAAAAGTGTCTCCTCTGTCACGACTCACAGGCTTATTGCTGTTAACATGAATTTTCCTCAGTAGATTTCATTGGGCAGAAAGCCTGTATGTTTTATACTCAGATTACACTAGCGTGTGGGAGACTAAAAAAAGGTTATTGAGGCTTTGTTGCAATGGTCACAGTATAAGTGATGAGACAGATTTTGTCTCAGAGAGTTTATAAACATCAGTAAAAGTGAGAAAAGAGTTTCCAACACATTTCTGCAGGTGAGCAAATTAAGCATATGACAAGATCACTTTGAAAAATACCATATTAGAATGCAATTATGATTTTGTAACATTAATATATATGTATATGTAAACTGAAAGTAGCAAAGAATCCTAAATTGCTAATGTGCAAAGTTCAGAATGTTTGTCTTGGCTAAATAATAATCTGTATTAGAAGGTAGGTACAAACCTTGCAGCACTTACTAGTTAAGCCTTTCCTGCTTTGACAAAGTGCATTAGAAAATACCAGGCAAACCAAAACAAAATGCATTACATCAAGAACTCAGTATTATCTAGTGACACAGCATACAACCCAGATATTCAGACTCAAAAGATCGCTTATCTACCACTGCTTTAAAGCAGTGATTTACTGAGCTCTCAAATCCAAAACTGGAACAAAATGAAACACAAGCAAACAAAGTTTAAAGAGGATGATACACTCATTATAATATGCAAATAGTAAAAAAACCCTAACTCATACCATTGCTGCCAAGCCCTCCCTTTCTTTCTTCATTTCTTCCCGCAATGCTTCTTTTTCATCAGTCCTCTTATTTAGCTGGGCAGCTAACTCCCTTTCAAGACGACTCTTCTGCCGTTCCATCTCACTTTTCAGCTGCTCACACTGGACTAGAGCCTAGAAAAAACTATTTTTTTAATTGGAAGAAACCTAAAATTTTAAAGAAACATGGTATTTATCTAATCCAATTTGCTATTAGAAAGGACATCTGGTTTGTGGTCTTTTTACAGAGTTATTATGATGTTTATACATAGCCTACTGTGTTAACCTCTAGAAAATGAAGTAACAAATTGAAGACAATGTATATGTTTGTATATATATACATGACCTACTGCAATTTCGAAATCTAATTGCTTTTAGGAGTCATGGCAAAGATGGAAGCATTTTTCAAAGTATGTTTTCCAAATAAGTAGTTGTTCTTCTAAAACTAAGATTATTATTTGCCTTGCCTTTAAAACTCCTGAACGTACATCACTAGAATCAGCATCCAATATTTGACTCCTTGTAAACACTGTGGTTATTGCCTCACTGCATAGCCAAAGAAAAAATAAAACAAATAATACACACACTTTCTACATGTTCTCCACCTGGAGTGAATTACTGAGTGCAGAAGGCTAAGACGAAACCAGGAAGAAGTAGAGATACAAAGAAACAATTTTCTTTTTTAGTTTCAGGTTTGTCAAATGAAAATTAATTCTACTGAAAACTCAAACTCATGTGTTTCCTGCTTTAATTTGTTGTGCTAAAACACAGGTTATAAATGTGTTTTCTATCCAAACAGAAGAAAAGTAAATTGATGTGCAAGAAGCACAGTAGACACTATCTCCTAGAAAAACTAGGAAAAAAAAATAATCGATTATGCTATTTATCCCTGCCAAAGGGATATGAGTTGAGTGTTATGTCAGATTCAATCAGAAATACACTACTGTGTTAAAAGTAAATCGAAGTATTCAAAGAAGCCTAAATGCAGCTTGCTAGCTGCAGTGAAGAGGATGGCCAGCAGAGACCCTACAGAACTGCTATCTTTATGTGGCAGAAATCATACAGGTATGAAGACCTATTTTTAATAAAAGTTCTACTATTCATCTTACTAATTTTTATTCTTAGGCCACATTTCTAACATGAGCTACAGTGAGTATGGCTTTATAGGGATTTTCTTTTTAAATATTAAAATAAATATTTCCAACATCAAATGAAAAAGGAGGAAGATAGATGACCACTTTATTACATAGAAGAGAAAAAGTATTTTGTGCAGTTTTAAATAGCAGCAAGTGAATAATGTTTCTATCAGACAACTGTAGAACCCACACCCAAAAATGTAAACAAGTAAATAATAAAAATTTAACCCATCGGGGACAAGATGTAACAGGTGAACAGAAGGCTCATAAGGTTTCTTTCTCTGTCTGTAATGTGCTCTGGGCAATCCTGCTTTAGCAGGGGAGTTGGACTAGATGATCTCTAGAAGGTCCCTTCCAACTCCAACAATGCTGTGATTCTGTAATACTCTGAAGTTAAATTTAACAAGTACCTAGGGTTTCCAACTCTCATTAGTTCTTTCCCCACCATTTATAGTTAAAGACCCTACAGACACACACACAGTTTTACAGCATTGGATGAATTATACCAACCATTACCGTTTATTTGATCAACAGAACGATTATATCAATCTTGTCCACAGTTAAAACAATAGCATTCCATTAAAAAAAAAATCTAAACCAAAACCAAAACAAAATGCAGACCCCTTTTTCTCAATTTCATAGCAATTCACTAATAACACAGTAGATGTCACTAAATATCAAGGAAATAATCCAGGTCAGTATTGTTTGATTGTTTATAGTAACTATATATAGGGCTAAAGCAAGCATTAGATCAAAACCAGTTTCATCATTATTATTTATATAGCACCAAAAGCTTTGTGTAGGTAGCATTAGACAGGACTTCTTATCTTCAAAGAGTTCTGTTAGCTAATCAGTTCTTGCACTGCATTCATCTGAAGCAAAAAAAAACTTGTTTGTAAGCATTTTAAGAGCTCTTTCCAAACTAGCTTAGAAATGTGATAAGAGAATTATTCTCCTACGTGTCATGAAAGCCTTTGAAAATGCTACCATTCAATTTCTATCACCAAGCTGTGAAATTATGTCAGAATTAAAATGATGGCCTAAGAACACAACACACCCTACATCCTTGATGAGAATTTAAGAACTCAAATATAGAATTCGTGTTACAGCTTAGAAACAATCACATAGTTCAATCCTTTTAGATCTACAGCTACCAAGACTATAAAGGTCATATGTGTGTATTCTCTTATTAGCATGAAAACTAATTAATGTTTTCAGTGGATTTGAATACTGAAAAGCTCTCGCTTCTTGTGGAATTTACCTTTGTTTTTCCTAAATTGGCCTCTTCTGCCATTTGCACAGCTTGTTTAACTTGCTCACAAGCATTAGATTCTCTTTGCTGCATTTCTTTCATGTTTCGTCTCAGTGAAACAAGTGCATCCATCAAGTCATCTCTTTCTCTGCATATAAAGAAAAACCAGATATTTCTTCTACATCTTTTCTCAAGAGAAAAATACCCAACAGTTATATCAAATATAAAATACTAACAGATAAAAAACATAAGGGTGGTAAGGGAAGCAAGACTAAAACCAGCACAGGTTAAGAGTGAAATACTGGCAGATATTAAAAATATCATTTGCTTGCTGACCAGCCCTTCAGTTCAGAAGGATGGACCGTTAGTGAAACTGCCAGTAATGACAGCAAAGCTGAAGTCATAAATATATTGAAGCTGAGCAACATTATGTTGGCATTACAAAACGGGGATCCATGATTAAAAAAAAAAAAAAAAAAAAAAGGCAAGTTTCTGAAAAAACAGATTGAAGCACTATTAAATTATACTGTCATTAAATGTACAATAGGGAGAAAAAAAATAAAAGGAAGGGCTAGTTTCAAAAAGTAATTCAGATCACCAAGTATATCAAAGGAAAATCAATATACCTTGCTGCCAACTGGAACTAAACTATAGGACTTCTGGATTCTACATCCTTCCTGAACTTTTGCCAAGTAAGAAACTGAAATCAATACTAAACAGTGAAGCCCAGTCAATAAAACTGTAATACTTAACCTCACCTTTTCATTATTTTGATACATGGAAAGCTTTTAAACAAAGAGTATAATTGTCTGCATTTTTAGGTGCAACTAGAGATTCCAGCTGAAAATTCTTGCATTTGGAATTGTGGGGCTTTTTTCCCTCATGTTGTGTGGAATGGTAACACAACTGTATTTGCTAGAGAGCTAACAGTCATATTTTGAAATTTCATTGCCACAAGATTTGGACAAAGTTCCTTTGAAAATCCCTACTGAAATATCTTAGTTTTTAATAAGTTGCATCACAGGGAGATGTAGCTTTCAGTTTTTGTTAAATCTCAAATTGAAATAATGGTTTAAGAAAGACAAATAGGTCAGCTCGAATCTTTTATTTCAAACTACACTATAATATAAGATGACAAGAATGTACTAATTCATAGTTTGTTCATATTTTCCAGTGTCTCTAACAAATAATTACTTTTGTTATGAAAGCAGATTTTGAAACATGACTTTTCAGCAATAGAGAGCCTTCCCAGAAAAGTCTTGGACTTTACAATAGAAAAATACATAAATCCTAGCAACAGCAACCTAACACGTAGAGATAATATCGATTTGAGTGACTACATGTGCTATGTCCCTTCAGTCTTCTTGCTTCTAATTGACCCACTACCTCATTTCCAGCTGGCTCATTCTAAAACTTCAGAAATCCTGAGAAGCTTCAGATATCTGAGAATAAATAAATGGTTGTTTAACAAACTTTTAGAAGGCTGCAGTAGCCTATCATTAGTACTAGCAAGTAGAAAGGGAGAAGTTTTTTAAGATGACTAACTAGCAGAATTTCTTAAGAAAAAAAGTATTTTAATGCTGTTGGGATTTCTGAATTGTATATATTACATTCAGCCTGTATAGCTGTTTTTTAAAACTCATTTAAATAAAAGCTACAATTAAAAAGGTTGCAGCAAATAATTTCATTTATTTTTGTCCAAAGGAATTTTCTTCCCTGAATTACACCTGACTTACTAAGCAAATTCAAGGGAAAAAAAAATAAAAGGATTACACTGCTAATGTATCCTAAATGTTCCCCAAATGTAAGGAGAATAAAGTGGAGCCAAAAAAACTTCCAATTACAGAAAGATAAGGAATTTTTTGCAGGAAATAATCAATCAAAATGTATGGACTTCCAAATTATTTGTTTTGACAGAGTAAAGGGTTTGTACAAAAAGTGTGCAAAACAAAGTACCAACAGTCTGATTATCTGGACAGTCCAAGGTACCAGAATTACTAGATCATGACTAACATTCTTTCCCAGTTGAAATAAACAGCAAAACTACAATAGGTTTCAAAGTGGTTGGGACCTACACTCATATTCTGCCATTGACTTCACTATAACTTCAAGTTAGGACTGCATCGTTCCACAGCCACACATCTCCCTCTGAATGCAACACAACACATTGAGACTTACACAGTTTAAAATAAACAACTGTACTTTAAATGAGAAGTAAACAATCCCCAAACCTACTTTGTCACCCTCTCGATGGTCTGCATGTGAACATTAGAATGAGTCTGTGCAAGAACTGCCTCGTGTTGTGCACATTTCAGACACAGACCACCAACACGGCTAGAATTCGTGGCTGAAACAAGTGACTTCTGGTGTTCTAGCCTTCCTTCCAAATCTTTGCATGTCTTCTGAGATTCTGCAAGGTCTTTTCTAGAAAGAAGAAACAAAAAATGTTATCTGAGCAATCAGATAGAGGTTATATTTGTATGCAATATATAATTACAGAGGCAACCCAAAAAGAGCTATAAAAATTCCTCTAATGAACATTATGTTACATATTTCAGCAGCCTAAGGAGGACTTTAACTGTGAAATAATAGTTGAATTGCCCAATCAAAATTATTAATAGACAAAACAAAATTATATTTGTTCGTGTCTTCCCTCTGTAGTATTAGAAAATAGCAAAATTATGCAGAAAATTATTAGACAAAACTTGTAGGCTTACATGTTATCTGAACAGAGTAAAGGATTCATTAGCAAGAAATGCTACGAGTTGTATAAATATTTCAATATCCTAACATTTTTTCCTGTTGTTCTTACTAATAACATCACTGATTTCACACTTGTTCTCCATTCTCAAATTAATTGTAAATTTACAATATAAAGTAAAAGTCACCTATGCTCTCTAGACAAAATCCAGATGTATTCAGCTCATTCTCTCTGATCCAATGATACACACAAACTTGGGGTCAACCACATCTCCAGAAAAACATGCTAATTTTTTTTTTTATTTTCTGCAAAATTTTTACCAGTTGCTCTGAAGAATTTTGTCCAGAATTTCCAAGCATCTGCCAGGCCGGAGAGAGCGCAAGCAGTAGGAATGCTGACATCAGGAAGTTCCAGACAAACGCACACTGTGCACATATAGATCGATTTGACAAATTGTGCAATGAATCCAAAGCTTTTGGTTTGTTATGCAGGCCATCTGGGCAGCACACACATAGTAAGTCTGACACATTCTGGTTGCATTGGATTTACTGTGCACATGATATATACACTGCATGCATGCTTATTTCCATCTGGGAAATCTTCTGTGCACTTTTTCCAATTTTAGTAGTTGTCTATTAAATATAATCCACTATAACCTGAACAGAATTTGCTCTGCATATATCCTTAGACAGTCATGGTACAACAGAGCTATTGTTGGGAAATCTTGGACAGAAATCAGTGAGTCCCACTTAAATTCATGCTTAATGTTAAAAACAAGGATATTCTCACTGAAAGTAATATAATTTTTTCCCTTTAATTAAAATTTAGTAAATGCTCAAGTGCTTTGCAGAGCTTACAGTTTGAAAGATCATGCCCCTTAGGAGCAATCAAGAGGCTGAATAACATACTTATGGAAATTTTCAGACTATTTTAGCCTCCAATATTTATTGCTGAGTATATATAACACTTCAAGCCAAGTGGGGGGAAAAAAAATTTACAAATCGGATTACATAGCTGAAAGTTAAGATCCTACTTAACTTATTTCACCAGCATGATTGGCTTTACATGTTTAAGACTTCACCACTGCAAAGGGTATATTTAAACTTGTCTCCCTACCAGTAACTGTTTTTCCTACACGAGTGTAGGATTTTCACATATATGGAAGCACAACTTATTTAGGGAAAAATCACAGTTGAAACAGATTCAGCAGTAGTATCATGAATGCAGGTGTATAGGGGGAAGTTTACTCCAGAACATCAAATTCTAAAGTAGTTACCTCTACCTCTGTTTTCCCATAGCTTGCTATCTATTCAAACCTTTAATATTTTGAGGAGTACATGAGAATTTATTCTCAAATATTTTTGTGTTTAAAGATACATGCAGGTAATGTGACTGGAAACACTGCCTGCATGCTTCAAAAGGATGTTTTCTTGCTCCAAAATAATTTTGTGGCCTAAAGTAGTTTGATGCTTAAGCTTTCAAAACTTGCGGTATAAAATACTAGTACAAAAAGAGGTAATTATGGACGAGCTCACAAAAGTTAAAATTTTAATTTCTCTTTTTCCATTTTATCAGTATACCTTAGCAGACATGACATTTTTTAAAGAAAAAGGGTAAAAAGTATAAAGACATTTTATATCAAGACAATTTCTAGAAATACAACAATTCAATTAAATTTGTAAAATTTACATATTGCTAATGTTGCTGTTACATTCAACTTTGCTGCATTTGTATTTGAGCAAACATAATGTAAAACTAGCTTTCAGGGACAGTATCAGAAAACATGACATGCAGACATTGAGGCATTCTCTTACTTAAATTCAAATTAAGAGTGTTTCATATTCTTATGAAGTGATAACTTATTAAGAGTCATTTTAAGAAAAAAAAAATACACATTTCATTTTACCTTAGAGACTGTATTTGAGCATCAAGGATATTGACTTTTTCTTGATAAAGAAGTTTTAGTTTCTCCTTTAGAAAACAAGGAAGAAAATAATTGTCTTTTGCTTTCTTCATAACACAGTCTTAACAAATAAATCTAGACATTAGCCACATTCATTCATTCCTTTCCCCTGTAGATATAAACTTGTTGAAACACTAGCGTCCTAGAAATCTAAATATTTCACACTGCTGAAAGTCTACAAAATTAACAATACATCCATTTTCTTATTTCTACCCATCTTGCCAGATCCTCATATGGTAAATTGCCCCAGCTCCAATTGGCAGCCCTCTACAATGATTTCCACAAATTGATGGTCTCGTCTCAACTTTGCTCTTACTCTCCCACAAATCAGCAGAAATAAAAGAGGAATTCTGAAGAAGTTCAAGTGGGTATTTATTTATTTATAATACAGTGAGTTACTTTTATTAACTGATGAACTAGATATATAAATCAACCACACTAATGTCAAATATCACAATGGTGATAACAAACCAGATAAAACACCAGAAATTTAGCTCTCACTTTGGTGCTCAGAAACAAGTCACAATCAATATGATTCTCTTTCTTTAAATACGACAGATGAAAAGGTGCAATTACTGTAAAAACTAGCTTTCAAACAACTGCAGGCATTACAGATCACTGAATAGGTTTTCAGCTCTAGATGAGGCACAAAACCAACAAAAATATAGTTTACTGGGAAAAATTAATAAATACATATAATTACCTTGAAGAACTAAAGTACCCTTTAAATTCCACAGCACACATATGCACATGGATAAAAAACATCAAAATTTTTAGTTAACCATGTTTTTCCCAAAACATGGCAATGCTACCCCATTAATTCAGAGCAAAAATTTAAGAATATCTTAGGAAACTAAAAATACAGGATAGAGAAAATATCATCTCTGAATACCAGGGCTCCTCCGTATCTCTGAAAGCACAAAATACATAATTCCACTTAGGAAAAACAGATTGCACAAGGCTACTTTTGAACCTCACTGACGCTGTGCTGCTCCAGAAGCAGAAAGAGTTTGCCTGGAGGGTGCCTACGTTATCCCACCTGCTTGCACATTGCGTTACGGCTAAGAATCTCCGAAGTGCAGGGGAACCACCACTGACAGCACACTCTTAAAGCAAGACTTATCTCTGGGAAGACAACATCTGCAGACACAACCTGCCATTTGTGTCTAACTGTATAATAATATTACTTAGAGTATAGTGAGAAGATGTGGTATTTGACCACAGATTAAGGTTCAGTCAACCAAAACTCCTCCTGTATGTCTGTTACAAAATTAATCATCAGAACTGCAGCACAACAAAGCACCGAAAGATTTTGCAAAAGTATGAATCTGCAAGGAAAGTTAATACCAACCAGTTCTACATGCCATTTTTCTATTTCTCCAACAGCTGCTTTAAAAAAAAACTGATCTTTGTTATGTGTTGGTGATGAGGTGACAGGCTGACGCATGCTACAGTCATTACCACCTACAGGCCAGGAGTTCTGTGTATTTCCCTAAAATAAAAATATTAAAACTTCAGTTATAGTTATGCAGGCCATTTTTTTAAACAAATGTTAATTATGTAAGTATTGAACCTTATATTTTTTTATTACAGTAGAATATAAGAACCAATAAACAAGCAATCTACAATAATGATGCTATCTACAGAAAACCATGTTTACAAACTCTCATTAAAATTCAATTTGTGGATAACCATTTATACAGCCTTCCTTAAAAAGAACCAGATCCCTGAACACTGAACAACAAAACAACATCAGAAAAACAAAAACTTACCGAAGCATCTAGAAGAGTTTGTTCTCTCAACATATGTTCTGCAGTTAAGAATTTCAGTTTCTGATGGAGTTCCTCATTTTCAAGTACAACTACTTGTACTCGATCTTTCATCCCAGACAGTTCCTCCTATAGGATACAGGAACTGCATGTCAAAGGCTCCTTGGGATGGTATCAACATTTAAACACATCTTGAGAGCAAAGGTCTAGATAAACATTCTCAATTATTTTAACCCTTTTAGAATAAGAATACTCAAAAGACAGACTTTTCATTTTTGTAGCTTGGATTTCCATGTAACTTCTTTTAAAAAAATTTTTATTTTTATTTGTGATAGGATCTAAAAATGTCTTTGAAGACCCTTAAACACTACACAGGCACCAAGATACATAGTAAGGCTCAGTATCTACCAAACTGCATGGCTCACGTTCGGTCATTATGACACTGAATCTCAAGACTAAGTGTAAGCTGTTTTTAAAGCAATTCTTCATATTTAGGGGGCCAGAGTTGTTGTAAGTGAAATATGTTGTCTAATACCTTGCAAAACTTCACTTCAGCTTCTAAATGGTTAATGTACTGTGACTGGTCATTGATTATAGGAATGAGATCAGAAAGGGCTGGTAAGTCTCCAGTTGCAGCTTCTGGGGGTTTCTGAAAGAAGTAAAGAATAGCATGTGTTATTTTCCACTTTTCCGTTTATTGCAATAAGATGTTGCTTGCACACAGAATACTATGTACATTTAGTAAAAAGTCACCACATACTAGATCATAAAGAAGGGAAAAGCAGTAAGAAATTAATTCTTCAATACAAAAAAGAAAATATGTCACTTCTGTCAAAAAGTACAGCTGCTTGACTAAGCACATCTCTAAAGTAGGATTAAATGATATCCACGCACCAATTTGTAAATGAAATTCATACCGCTACTTAAGTGCATCATCCATTTTAGATAAATGTAATGTATTCTCTATGAATATAAAAATCCCTTGAATTTTAATGAGCTGTGGATGTACATCAAAGGCAACTCTTCTAAATATTCATTAACAATGAAACACAACTATGTCCGCAATTTTAATACCTCCACAGAAATACAGAAAATGTGTAATAGATACTGTGTTTATCAAAGAACTTCATTAAAAGAGAATTCTAAAAAACGTTTCTGAATACCCTATAAATGGGTAAAATTTTTGATAGCCTCACAAGTAGCTAAGTTAAAGAAGGTAATGAAGGGAATCCTTGCCCATTCAAGATAAACAATTATATCTCCGCCTTGCTCAGCAAGATTTAAACAGGGATTAAACTTTTTACAAAATATGAAAAACACAATTGCTGTAACTGTACAGCACTTATTCCTAAGAATACAGTACAAAGAATGTAAGTAAATATAACTAAAATGCCCTTAAAAAATAAATAGCTTCCTGAAAACTACAGCCTCTCTTTGATCCTATTAGCAACAAACAGTGCTTTTCACTCTAATAAAAATTACTTAGAGTGGGTATAACAAATATAATCAGCTATTATGAGATCCTCACTCATCATTTTTATGTATTTCAATATTGTTTTACAACCTTAGTTTGATATTCTACTATAAAGCTTTTAAAAATGAATTATATTTGTTAAAGTACATATAATATAGCACTGATAATATTTGTAACTCATCATTCTGTTCCTCTGACTCCTATTCATCCCTCCCTCTTTTCTGAAAGCGTAACAGACACCACCTTGCAGCTGAAACCTCCAGCTGCTTCCCTGAAAAGATAACACTACAGCAGTGTATTTCTATTCAATTCCATTTCTATTCAAATTATTCTTCACTGAAAATCAGTGGTAATGTTTAACCTGAGAAACATCAGTGCAATGTATACAAGAGCAATAAAGAATGGTTTCACTAAAAGGAAAGGTTTTCACAGAAAAAGAACAGAGGACTTCTTAACACAGCTTATTAGCTCACAGCACTCTCACTGGGATATTTCTCTTTTAGAAGCCTCTACCTGCCCTTTCATGGCACAAATACCCGGTAGATCATTTGTGATTTATTTCTTTTTACCTTTTTTACTACACAGAACAGAAAGAGCAAAAAGAACAGAGGTCAGGGAGGCATACATTTAAAGTTGGCCAAATATTAAAATCAGAACTGAAAGACATATGATCAGTATGAATTACCAAACGTTTATGTCTGAGTCTCACAAATGCTTTTCATATTTGCATTCTTAATATTGAAAAATTTACCATATAATCACAAGGGTTTATAAAATACAAACGCTTGGCAGCTTTAGAGACCAGCATTCTACACCATGACAAATAGTTTTGCCAACATCCAAAATAACTTGGCCCACCTTGTACTTTTCCACAATGCCTCAAATTTCAAACCTCTAAACCCCAGAATTAGACACTCTTCTGCTGGCAGCCTTAAATCTGCTGCCCTGCAAACTGGCAAGAAACAACAGGAGTAAATCACAGGAACTCCAGATATAACAACTGTGTCAGGAACCCAGGCGTGGTACAGTTAGGTTAGCCAAGACTCAGCTTGGCTAGAACTGCAGCTGTTGTATGAAACAACCTTGCTAGACCTTGACCTCAGGTGACAAGGTACAGAGCAAAAGAAAAGTCTCTACTCAACCATCTGGGTGTAATCAACAAAGAGACGTACTCATTTGATGTCCATCACAACTTTTATCAATGGGCAAGAGAAGGGAATTTTGTTAAGACAATGTAATTTATACATATTAAATGTTGTAAAGTTTATTAAACAATATACCTTATGTGAAATATTATATTTAGCTATATACACATGCAGTCATCTACTATTCAGTAGTCATCAGGTATTTCAGCATAATTAAAAGTCAAAGGTTAAGGTTACTCATAATCTAACTTTGCTTTCCTTGGCCTTTGGGGAATCTGAATCTTCTTGTACAAGAAGCATTTGTGCAGTGTCCAGCAAACCACCAAACTTGTATTTTATAAGGCTTTGGGGTTTTTTTGGTGTGTTGTACTTCCATATTTTTTAAGCTTTACAATTGCTCTGTCTTCAGAATACTTTTGAATCCTCTGCAGAAAGCAGATGGGGGACAGTTGAAAAGGAGAATAAGGCCAATACTTCACAGAATCCCTCACACTGAAAGCTTCAAGATGAAGAAATGGAACAATGCCTACCAATACAGTAAATTCCCATCTTTTCTCTGTTTACTCCTCCATCCTTTAATGAACACCCTGAAAGCACTATCACATGTTTCTTAGAAATAAGTATCTTTTTTTCTGAATTTTTCCACTCTACTAAAATTTCCCAATATAAGTAGAAAACTTTGACAAAGATGGATTCAAAGATAATTTCCCTCCCATCCAAAGGCTAAGTACAAACTGATACTGATTCATGTCATGTCAAGATCAATTAATGATACATGGTTCCCTTGAGCTACAAAACACTAATTCTATACTGCATCATTATGAGGCAAAAGCACCTGGTAGGATAGTCAGACTACACTCGTGGATTTTAGAACATTCAGAAAAGTTGAAGTTTAAATACAATTTCTCAGTGTTATAACAGTAGAGCTAGGCTCATTACACAGGCTCAAAGCAACACAGATGGAATATAGGCTTTAAATTGTTCTGCTGCTGCCTCAACTTTGACAGCAAAGAGTTGCTTGTCTTGCTTAGTACAAACCAAAGCAGCCAGTGGAGGCCATCAAAATATAAAACTGGAACAATGCCTTTTAGCTATTTTCCTATGGGGATACAGAACAACCACTAGATACTAGTAACTGAACTGTCCATTGCTTTAGAGCATGTTCTGCTGCAAGAAGGCTAAATCTGAGAAGAACATTTAAGGGTGTAAACTAACTTTGACAGAGACCACTGCATTTTGGCAGAGAGCTACAAAACCTGTTGTTACATGAACATCTCTAACCCTCCAAAGAAAAAGCATAGTTACAGCATAAGAAGGCCTTTAAGAATCCTTAAAGTACAGTCAAAGAAAAACAGAGGCTGCTTTTACAGAAATGTCTCCACTTAGTCAAACCCAACTGTTTCCAAAACAAAAAGGACTGGACTGTGACCCATACTGCATGGTCAATAAAAGAGAAGAAAAGTCTAAATCTTGTATTAAGAGATTACTTTTTCTTCCACTATGGTCATAACCATACCGAGTTCTGTCCATAGCCTCAAGAATGTCCTATGTTTCACAATACAAGAATGCTTCAGTGCTTCTGTTTCTTCCTTGATGCTAGAAAATTGATCTCATCGAGCATGCCCTTCATTCAAACAACATAAAAGAAACAAGAAGAAACATACACAGACCGACATCTTCCTCCTTGACGGAGAGACTTCACTTTCAATTCTTTCTTGATGTTGCAACAAAATTTTAAGTTGATTAACTAGGAAGAGATAAAAAACATTATAGAAAAAAAATTACTTTTAAAATTGAAACTAGTTTGATTTCCAACAATTTTTAAACTATTTGCTGTCTGAATAGTCTTACCTGCATGACTATGCTGCAGTTCCTGCCAGGCTGCATTCTCACTGTCATCATTGCCCCTGTCCACATCACCACTGCCCTTGTCCACAGAGCACTGGTTAAATCTAGTTTCACCCTCACCCTCTGTAAAGTGTCTTTCCTCTAGGGCATATTTCAGTTGATGGATGCTTTCACTAGCACGTTCTGAAAAAAAAAAAATTAAAAAAAATTCACATCATTAGCCACAATAAATAACATAAAAGAAAGGATTTACTGAGTGATATTTTAATTTGCAAAAAAATGGGAGAACTAAAAGCATTTGGCATCTGTCTAGCTTGCCTACTTGATCTAAACTCATCCACTGGAAGCAATTACTGAATGCAAACAGCTAAAACAACTGCTGTATGCCAGAATTTGCAGAAGAAATATATATTATATTTTCAAAGAAGATATAAATAGCATTTTAGCCTGTCAATACATTAGGACTCTGCAGCAGCACAAGTACCTAACTATTAGAAAGCCCCAGCAGAGACAAAGTTTCAACTATCATATACTTGACCCTAAAATACTTCCTAGCATACACAGCTTTGATACTTTTCAATGAGCCTACAGCTCATGCTATATTTCATGAAATGCGCAAGACTGGGCACCAAGAACAGCTTTTTTGAATTCTAATGATGACAACACACATGACAAAGTAATGTACAGAACAACTGAAAAATATCTGAGTAAATTAAATAAAAGCTCAGCAAATTGACTCAACGTAAACCAGTGATTAAATAAAGACGAATAAACCCTGAACAAGTTTGAAAAATAATAATATTCATCACTCTGGATAAAACAAACCCAAAACACCTCCTTCCAGGTTACTCCAAGAACCAACTCACTTACTGGGAGGTGATACAGTAATGTTCTTTTCTCATTTTCAATGTACTTTTTCTTATATTCTTTTAAAATTATTATTATTAATTTCATTCAGCTAACTTCACAAAAATAAAAAACTTTCTGACAGTATATGCCATATCACTCCAACATAGATGAATATATTCAATATGCCAGAAAAGAAACTTGAGAGATTTGCAGCTGAGAGATGATAATTGGGTTGGGAATCAGAAAATATGGGCTTCGTTTTAAATAATGACATTTCTGGTTCACACTGTAGGACCTCAGGCAATTCACTTATTCCTTCTTTCTTTCAACTGCCTATGGAAGTTCATATGTATTTCATTTCTCTTCCCTTTAGGCAGCACATACACTAACTAGAAAAGACAGGGCAATAACTGAAGTAGTATGGCTTTATGCAATGCCCAGCAAAGGAGGATCTCTAATTTCTACTACAATAACAAGTGAACTGAGAAAATAACCCGTCTATCAGTGACAGAGCATACATGTTCTGTAAGACAGTCCTGCATCACAATTAACAGCCACTTTATTAGGAATATATGATGACATGTTTCTTCCCCTTTTCTCCAAAGCAATGCCAGTCATTGTGACTACCAGTCAAAATTACCCTGAACCAGAGAAGCTTCATGAATTAATGATTAAAAAACCCCTACAAAAACAACCCCCCCAAACTCCTGAAAACTTACTTCACTTTCAGAAACATAAAATCATAGCTGTTTTCTTCATTTAGCTTTAAATTCTTCAGAGAGTTATTCTCCCCTAGGACTACTGCACATGAAACATTTAGGCATAGAAGCCCACAGAACAGGAATTTCACTCTTGCAAGACAAGACTTCCACGGTAACATCTTTTATTGGAGCAAATGCTACAACTAGAAAGAATGGCATATGGCTTTCCAGCATATATGTTCTTACTTTATTCCTATGTGTCTGTGAGCTATAAATTTATATGATGCATAAATAGTTAATCAAAAATATTTTTTCTCAAAGGCAAAAAAAGCTTAACAAAAATTCAAAACCATCCACAGTTAAGCATTTGCTAGGTAGAATTCAGAAGACATGCCTCAGAGTATGATATATGCTGCTGGTTACAAATGTTAATACCTCCCTTCTTCCAAACCGAAAAGCAAATAGCAGTTCAAGTCAGAGAACAAAAGCTAGATATGTATTTCTGCCTTCACTTTAACTTTTTAAAGCTCAGATCATCTTGACTGAAGTCGGAAAATTGATTTTCCCCACTGTAATGCTTTTCACAGTCCTTTTCAGTCTTTTTCTCTGCTTGTTTGTAACTTACCAATAGCTTAAAAAACACAAATACCCTCCTCCCAAGCATTATATTTAAGAATATGGTTGTTAGTCCAGCATGCCATCCATCACTCACTTCTTAGAAATTCAAGTTTTTAATAAAAACCCGAGCCACTTCGACTTATTAATCACCTCTGAGCACCCATTCTTAAATCCCAGTCATGACTAGCATCATCTCTTTTGATTTTTGGCTACTCCATCCTTTAACCAAGTTAATGTAAAATAAGATATTAAAACTACATTTTAAATAGTCACAATTTATTATAACAAACCCAAATATATTTCACAATGCAATGACTCAAAGAGGGGTTTAGGTCAAATAGTTATCTATCCACACATTTAGGGTCACTGAAAGAGGCTCCCCAGGGAAGTGGTCATGGCACCGAGCCTCTCAGAGTTCAAGGAGCATCTGGATGATGCTCTTAGTCATATGATTTAGTTTTTGGCAAGGAGCAGGGAGTTGGACTCCATGATCCTTATGGATCCATTCCAACTTGAGATATTCTATGATTTTTAAGTTATTCATCCATTCTGAGTGTTCTGTATGTTATGAGGGTGGGAGAGTTAGTTGAGAAATGGTAGAAGCATGTCACTGATGCAATGGCTTAAATATTTAGCAAACTATGCTGCAACTAGTTATTGCCAGGAAGTATTCAATGTCTGTTAAGGTGTTATGTGGTGTGTCCCCTGACAGCAATAAAATTGCTTCATTTCCCCATTCACTGTCAGAGAACCCTAGAGCCTAAATATTTGTCTCTATAGCCAGTGAAGAACAACAAAACAAAGAAAAATCAGACAGGCCCCATATAGAGGTTTTCCCAATCCTCTCTCTCGCTAATATTATGGCTTCTAAACTCCAAGCTACTATTTTATCCTCAAAGATAACATAGATCTTCTTATATTATGTCCTCTTTTTTCATGAATATAGTGGGTAGCAACAGTGAAACACATGAAAATCATTACCAATGGCACACTGATGTCTACTTTACTTGACTACACTTTCCTACCTCTGAAATAATATCACCATATCTTTCAAAGCTTCGCCATACATTTGGCGAAGTTTCTGAAAAGCTTGCTGATTTCCAAATTACAAAAGTTGCTGTCATAAGCAAAACTATCACCACTGGCAAATTGGGAAGTAGGAGCTTCCGATGGTCTGTCTTTGTATTCATCAGACATTGAAAAGTTACCATTTACTTCAGTAAGAGTTGAACTGGACACATAAAAGGAAATAAGTACATTATAATATTTTTTACCTAAATAAGAGACATAATTTGGGGCATTAGGATAAAAGAAGACATATTGCCAAGTGGAAAGGTATACATTTGTTGTTTCTGCCAAAGTAAAAATGCCAAAGTAAATATGTGAAGAAATTGAAAGAACCTTTGTAGACGCAAAGTACTGGACACCAAAGAACCTCTGCTTAGAAACAACATGATAATTCTGTAATTACTTTAGAAGTCATTAATGTTTAAAGGTTCACACATCCAACCCAACTTTTTCAGTTAGGCTATTCCTGCAATAGTACATTTTATAGAAACAGGGCCTCAGTAAAAACATACTGCACAAAACTGCTCTCATGCAGTACTGTGATTTGCATATCAAAATTCAATCAGCATTTTTCTTTTCTACATCTTAACAAGACTTTATGAATAAAATCTGAACACAGATTTCCATTGCGTGATAAAACTTCCTTGATTTATTTCCTATAGGAAAAACTGAAGGTATAAATGAAATGGGACTTATTTAGACTAATACTTAAAAAAAAAAAAAAAAAATTTTATTTACTATAATGCTCTTTGGATTTCAGTGTTTAAAGGATCTGAGATGATTATGAAAAATGGCAAGCTAGCAACAAAACCTGATGGATCAAACCTGATACACAAAAAAAAAGCAGCAACTGCTTCACAAAAATGTTGTCAAGTTGTCAACTATAATAAATAAATCACAGGCAGTACTTGCCACAAGGGACAGGCAGTAACTTATCTAATGCCTCAGCAATGTCATAGACCAAACACTTATTAGAAAGAAATACAATACTGCTTATTATTTCAGAAACAGAAGCAACCAGCTATCCTAACCCAGGATCAAGACCATACTGTTCTAGATACAAAGATACCCCTAGCCCTAAATTCATCTAAACCTGACTGCAACTTTGGACTAGATTAATCTTAGTTAAGAATAATGCTTTACACAAAAACAATAGGGCCTGACTGAAACATTCACTAATGTTCAAAAAGTACATGCCATATATTCTACACACCGAATGAAGATATTCCTCTGTCCTGAAGGATACATTGATCACTCTCATTACTCTCAATACTCAGTGCAACCACAAAATCTAAGTATTACATTCTGAAAATATAATATAGATAGTTTTTTTCCAGGGAAGTATCTTTGAATAAATATAATTGGTAGAACTCTTTTTTGTGTGTGCAGGAATGTCAGTATTACTACTGAATAACAACAGGAACAACAACAGCAGTTGTTTTACACTGGAAACACCATACAGATCCATCCAACTTGTTCAAAAAAAGATAAATATTAAGATAAGGGTGAGACTCAGGACACTCTGAAGTAAAATACAACAGGGAAGAGAGCCGTATTTCCAAAGCAGCAATCAGCTTTTGGGGAAGAGGGAAAAGAAGAAAAAAAAAAAAAAAAAATCGTTCTGAGAACAATTTGCCACTGAAGTGAAAAAAGTGAAAACAGGAAAAACAGAGAAGCCATTGAACCATGTTTGCATTGCCTAAACAAAAGATGTTTTTTCAGACACTGCCCAAGACTGTCTATAAAAAGCACTCCTTTAAATGAAAGCACCAAAAGTGCCTCATTCATGAACTCAGAAATGCCATAGAAAACACTCTGGGAGCTAATGGAGATCTTAGCAAAGGAACCAACCATCCAAAACAAGAGAATTGCCTGAAAGACATGGAAAATAACTCCAGCTGGTAGAAGTATTAATCAACATAAAGTGAAGAAAGCAAACTACAACTGCATGAAAAAGTTGCCTTAAGTTTGTTGTCTAAAGCTAACAGTCCAGTTCTATTAACGTTTACAAGAAGAGGACTAGAAGTTAATGGTGGCTAAAATTTCAACAAATAGGTCACTCTGATATCCCACAGTTCTCAATCAGACAACAGCCCTAGAGAGTTAGAGAACAAGGAATTGCACTGATTCTTTAAGTCTTAAAAAAAAACAACAACAAAACCAGCGTAGAATTTATGTGAAACTGTAACTAATAAAAGAAACAATTACACCAGTTAGTGAAAACAGAAAGATGATGCCTATTTAAAGAAAACTTTACTGTCCAAAAGTATTTCAACTTTGAGTTTGTTTCTATTGACACTTAGAAATGTAAAATAGCACATCATGTACCTCTTCTGGGTTAGCGTTTCAGCCAAATAATTGCTTAAAAATACTGAAACTGAGAATTTGCTTGTAAGTTTTTATTATGTTTGTGCAGTCTTGGAATTTAATTACCATTCTGATATACAGCTATTCTTCTTTATTGGCTGCCAAACACAGGTGTGCTACCATGCTACTAACAGCCTAAATGACAGCTTTGAGCCCAAAAGTATCCTATTAATTATGACCTACGCTGATCGGATTTTATATGTAAACATTCAACAATAACAATGAGTGATACCAGGCTGATCATTAGCCAGGTCCCAAAACATCCTAAGCACAGGTCAAGGCTGGGCAGGGAACAGATTGGGAGAAGCCCTGAGAAGGACTCGTAGGTGCTGGTTGATGAGAAGCTCAACATGAGTCGACAATGTGAACTCACAGCCCAGAAAGCATCTTTGGCTGCATCCTGACCAGCAGGTCAAGGGAGGTGATTCTGCTCCTCTACTCCACTCTTGTGTGACCCCACCTGGAATACTGCGTCCAGCTCTGGGGTGCCCAAAATAAGGAGGACATGGACTTGCTGGAGTACTTGAAGATGATCAGAGGACTGCAGCAACTCTCCTATGAGAACAGGCTGAGAGATTTGGCATTTTTCAACCTGGAAAAGGTTCCAGGGAAACCTTAGAGCAGCTGTCCAAGATGGCCTAGAGGAGAGATGAGAAGGGACTCTTTATCAGTGACTGAGGCAATAGGATCATAGAATGGTTTGGATTGAAAGGGACCTTAAAGATCATCTAGTTCCAACACCCCTGCCATGGGCAGAGACACCTCCCACTAGAGCAGGTTGCTCAAAGCCCCATCCAGCCTGGCCTTGAACACCTTCAGGGATGGGGCATCCACAGCTTCCACAGGCAACTTGTTCCAGTGCCTCACCACCCTCACTATAAAGAATTTCTTTCTAGTATCTAATCTAAATTTCCCCTCTTCCAATTTAAAACCATTGCCCCTTGTCCTGTCACTACACTTCCTGACAAAGAGTCCCTCTCTGACTCTCCTGTAGGCTCCCTTCGGATATTGAAAGGCCGTTATAAGGTCTCCCAGACCCTTCTCTTCTCCAGGCTGAATAACCCCAGCTCTCTCAGCCTGTCCTCATAGGAGAGGTGTTCCATCCCTCTGATCATCTTCGTGGCCCTCTGTTGGACCTGTTCCAACAGGTCCATGTCCTTCCTGTGTTGAGGACTCCAAAGCTGGACACAGTACTCCAGGTGGGGTCTCACAAGCGCAGAGTAGAGGGGTAGAATCACCTCCCGTGACCTGCTGGCCACACTCCTCTTGATGCAGCCCAGGATGGGGTTGGCTTTCTGGGCTGCCAGTGCACATTGCCAGCTCATGTTAAGCTTCTCATCCACCAACGCCCCCAAGTCCTTCTCCTCAGGGCTGCTTTCCAGCCATTCTCTGACCAACCTGTATTTGTGCCTGGGACTGACACGTCCCAACTGCAGGACCCCGCATTTGGCTTGGTTAAACTTCATGCGATTTGCCCAAGCCTACCTCTCAAGTCTGTTCAGGTCCCTCTGGATTGCATCCCTTCCCTCCAGTGTGTCGACTGCACCACTGAGTTTGGTGTCATCAGCAAACTTGCTGAGGGTGCACTCTATGCCACTGTCCACATCTCCAACAAAGATGTTAAATAGTACTCATCCCAGTACGGACCCCTGAGGAACACCACTCATTACTGGCCGCAAATTGGACATGGAGCCATTGAGCACAACCCTTTGAGCGCGGCCATCCAGCCAGCTCCTTATCCACTGAGTGGTCCATCCATCGAATCCATGACTTTCCAATTTTGAGACCAGGATGTCATGTGGGACAGTGTCAAATGCTTTGCATAAGTCCAGGTAGATGACATCTGCTGCTCTACCCTTGTCCACCAAGTGTGTGGCAGTATCATAAAAGGCCACTAAATTTGTCAGGTACAATTTGCCCCTGGTGAAGCTGTGTTGGCTGTCTCCAATCACCTCCTTATTTTCCATATGCCTTAGCAGAGATTCCAGGAGGATCTGCTCCATAATCTTGCCAGGCACAGAGGTGAGACTGATGAGGGAGGGGTAAGCTGAAAGAGGGTAGATTTAATTAGATATTAGGAAGAAATCATTTACTGTGAGGGTGGTGAGGCACTGGAACAGGTTGCCCAAAGAAGTTGTAGATGTCCCATCCCTGGGAAGTGTTCAAGACCAGACTGGATGGGGCTTTGAGCAACCTGCTCTAGTGGGACATGCCCCTGTCCATGGCAGGGGTGTTTGAACTAGATGATCTTTAAGGTCCCCTCCAACACAAACCATTCTATGATTCTGTGTGTTTAACACCCCGATGTTTCAAAACAATGAATCATGGATCCACGTGATCTGCTTTCTTCATCTTCATAGTTACTTTGTGTTCTATGAGAAATAGGTGTTTCTCAACACAGCTTGTAACAAATGATCATCTTCAATATGAAACCGTTCTCTGGAGCTGCAGCGTTCATCGTCATGAACTCCTAAACCATCCTTTTCTGCAGAGAATAAAGCACATGCCTACAGTTCAAAGACCCTCATATGTGAGAAACTCCAAGCATTTCCCAGTGCCTTATGACAGATTCCGCACCCTAAAATGAATGTTATGTGCTTTGTTCAGCAGAACATTGTAAAACAATTGCCAAATAAAGATAAAAAGCCTAAGCCAAAATTTTACAATTATAGATTACCATTTACAATTTAATTCAACAGTGTCACAGCTAACTTGGAGAGCTGGTAACGTACTCATGTTTCTGAGGATGGCTTTGACTTCAGATCTCCCCTACTTTATTTTTGAAGTCACATAAAGCAGCCACAAAATGAAACTTTATTTGTAGAAGTCTTATATTTTTATCTGTTCCTCTTATAGCTTGCATCTTCATTCTCTGAAATTACATAGGACATTGACTTGGTAATACAGTTGAATACAGAACATAATTTCCGCATTTTCTTAGGGTAGATTTACAAGATGCCTGTATCGGGCACTGTAACTAAAAAAGGATGGTCTCCTCCCCAGAAAAGAGACAGTGTTGTTTACTAAACAGGCAGAAAACTCAACATAAAAAAATAATAATTCTCTGTCCAAGGAACCAGGTGAATGCTAGAAAGAAAGCAGTGGGCTCTAAATAGTTTTCTCCCTATATTTGTTACTGTTGGGAGAAAATGGGAAAGTGGCACTGATGTAGTAGAAGGCCCATTGGACATTCACACTAGAACTGCCAATTTTCAGTTTTCACGTGAATACTTTCTTTACAAAATACCTCTATTCCCTTGAGAATAACTTTTTATTAGAAATGTTATTATCTCCTAAAGACTCTGAGATTAATTTGAAATGGTCTCAGTTGTGGGAAAGTTTACACAGTAACCCAATAACCCCGACTGTACAAATACCACTCTCTTAACTCTATATTAAACACAACATTGAAGACTTTTATTATACAAGGTCTGCACTATTCAGGAAAAGCCCGGTTATTGGACGTTTGTTATTTCATCAGAACCTCTCTGCTGGGTTCTAAGACCAGTTATGTCTTAGTCAGTTCCTGGCCTGGCTTTCTGTCCTCTGGCCGCTAGACTCAGTCTACTGAACACCTGGGCTCCCCGTGTGCCAGTCTTCTGTGGGATTTCCCTTTACAATAGAGGATGCTGCACTGCAGTAATCCGTTGTTCTTTGAGAACTTATACACCCTTTCATCAAACTCAATAAGGCTATAAAATTATTCTTCTGATCTCCACCATGGGTGGTGATAACCTGTTGCCACGAATCAGCCTGTGTCCAGATAACGTTAAACATTACAGGCAGTTAAGAACGCTGTATTTCAAAGCCATCATCAAATAACACCCAAGGCATGACACTTGAAATTCCAGAATCTAGATGACAGGAATGATCTAAATTTGAAGAAAAAGCTCAAACTGTATAATTATATAAGGAAAACAGGTAAAGAATTAGGTTTCACAACTTAGGGAGTAACAACGATCTATTTATCCTGCAGTAACTTCCTAACAGTAGTGGTTATGATATGAGAAATGCTGTACAGGTCAAAGGAGTTAAAAACTGTACATCACTGAGAAATAAAGCAGTTCATTGAGAAACAGAATAAAACTTACATTACATCACCCTGCACTAGGGTTATGTTTGTGATAATACCCTATTGATATCTACTCACTGAGAGGCACCCCTGAACGTATGAAATCAAACTCATCTTGGCATTACATGGCAAAAAAAATCCATGTTTCCCAGAATAAAAAAGGGAAACAGCCACCAGAATGTCATCTTCTGAAATTATTTTAAAAAACATAATGGATCCAGTGTCAAGGGATCCAATCTGAAATAGACAAAATGAAAACAAGTTTTATGAACAGAATACATGCATCCAATAATTTGATATGATGAGCTCTATACTGTGTATGCTGTTTTATACACAGTTAAACAGCTGAAGATGCAAAATTCTTAACAAAGGCCCTTTGAAGATACTGTATCCAATGATGGTTGGATACCCCAGGATGATGGATGTTGAGCAGAGCATGCTGTCTGCGCACTCCAGAATTTAAAGACACCAATACATCTGCTTAGATAAGGATGAAAAAAAGAAATCTGTCTTCTCCATTGCCCACGTGCCACCTTTTGGGCTTGCCAATAATTCAAAATGCCAGCATTCACTGGCCTTCACTGCCTAAAATGAAAAGGCAGGTCAACCACTGAGCTATGACAGAAGGAGAACATCAATTTATAAAGTGTTTGAGTAACAGTGTAGTCACTTCCCAGATGTGCATAAAACCAAGCAAACAAGCCTGAAAAGGTACTCTAGGGAAATTTCAAACACATTGGTTGAGTTTGTACTTATGCCTATACTAGTACAGCAGAAATTAACAAAAACCCTTTCCAAACAAAGCTGCATCTCTGCGAGTGAAAATACTGTCTTGAAGCAGAAACATTCTACCATTAGAAGATTTATTAAGCACCAAAATCGTATGTGTTCAACTATGGTTTTAAAATCCTAATTTACCACTCTTCCTTTGCCAATAAAAGTCACAGCAGAAACCCTTTGCCTCTCTGAAAGTCCAAATCCAGTACAGGAAAATCATCTTGTGGTTTTCCATATTCATCCACAGGAGCAGGAAACATGATACTGTACTAAGATTACCCATATCTATGTATTGCAATTTATAGGGTTTTATTCATTGTTTTTATGTATCAAAACAGGAACTCTATACATATCAAGAAATGTTCTGATATTTGGCATTTTAACTGTTCTACTGCAAGTGCCAAGCAGCATCTATATCTAATCTACAGAAGAACTAAATAGAGATGATGCTTCAAAGCTCTGTATTCTGGAAGAAATAAAATCCATCCTCAGTGCAAAGAACTGATGCTCTATTGAGACAAATATAAAATACTTACTAAAAATCAAGTATCAAGTAGCTAATCAAAAATATTTCCATGGCTTTATCTGTTTGCAGTGATGGTTCCTGCACGGCAACTGTACATTTAACTCAATATTGCCACGATATGCAATGCATGGGCACTCTGTCCAGAACGCAACTTTTTGCATCAACCAGGATGATGTACTCACAAATTATTTACTGGCTGTCTTCAGAATTCAGACACTTACTTTGACTAGTCAGAGACAGCCTGAACGCTGGTAAAGTCCAGGTGTCAGAGCTAAGAGACTGAGGCGTTCTCTGTCAGGCTGTAAGCAATGCTTCTGGGATAATAAGAGAGGTACGAAAACAACTTACGGCACAGAAAATAATCACTCTCCTAAGAATCAGTTTGCACCCTTTTCTGTCTAGAATTTGAAGTTTCAGTGACAGTTAACAACTCTTACACCAACAAACCAAACCAAAACAAACCTCCCCAAAACACTACAAGAAGCAGGGGCCCTATCAAAGCCACGTTATGACGGGACAACTACTTAAGCGGGCTTAAGGAGGACCAGAAACAACTCCACTCTCTCCGCCCGCTGCCTCCCTCAGCCGGGCCGCCCCAGAGAGCGGCGGGAGGGCCCGGTCCCCGCGCCCGCCAGCTCCCCACCGCCCCAACAGCCGCGGGAGCCCCAGCGCTCCCCGCCCGCGGACACTCGGCGGGACCGGGGACAGCTGGGTCCGGCGGAGCCCTCCCGCGGAGGTGGGCAGCGGCTGAGGAGAGAGCGGCCGGCGGGAAAATCAGCAGCCGGCTCCCTCCCCGCCGCAGCGGCGCCCGCTCACCTCGGAGCCGCCTCTGGTACCGCTCCAGGGACTCCTCCAGGGCGGGCTCCCCGCGGGGCGCCCGCATGGGGACGCCGCCGGCTCCCGGGGAAGCAGCCGGTGGGAAACAGCAGTCCGGACCCAACTCTGCCTTTCTGCACTCCGCAACTACCGCCGGCTCCCAGAGGAACCGCAGCGTCGGCCGCTGCTACCCGCCACGGCAACCGGCCTCCCGCCGCCTCAGTTCGGGACCGGCCACGCCCCCGCCAGAAGAAAAACTACAGGTCCCAGCATACAGCGCGCCGCGCAGTGAGCCCTGGGAGGCGTAGTCCCTGCTGGCCGCCCATCTCCCACAACTGGCGGCGGCAGGAGGGACGGCCGCAGCCTCTTCCCTCTTTGTTTCCGATTGCGAGATGCAACTCGCGCCTGCGCGCACAGCGGATCTTCCGCCGACGTCCCAAGGCCGTCAGCGGCGAGGTATAGCGCAGGTCCCGTCATGGCCGAGGGCGGTGGAAGGAGAGGGAAGTCCTGTTTACCTCCCGCTGGGCATGCGCAGTGTGCGCCCGGCGCGGGGCAGGCTTTTGTCTCGCGCCGGCGCAGGCGCAGCTTAGCTCCTCCGCCGCTTGGCCCTCGGCGCCTGCGCACTGTTTCCTTCCCCCCGTTTCCCCCCTCCCCCCCCGCATTGTGTGCTCTCGGGCGGCGCCTGCGCAGTGCGGTGCCCCGCGGTGCCCGTGAGCCGCTATGTGCCGGGAATAACGTCGGAGCCGTTGCCGGAGGGACACCGACCGGAGCGCCCCGCCCCCGCCCCGTGGGAATGCCGGCTCAGTGAGCAGTGGCGGCACCACTATCAGGGACGGCCCCTCCCTGGCGCGGCGAGCCTGCTCGAAGGGGTGAGTGAGGATGCTGCCGCCCCCCTGGCCGCGGATCGGGCGGGAGCCGTGACGGGGAGAGGGGCCGGGGTCGCGCCGCTTGTCCGCTCCGCTATCCGCCTGGTGCCTATTGTGTCCGCCTGCCCTCGCCCACCGGGCCCTGGCGCCCTGCGGCGGGGGCTGCGCCCGGCGGCGGGGGCGGTAGCGTGGTGGGGGCAGAGCTACCCCTCCCCCGTCCCCGCGCTGCGCCCCCGCCTTCCCCTCCCCTCCTAGGCGCGGCGGGGAGTTCTGCCGCCCGTTGCCCCGGAGGCGTCGGCGCAGATTGTGGATGCTGGCGCCGCTGCCCGCGTCTCCCTGCCCCGTTCCGCCCCGCCGCCGGCACACCCACCCACCCGCCCGCCCGCGGCGGGGCTGCGCAGCCTGCCGTCCCCTCCCGCCGGCCGGTTTCCGCGATGCGAGCGGATGCTTCTAGAGGCTTTATGTTCATTTTAATTTAATTTTATTTATATTTTTATTTTCGGTTGCCCTTATTTCACGAACTGCCCCGGGGCTGGAGGTGGCGCGTTTCTCCGGGTGTGAAAATCACGGATGCCGTTCATTTTGAGATGCGGTGTTACCCCCTTCCCGTAGAACAATGTCTTCGGAGAAGGATGACGGGGAAAACCATTTGGGTTTGCCTTATCTCTTACTGCGCATTTCCACCCAACGATTATGCGGGTCTTTCGCCTTCACAAATATTCTCCTGAAGGCGCGATCTTTTCTTTCTTAAGGCTCTTCCCAGGAGAAAAACACCCAGAACAAAACAATAACGCAAAACCATAAAATAACCTTTTGTTTTGTTTTGTTCCCGGTGGCGAGAAGCAGCGCCGGGCCCACTTTGTCTTTCCGGCGTGGAAACGAAGGGGTTACTCTGCGCTAACAAAAACCCGATGGCGATTTTCGAGCAGAAAGCGCCTTGTTGCAGCAGAGGAAGCGGAGCGGCGGGGCGGGCGGTGGAGCACATCCAGCCCCCCCGCCCCCTCCCGCCACTCCGCCCCTGCGCGCGCCTCACGGGCGCTCGCGCGGCGGCGGTTGGGCGAGGCGCGCGCGCCCTTGGGGTGTAGTAGGTGTGAGGGCACCAGCCCAGGGGAGCCCGGCGGCGGCAGCGGGGCCGGGGATGGGGCGTGCGGTGGCTGCCAGCCTTTGGGGCGTCGTTTCGGGCCCTTCTATGAGGATCTGACGATTAGCGCGTCTGCTCTTAACGGTTTCACGGGGGGAAAAAAAAAACCCACAAACAAAAAAGAGATGTAGATGCTGTGCTGATGAATTGATGATACATAAAAATCGCTTTATTAGCATCCGCTGGTCTGCACTTGGAAGATATTATTTTCTTCCCAGTGAAAGCAAAGGTACTCAAAATATTTAGCTACTTTGAAAGAAAAAAACTTGTTCTAGCACTGTGATGATCATCCTTTCTCCTTCGGAATGCCATTCAAGACACTGTGACATTGTTCTTGGCCCAGGGTTTGCCTGTGTAAAATGATATGTGGGATGGGAGAGTTTTTGTAAACTAAACTTAAGACATGATTTAAATATGCTGTGATTTCCTGTGATTAATTTCCTCTGGGAATTACTTTATGTCCAGATGCTGAGAAGTCTGTCTCATCGGAACTGAACTATGTTAGTGTGGAAGCTCCTCAAATTTGTTTAACAGGGAAAAAAGTTAAACATAAACACTACAAAGACTCTCCCTTCACTCTTTGATTATTATTTTTTTAAACATTTTGTCACTTTCATGTAAATGTTTTGTTGTTTGCTGATTTTGGGGGGCTTGTCTGAAAGAAGGTCAGGAAGGCTGACTGAATAGCAAGAACAGTGTAGCTGAGGATATGCAGAATGTTATCAAAATCTCAGGAATCTAAAAGTTACTTGTAGTGGATCAGATAAAAATGTTTTTGTTAATTCTTTTAAAGAGAAACATTCTGACATAAAAGTTGTTACCAAACTTACTTTATCATGGTATTGCAATTTTGTTTCACACGTGACTGCTTACCATATCTGTACTGACTTTTGCAAAGAAGAATGGGTTCTTGCTATATTGTGCTTCATCAGCTGTAATGGATTTGGCAGGCAGAATTTTTTTAACAATTCTGTTGATAACGTACAAGCCAGAAAAGAATTGGGTTATGAAAGTGAACTGGAAAAGTCTATGTTCACATGTAGGTTGGAGCTAGGAAGCTTCCTTGAATAAGTAGAAGGCATAAGTAGCTGCAGAAATTAATTTTGAAAGACCATTTCCATGTCTTGCAAATGCAGGAAAAAGGTATTTATTGTACATTAATACTGTAGTATCTCCTTGAATATCCTAAAAAGACAATTTCTGTGTCAGCACTGCATTTCTTGGCTTGGCAGGCAGAATGGAACTGAGATTAAACAGATCATTTTTACTTTAGCTAGAAAGCCAAGAAAACCTGTGAAAATCTGGTTTTCCTTTAGAAAAATTTGAACAGGGGTGTCAGGCATTGAATCCATGGAGATAGCAGAATTTACTTGCAGAAATTGTCATATCTGGTTCTAGCACTTGTCGGGTTGTAAAAGGACACAATGGCATGCACTTTCCTCTCTTTGAAGAACATGCTACCTAATGTAGTAAAAATTGATATGGGTCTGGCCAGGAGACTCTTTCAAATTTGATAAAAGAACCTTCTTTGTTACTGGGGGATGGAGCTTCAAACTTGCTAGCCGGGAGCTAGCGTTAGGTAAGTGTATCTCTTCTTAGATACACATCTGCACAGTGCTAAGTGAGGCTGTGAGGGTCGTTCATTGTCTATTAGGTTTATAATGCTCTTACTGAATGCCTGCATTTCTTCCGTTGTAGTATTGATCATTGTGTATCTACACGCTCTCAATGGACTGGTCTACAGGGAGCAGCTTCCTTCACTGCACAATGTTAATGCTTTCCTGGACCAGAGTCCATCTAGTGCACTGAATGAGGCATATATCCTGGGGAAAAATAGTATGTGCTCATGTGACTTAAATGGTAACATAACACGTGCAAATTAGGCTGGGAAGAAAGTACAAATGACTTGTTTAAAGAACTTTGTGTATCTGTGTATTGTACAGTTATACATGCATAAAAATATTGAAATAAATTGCAAATACTTGGTTCATTCTTGTAGTTTAGTTTTTCCCACTTTGCCTCCCAAAACCTGGGAGACTTTATTTTACAGATGCATTTGTAATTACAATGACCTTTTTTAATTACAATTTTCTTTGACTTTTGAAAAAAAAATATTTTGAATTAATATATATATTTCTTTGTTATGTATTATGTCAAAAGCAGCCTGTCCTAGATAAATCCTGCAAAGATGTTTTAGTAGATTGCTGACATAATTAGATTTCAGAGAAGGAGACCTGTGTTTGGGAAGGTACTCAGTGCTGCATTACTGAGGTGTATCATGCAGGCTTTTAGAGGGTGGATGAAAAGTAAGTCTTGGAGTAGGTGGATGTTAAAGAGACTGATTAGCAGTTCTGCTATCTTAATGCTTCTGCATGGAGTAGTCCTAGTTACCCACTCTCTTCTGTTTCTGGTACGCCGTCTGTACTGCTCTGTGGCAGTGGCTCTGGTACTTTTCTAAGTCCCTCTCCCTCTCCCCTTGATTAGCAAATTGAATTATCTTATTGTGTGGTCAGGTGAGTGCCAGAGTAAGCACATAGAATGGGGACAACAGTGTTAAGCCTGGAAGAAGAGAATACTCTCTTTTCCAGTAGCAAAGATATGTTTGGTCTGCTTAGCTATCCTACCTGGCTGTCTCCTGTGCCACTGTAGACTACTGCGGTCAGAAAGGTGGGTTATGTATAAATCCAAGAAAACAAAACAATTAAGATACTGGGTTTGTTCTTATTGTTAGCCTTTGCTTACTGTCCTTGAGATGTAAAATGTCCACAGCCACAGACTAATCATCCAGAACATTTCACTGTATTGGAAAAAAAAAAAAACTTTCTCTGCAAAGTAGATATGAAAAGAGGGAGAAGTGGTTCTGTTAAGTGGTGTGGCCTTTGTGCAAGGAAAAGCAAGTTATTTGTGGCAAGCTAATGTTGATATCTTCTCTTTCACAGAATTTAAGGCTGTAAGTTTTCAAATATTTTCATAGGGTTTTTTTGCCTACTTAATAGTTTTGTAGTGTGTGATTTTTGTGAATTGTAGAAAAGCTCTATTTGATATATGTTTAGAGAAATTAGTTGAATGAATAACATTGAAAACAGGGATATGAAGCATTTTTCTCTCTTTTCATTCCCTGTGAGCCCATGTGACATATTTGTCAACTTTGTTTCTTCTTTTCTTTTTCTCCTCTTAGGAAGTACTATTGAAAAACAGACTTTTCCTTAGCTAGGTGCTTTTTAGAGCTCCAACATCATCCACTGGTGGGCCTAGTGAGCTGATTCAGGTCCAACAACTGCAGCTCTTTTACAGTCTCATTTGAGCTTACTCTGCTGCGTTTACTGCAAGGATTGGCCTTTTTGTAGTAGGCTCCTCTTTGTTTCCATTCTTGTGAACTAAAATGTTTTATATTCTGATCTTTTCCATGATACTTTGAGGGTATCTTGCTTGACAAATAGCTGAATCTTCTCAAGTCTGTGATGGGCTTTCCAAATCTCATCTCATTTTGTACCTCATTCCAAGTGAGATTCTAGTTCTGCTCATTTTGGTTTTTTTTTCCAGGAAGAACTGCAATTACTCAGCTTTTCAGAGCAATAATAACAGAAGTGGTGCCATTCCTTGGCATTTCCAAAATGTTTCTTTGCACGCAAGGTGTTTTGTTAGTCTTCTGCTGTGGTATTGCATGAAGAACTTGTAATCAATCTATTAGCTAACCATTATGGTCTGAAAGTAGCAATACACTGAATGCATTAAATCAGTTGTATTTCTGACTTTTCAGTCAAAATGCCATGCTTAAATAATTTTGTTGCTGATCTTTCTATTGAATTGCAAATATTTGGCCATCTAAATAAGCATTGTGTTCGGAGTTCAAAACCAAACCCTTTTCAATTATCTCTTATTTGTCTTCTCATTTTGGATTACATTTCAAGATTAGGAAGAAAAATGCACGAAATTGGGATGTCATGATATCTTTTCTGTGTTCTCATGAACATACATTTTTCTTGCTTTAATAAATTTCACCTTCTCCCCTCTACCCCCCATGACTTAACTAATTGTTTAGTCATATGGAACATTGCCATTGCAGGAATCTTCATGTCAGGAATTACTCTACTGAATTTTATAATTTCATTTACTAAATAGAAGACACCTAATGACTAATATTGTAGTTTTACTTTTTCCCCTTGGAATTTTCCTAAGAATGTAAGAATGGCCACACAGATGGACTTTTAGTCTAACTCAAACCCAGTATCTTGTCTCCAAGAATAGGTGTAACCTGGTGCCAAGGGACAGATAAGAAAGGTGTAAGCATATATGGTAATTTCTGCTAAGGCATTACTAGTCTCCATCTATTCTCTGCTTGGAACTTTGGAGTCAGATGTAGTTTCTGTTAAAGGTTATTCCTTCCACTTGATCTGCATTTCTTCAGCTATGTCTTGAAAAAGCAATTCAGCAAAAATGGCCTTTTATAGTTTTCAGGCCTTTATTTCTTATTCATGTTCTGCTGTATACTAGCTTAATTTAATAATTAAAAGATTGATTTTCTACATATTTTTCTTATGACAAAAAAGCCACCCCAGTTCAGTGAGGTTAATGAAGATTACACTTCTGTTCATCCATCTCCTCTTTCTTTAAGTGTTCATGTTTCCTTTTTATTGTACTTGGTTTCCAAAGAGTATAGTAATGTAATCTGAGGGTCAAACCATTCCTGTGAGCAATGCATTTTGAGGTGATTCACAAGTCAAAAACACAGCTTGAATTTTAGCTTTAAGTTGACTGTGAAACTGGCTGTTACAAATCTTTTTTGAATTGTAAACAGAAATTATTCAGGAAGCCTTGTGGATGGAGTGATTCACTTCACTCGTAAGAGAGAAGCAGCAAGCTACTTATTGATATAAAACAGGGATTTAACAAAATTTGATAGTAAATGTGACAGTATTTGAACAATGTTTGATGGCAAGACGCACTTGGTTATTTACTATATAGAGGACAGGGTCCGACAGAACTGTCAGGAAGACCCTCCTGTTGAATCATGAGGTTCAGAAAGGGCCCCCTCACTTTCTAAACTCATTCTCTGAGAGGAGTCTAGGTGTGGCTAGATACAATCTTAGTCCAAGACTTGGTCAACAGTTTATGTCTAAAGGGTTATATATGTGCAATCAGTCCTTTTTATAATTTAGCTAAAATTTCATCAGTTTAGCATAATGAACACATCAAAATTCCCAATGACAGTTATGGCTTGAGTAGAAGCTGTGGAAGGGAGCAGGGAAGAGCATACCACCACAAGCTTCTGAGAACCCAGCACTTTTTTTTTGTTTAGGTTTTTGGACTAGCAAGAGAGTTTTGAAGAATCACCACTACTGGTTGATATAAGAATTATGGAACAACTACAATATTTTCATGTTACAGATGATATTGCCCTCTGTGGTCATTTTATGTTTGTTTTACTATTACAGTTCTTGCTGGTAAACATTATTAAAGGTCTTGTTCAAAAACTATTTTTCTTCTAAATGCCGCTCAGTCATTACAGTCTAATAGTACTTTAAACATTACACTATTTTATTGGGCCATATTGGAAATAATTGGGCATGCCTTTATTTTTGGTGAAGTCTACCCTAACTACCTTTAGCAACCTTACTGAAATTAAGTCTGTCATAATTCATGCACATTTGTTAAAATAAATGGTTTTAATTTTAACTATTACCATTTGGATCACAAATTTTGCAGCATATTTTTAATTAATCAAACTTTAATTCATCAGCTTCTAAATACAAGTTGTGATCTCTTTTTAGACCAGTTGCAGTTCTAATATATTGCAAGGAATCTTATATGTAACTTTCTTGCCAAGTGTTCTTTTGAGAAGTGAAATTGCATGCCCACTATCAGTCCTAAAGATATATCTTATGTAGCATATCAAAAGAAGCACACATTCATAAAGATCTGAAATGTAGAGAATTGTGTCCACTTGTTTTATGATGATCTACAGAGAGGCTTCTGATGAGCATGATCTTTTTTTTTCTTACTTTTTTTTTTCTCTTCATCTTCTGTAGATGGTAATGCATGGCTTTGTTCTCTTTAGCTTTCTTCCTAGTTGGAGAACAGTAAGCAAGATAATCTTGCTGGCACAGGACTGGTATTACTGAAAAGGGGTAGCTGGATATAGTCAATATTTGTATTGCAAAAAAAAAGAAATATTTTAGAAACACCAATCAAACACAAAAAAAACCCAAGAATGAGCAATGGAAAAATATATTGACACAAAAAAAAATTACCAGGCTTGGGTACAGCTTGAGCTAACCCCTTGAAAGTCCAGAAATGTTGCACGCTTCTTTTTTTTTTTTTTTAAAGTTTAGCAATAACAATATTTGAAACATGGTAGCAATCACAGAAAATGTATTGTTGTTTCTATTAATCATAGTTTGCCACAAAAAATTTACTTTGGGATGCATCTTCATACTCTGTTTTGTTGGCTTTTTTTTTCTCATTCAAAATTTTACTTTTTATTTCCTTGACCATGGGTAAATTGTCTGCCCCAAGTCTTGGTGAAGTCAGTGAACCTTCAAGTACTGCAGATGAGTTCTATGTATGGCAGAATCTGTTTTCACACAACAGTGCAAGGTCCCATATAATGCCATTGCATTATATTCTTTGACTTGCTATAGGAACTTTATTGCTTGGTATTATCCAATGTGCATGTCTTTTTTTTTTTATTTCTCCTTTTCTCCCATGTTTTTTTTCTTTTTCTTTTTTTTTTCTTTTTTCTCTATAGTATTTCTTCACTATTTGCAACTTCTAAGTTACATATATAATACATATATAATTGTCTTGCATGCTGCATGTGTATTTTTTCTAGCTTTCCTTAAACAAACACATTCCCGTGCCTTTTTTTCCATTTTTGTGGCCTTGTTGTATTGTATTTTCTTTAGCTTACTATATTGGCAACTTCAGCTGTCAAAGATAAACACATTCAGATGTTGCTGAAAGTGCAAATAGCAGTAGTCAAGTTCCCCCTTTAGGGCAGACTGATGCTCCAGAGTCTGGTTTGCATTGATGTCTTGCAGGATTATGGTTGAACTGTATAATTTCAAAATGCTGCCTGGTTACTTTGGGGAGGTCAGTGTTTGTAACAGAACTAAGAACTAAATTATCCAATAACTTCAGTTCCTGATGTCAGAATCACAATTTAGTACCCGTACATAGTAGAAATGTTTTGAAGTTTTTACTTGTCACACCTTGAGCTCTAGTTTGTTAAGAAGCAAGAGCTTCTGACATTGCTTTCATGGTCTATAATTCCAGTTACCTGTACCTTATATAATAATCATTTTCAGTTGGTCCAGTTAATACTGCTGGGTATTTTGCTTAAATATCTGACAAGGGGATCTCATTTTTATTTTTATATTGTCTGGGCAGTCTATAGTACATATTGAAGTCCTTTTTAAGGTGGTTTAAACACAAACCCAAACAAAAACAAACCCAAACCTGAAACATCAGTATCAAGACATAACAGTGAACTAGGAAGTCCTGAGTCATTCCTTGCACAGTTGAGGCTAATAGAAACCTTTGATTTAGTTTGGGTTTTGGTGGGTTTTTTTGTTTTGTTTTGTTTTGGTTTTTTTTTCTTTTTAAACTAAACAAACATGCTGTTATTTTCAGTGCAATTCATAAAATTACTTCTGACAGCCCCTTGGGAGAAGACTAGATCTAGCAGATTAAGTGCCTGGAGTTTCTCTATTTTGTAGGTCTTTCACTTGGTGCAGTTTTATTACAAAACCAAAAAGAGCATTATGCCTTACTATTCTTATCTGTTGTGCTTTTGGGGGCCTTCAGAAAAAGACCCCAACTTTTTCAAAGAAGTATGTGTAATCTTTTATTTGTACAGTTATTTTCATAGGAACCTTTCTTTCTTTTCAATATATTTATTCACATTTGGTGTCACTGATCTAAGGCAGATTTAGAAGAAACACTTTAGTGTATCATGAGGTGAGACACTAAAGATTTTATCCTTGAATTGTGATGCATTATAAAAAATGGTGAGGCAAGTGAAAAAAAAAGAATAAAATTAAAAATACACACTGAATCTTTTTAAGGAGTATATAGTTTTAATCTGTAACAGGTAAATATGAAAAACCACTTTATAGTTGAAGAATAATATTAATATTTCTTACAGTTACTATAGACCTGGCTAAAATACAAGAAGTCTTGTGAGGCTTGAGTGGTTTTGGTGTAATTGATTTGTGTTCTCCTAGCAGCCTAAGCAGAACTGGCTGCTGGCGGCCCTGGTCCTTCCCTGTTCTTCCCTTCTGTACCACTCCTAGCTGCACAGCCCCACGCCTTATGCTTTGGTGCTAGGTTGCTGTGTGTTAGTTTTTGGGAACCATGGAGAAGAACACACAAGTTAGTCTGTCACTAGTTGAACATGCTGAAATAGCTCAGCTCAGCTGCACTGCCATCTTGCAGCCAAGGCAAAGGGAACAGTAGAGACTTCGTGACTGGGGCAGGACAAGAGGATTGGGGTCCTGACAGCAGTGAGATATGGAACTGCAGCTTCCTCAGTTTAGCATTTAAACACTCACTTGCTTGTCAGATGATTTTGCAAGGTTTAAAATAAATCTCTACAGTGAAGTTCTGGACATGCAAACAATTTATGACAGGGTAATTTATTTATGTATTAGCTTTGTATGTATTAAGTTTCCATAGGAACTGCTACTGTGTGGCACGTGCAATGAATGCGAGGCAGTTCATACAAAATAGGTTACTTGAGCTTTGTTGCAGTTGAATTGTAGATGCGGGAGCTGCTAATGAAGTTCACATCCCATACAGCTGTCCAGTAAACTGTTCCTATATTTAAATCTTTAAATATAATTAAGCTGCTAACTTCTGCGTTTCAGCCAGTAAAACTTTGGGCACAGGCTGCTCTAACCTCATTATAAATTCTGAATGCAATGTATACACTGGAATTTTATCACCTTTTACATATTAAAAATTGTGGAAGAATTTGAAAATAAAGTGTGTTTACTTTCTGAACCAAACTTTCAAAAACATCTGAAAAGCACTTTGAACTGGAGGAGAAAGTGGGAGTAAAAGCCAGTCTTTGAAGCTCCATTGTTCATAGAGTTTTTCATACTAGTTAGAGTTAAAATACAAATAATAAAGGATACTTGTTTTGTCATGATTATTCAGTATTCTTTTAAACCTCAACTGTCTTTCTGTCTGCAGAAGATTTGTAGTTACTGGTGTATTCTAGAGCAGCTATTCGTAACTATAGAGTTTGACTATTATGGATATATTGGCTGACGTGTTTCTGCTGGTGGGATGATGGACTTATCCTTTTGAACTTTTTCTCCTCAGCTGTCCATTCTCCCGGAACTTTAAGGAGCTTTGTATCTCTGAAATTTCCATCTCTCTAAAGGTTGCTATTAGGATGAGAGATGGGCAGAAAAAGAATCTCGCTTCCTTGGGCAACTAAAAAGGGCCTCAGTAAGAGTTTTAATTTCTGTGTGGCAGAAGGAGAATACAGTTAAAATAATTTGAAATTTGTTTAAAAAAACTTTTTTACTTCTTGCTTGAAGTAAAAATATGCCTTTTAAAAAAATATGCCTTTTAAAAATATGTCTGGGGAAATCAAATGACAGCTACAACTGGGCTATTTTGGATTAAGCAAGAGATAATATTGGTCTTGTACATGACAGATATATTAAATAAATAATTACCATCTTCTCAATAGGAAATATACAAGAAAAAGTCCTGGAAGAGCCAAGGCAAAATAAACAAACATAGAAATGCAGCAGTCATTTACTCTCACACCTAAGATGTTAGGTGTTACTTGTTAAACTATCAGAAGCCTTGCTCAGTGGGTATCAATAGTGATAATGACTTCTATACCGTGGAAAAGTAGAATAACTTAAAGAACAGAGGATGTGAATTGTTGCAGCCTTTAGAAAAGGAACTGACGGTGATCTGCCTTAATCAACCTCTTAGGCCTTTGTCAATATTTAGTTTCATGTTAAAGTGATTTAAAATATTTTTGGTAAACCAGAATATTTCTCTATTGCAGCAGCATGGTTAGCATTGCTTAATCATTCTTTTACTTTTTATCCAGTCAAGCATAACTAAGTTCCAAATCAAATCTTTTGTTGGAGACATAAAATGAGTAACTTTTGTAGTAACTGTGGGTATTTCTTAAAAAAATGAAAACCAAAACCCCAAACTTGTTCACTAGTGCCAATAAAAGGGATGACTCGATCCCTTTTTGTGGATGGCGTTTCAGTACCACTTCCTCTTGTTTTGTTCCATGCCTGGAGCCGTGTGTGTGGAGTTTAGAGCTCTTCCCATTTAGCCTTCTCTTTCACTTATTTTCCTTTTCTTTTTTTTAAGGCAACGAAACTATTAAACTTTTACTTTTTCTTTTATTTAATTTTTAAGCCTTTGCTTGTTTTGTAAAATAAGTAAATCCAAATTTTATTTTTTTTTTCGTGTAGGGCCTGCATTACTGATCTTGGAACAAACAACTTAGTGTATTTCCAAGAAAAATACATCTGTGAACTTGGCTGTTGAGAATAATTGTAAAAAGCTCTAAAGCATTTCATAAGGGAGAGGGTAGAGTGTATCAAATACTTTGTATGGAGCCTACTTTGGTGGGATCAATGTTTTTCATGTTACAGTGTAGATCTAGCAAAAAATAGTAAGTGAATACTTTTTTCAGTTTGTATCTGTAACACCATGAATGGATGTGGAGATCAATAACATTGGTTTAAAGAATTGTTATTTATTACCTTCCCTTTCATGTTGTGTGCTTCTGTATTGTGTCAAGAAGTACAATGGAATTGAAAACCAGAAACCAGATGTTAAAATTACTTAAATATATGTTTTTATTTTTAGAGTGTAGTTATTTTCATACTCACAAAGTAATTCCTTGTATTCAAAATCTGAATTGCCTTGAATGTAATTTAATCTTACTAAGTATCTTGGGACATGGGATGAACCCTATATATTTCACAATTTTGAAGAAAGTGAAATCACCACCCTTGGGAGGTTAAGAGTGCTTAGGACTGTGGTCAGTACTTGGCCAATGCAAATAAAACCTCCTCTTCATACACAGCCTACAAAATAGCTTGGAATATGCCACGACAGAGGCAGTGAGAATAGGAAGTGTAGGAGGAAGACTTGACTGCTTCTTTAAGATTACATTCTGCCTGAATGCAATGCTTAATTCATATTTATTTATTTATTTATTTATTTTCTTGCTTGCTTATCTTGGCAGTAGTATAGACTGGTAATATAGTCTGATATAGAGCGGGGGAGGGAAGTATTTCTGTAGCTTTCATTAAAGGAAGCTTTTTCCCAAAGACAATTTAGTTATGGTTTCTTTGGACTGCCTGCTGCAATTACTTCTAAAGGCTACTAATCAGATGTGCTATTTTATTAACATACTGGCTATGCTAATTTCTGTATAGGTGACCTTGTTTGATCATGGTGAAATAGGACAACTTGAAAATAGTTTTATTTATGCAATTCCTTAATCTGAATTAAAGTGATGGACAAAAGTTGAGCACTTGATTAATCAGAAATTAAGCTACTCTTGCAAGCAGTCATTACCTTTTATTTTAACTGTTTATTGAAAGCAGCTTTTGAAAAGTGTTGCCTTTCAGTGCAGGAAGGCTGCGAAGAACTTTTTTTTTTTCTTTCTTTTTTTACTTTTCTCTCTCTCCCTTTTTCTCTCTCCCTTTTCTCTTTTTTCTCTTGGGCCCCCCCCCTTCCCCCCCCATTTCCCCGCCCCCCCTTCCCCCCCCCTTCCCCCCCCATGCAAAGTTTTCTAATCAGTCTTTCATAATTTATGTGTTTACCAGTATTCTCTAAAGATAACACAGTATTTTATTTTGTGTCAAGTTGCTGAAGTCTTTGTTTCAGTCTGCTGTTCTTAGCTCCTAGCTCCTACCAGGAATTGTGGGGTTTTTTTGGAAAGGGGGCTTTTGCGGTAAGGAGAGGCATAACTGTCTGCATAGTACCTGTAACATTAATTTCCTTTTCTTAGGTGCTTTAGATGGGAGATTGTTTAATTTCAGTTGTGGAGGTTTACTTAAACTTGCTAGAAAGTCTTAATGTTGGACTTCATAGTTCTTGTAGAATTGTTTATTCATGCAAATAATATCTTTTTGCACTGTGACACTTAAGTCATCGATAGCCATCAGGTGTACCTTATTTTTGTACATTTCTTTGCAATATTTGTGTGTTGATATTGATATAATAACAAAGGAAAAGATCTTGGCCTTTTCCTTTTTTTTCCTTTTGTTCATTATTAGATCAATAACGGAGAAGGATATGATCTTTTAAGTCATTGTCCCTTGTCCCTCAAAATCAAAACCCTGAGCAACTTTCAGTGCAGCTGCACTGTTAGCAGAAATAGGGGCTTATTTCAGTTGCTTTTCTGACAGCTTATTCCTGTGTCACAGCAATAAAATAGACGTAGAACTGATTTTTACCTGAACAGGAAGGAGAAGGATGCTTGTGCAACCCCATACCTGTAGCCACATTACAGGATAGGTTTGCTGACTGACAGAGGGTAGCAGCCTCCTGAGTGGCTTCTTATTCCATCAGACGCATGGGGCGACCTGTAGGGCAAGAAGGGTCCCTTCTGTAGCAATCTCCAGTTCTTTGAGTGCAGGAGGAAAATCTCTATCCTTAGTAGCATTCTGAGTTAGAAGGTTTTTATGCTGCTGAGGAGTCTGCTGTGATAATCTGACTCTAGGGCCAGATTGACAGGGTGCCAGGCCGCACTCTCCAGCTTCATCACTGTAAAGTGAAAGGTGTGGCTCAATGCCTCTTCCCCACCCACCTTTTTTGTTGTTTTCTTTTTGTTCTTCTTCCTTTCTCTCCCATCCAGAGACCTCCTGACAAATACATTGCTGTTGCCTTATTGATATGGTAGAACTCCTGTTGTTTTAGTTAGTCTTTTATGATACTTAATGTAGGTAATGTGCATATCAACCTGTGTTGGATGTGTACTAATTTAAAAAAAAAAGTTTGGGGCATGACTCAGCTTGATCTCCTGATGCTTTATAAAGACATTTTATTGCTCTGGTTTTAATTTTTGCTCTATGTTTTATTATATTTAATTTTTCTTACTTTTAAAATAACTTCTAAAACTTTTCTGATATATTGGATCTAGCAGATGGTGCACGTAAACAATTTTCTCTGTGAACAAAAGGCCCAGGTGATTTTGTAGGTGGTTTCAAG
>JAOQGH010000023.1:38057754-38068414 GCA_025769975.1 Gallinago jamesoni
CAAAAAGAAGAGAACAGTTGCAGAGTAGTGGTTAAGAGGGTTTCTTTGCTTTCAGTGATTCCCTCATTCTGTAGAATTTAGTCATGGCTACATCTTTTGACAGACACTGAAAATTACATATTTTAGATGTAGTATAAGGCTTTAGTATGACTTTTCTAATTTTTTTTCTAAGAAACTGTGGCCAAATTTGGATACTTGAGCTAAGGTGGAAGAGGTCAAATAATTCAAAAGCACAATGAATACTCAAGGCTAGTGTTCAGTTGCCTTGTCAGCTAAAACCAAGGACTGTGATTTTTATGAGGTGTTTTGGTTTAGTTATAGGGACAGTCATCCTAAACATACTACTCTTCTCCATTGGAGCAAGGAAATTAAATTGAATGGGTGCTTCACTTTTCTTCCTTTGGGTTTCTTGTTTGCTTCCTCTTTACCTGTTTGCATGCTTGCCATCCAGTTCTACTCTGTTATGTCAGTATAACTCGAGGAATTGGATAAAATTTTCATGAACTTCATAACTAATAACAATATTTCTTTATATTAGTGTAATTAGAACAGTTTCTTCTTCAGGTCTGTATATATCATTTGAGTGTTTCTTAGAGGAATGTGTTCAGGTCAATTTCCCAATCAGTGAAATATTCAATAATAGCAATTCTAGTTTGTTTGACAACTGCTGAAAGTCTAGGATTGTTTTGGTCAGTTTTCTGAAGTATACAAGTTCATCTTCTCTGGGGAATGTTGATGGAGAGTTTCAGTGGTTTTAAGTGTAATTACCTTATTTATGCTTCCATTGCTTTTATTTTTTTACTAATTTTTTTTTTTTACAGCCTTTTATGGATATTGTTATGATACTAACCTAAACAGTTTGTTATGATACTAACCTAGTTATGATACTAACCTAAATGGTTTGTTATGATACTAACCTAAAAAAGGTTTGTCCCTTGACAACTTGATCCAATCTGACTTGACCAAAGTATTACTTGAGTAGGGTCTTTTCACTGTGGTAAACTTACAGCTGTATCCCATGTTGCTTGGCAAGCAGTGGCCAACACTGTAGTTTTCTTGTTTCCCCTTGTGAAGTACACTGTGAATTCAGAAGGTCCATAAGTTCTTAAGTAAATATTTTTATTGGCCATTGGCTTAAACTGCTTTAATTTAGATGGGTATTTATTTAATGGGTTTGAGAAGCAAAATTGCACACTACTGTGGCATGAAGGATGGCTTGTGTAGATTGAATTACCATTCCGAATGAAAGCTTCTTCAGACATGCATCTTTTGGGTTTTTTTGTTTGTTTTTGTTTGTTTGTTTTCCTGCACAAGATACCCACTTCATTAAATTCACATGATGGACTAGCCCTAGGAATTGGTGAGAATAGTTTCAGCCAGGAATCTGTTGTCTGTGGAGCCTTCTGTCTCCCTTTCTGGGGTGACAACAATGTGATTAGTGAAAGAAGCAGGGAATTACAAAACCTCCAAGGATAGTTTCATGCCTAAAACATTTAGAAGCTACCCTGGAGTATAATTTTTTTTTTTCTCATATTTATAGTCCCTCTGATTGCAGATAAGCCATCTAACCATACTTTGGAAAAGTGCTCTTAATTTTGTAGCCATCCTACATGTGGCTTTAACCTTACTTGTAAAAGAACTAGGCATTCAGTGTTGCAATGAATAAATGAGACCATTTGAACACCTGTAGTGTTGTGTAAAGCTAGTTACTTTAAATGCTTATAGTTTTGGAACTGAAATACTCAAGATTAAGATACTTCATTGTTTAAAAAGTGCTGCCTACAGTTCCTTATTTATAATAAACCCTTTATAGAGATTTTGTTGAGATTTTACCATGCTAATGAATTTCTCATACTGTGGTGATAAGCGTGGCAGATAGTCAGTAGGAAATTAATAATTCACAAAAGGATTTTAGTGATGTGCAATAAGTAAGGCACAGGCTAATCAATTGATGAGGAGAGAGGAAAAAAATACTGATTAATTGACTCTTAAACTTTTTGTTTTAACCTGGATAAGGTAGAGTCCTAGTTAAAATACGTGGTGATGCAGTTAAAGATTCTTTTCTAATGCATGTATGTAAGTAGGTTAATTGTGATTGCACATGGAACACTGCTTGTGATACTTCTCAGCTTCAGAATGTTTTACAGAGTAGACAATATTGTTATGGTGTTTTCCGCTTACAAATTCCTAGATTTAAATCAATCATCTTTATACTTTTTAATATCAATTATATTGATACAGTAATCTTCAAAGGACTGGAATTACCGTGACTTTCCTCTTTTCTTTCTATAGCATAAAGTTCTCCATTTCAGTCAAAAATAGAACTGCTGACATTAGTATCCTTAATTACATTGAATAGTCAATAAAGCAGTCATGGTAGGCAGTTTTCTAGTGGGCATTGATTACTGACGGCAACTTCAGGTCTTCACCAGTCATTACTGTCTCCACTCTTAATTCTCCTAAATTCTCCACTCCTAATTTTTGCCTTGTCGTGGCTTATGCCTGGTGTTTGCACTTCTTGATTCCTCATTCCAGCTGCTTAGCTCCAGTTCAAGTGTCCTGTCCGTGTTGTGGTGGTGTTCTCTCCTTGTGGGTCTTCCACTGTCATGTTTGTTCTCTACCAGCAACAGTGGATGAATTGAGAGTATTGGAGAAAGATGCTCTGGTTTTGGTTCTCACTGGCACTGTAACATTAAAAACAAGTAGTTAAAGCAAATTGTGGAGCATGCTCTGTGTAGACAGATGTGTTGAGAGAATTAGCTGTATACTTGTTTAATTAATGTGCACATGGAAAGTTTTCAAAAGCCTATTGCATGTCTGCATTTGCATGGATTTGCACAAGAGCAATACTAAAAGGTACAAACTGATACTAAGGTTTGTCACATTTCCATTACCAATTTACATATATGAAGTACTACTTATAATTGTTTTTTAAAGATGATAACGTAAGATATTTTCCTCTGACCTTGTTTTGGAAATTAATGAGTCGTTTCTTCTGAAGCTTCCCCAAGTTTACCTGGCAATTGTATGAGAAGGTAAACTTCTCATTAAAATTAAAAATTTTAGCAAAATTTTTAGCAGCTGGAAATGGGAACTTTTAAGGGAATATAACAGGCAACATATAATCATCAAGTTGTGTTGCAGCTTGATGCAGGTTTTTTTATCGTTATTTTAAAATATTCTTAAAATGTGTTGTATACAGTAATAGGATAATTGTGTATATTTAAAATTATCCTATTTTCAGTCAATATGGAGGGCTGCAGTGATTAAAAGTCAGATTTTCAGCTATTTATTAGGTTCAGTTTAAATTTTAAAGGTAACTTTCTGTTTCTCTGTAGGAGTAGTGTCTCAGTGCTTGCCAGTAGTTTAGTTGGAGATAACAGTTGGCTGTTTTCATTTACAGGCAAATACAAAAATGTAGACTGTAGATTGCTCAAATGTGAGGTTCTTAAGGATTTTTGCTTACAATAATATTACTGTATCAAAACTATAATCTTGGCAGTGTTTCTGTAGACATATTTCAAATTGGTTACACCCATCTTTTGGCTACATAATGCAGGGCTTTAGTTCTTAGGACAGAATTATATTTACAGGGGTGATGGAGCCAATTTCCCTGTTGCTGCATCATCTGGTTCAAATGACTTCTTACCCATGTGTTCATTCTTACACACTGGTTACTGCCTTTTGAAATTCATAGTCCTTCACCATAAAATGTTTCTTCTGCAGACATTTTGCAGTTGCAGTGTCTCAGCAACTGACTTGCAGAGTTGAAGTATTTCTTTGAATGATCGTCTTAATGTTGAAATGCTTACTAGTTTATTTAAAGATTGCAACACAATATTGCCATATGAGGAAAGAGTAATGAAACAATGTTTCAATAAAGGATTAAAAATTCATTTTTCTAGGGAAAAAATCATCATATTCTTGGTAAATACATCATCTAAAAATTGTAGTCTGTATTGGAGTAAGACAGGTCCATTTGGGCCAGTATCCTGTTCCACATAAACAGAGGCTAGGTAAGGAAGAGCGTTTATTAACTAGAATGATGCCCAGTGAAACCTCACTTGAGCCCACCCCCAGCCTCTCAAAATGCCCAGCTCATTAAGTTCCTGAGCTTTAAGTGAGATCATTGCATTTAATAGGTGTGATAATTTTTACTTCCATGAATGCTTATTGCTTTTTGAACTCAGTGTAACATTTTAGTATCCATAAAATTTCATTGCAAGAATTATCATGACCTAAATTTACACTGTGTAAAGAGTACTTCTGATGGGTTTGCACCTGTCCTATAGTAATTTAATTGGTATCTCCCAGACAGTGAAAAGTCTGTCATCCTTCTGTTGTTCAGAATACTACAGCCAGAGTATTTAGCACAGCAGTGTATTAAAAGTATTGTTAGCTTTTATGGAGTTTTTGGGGCACAATGTAATTGTCCATATACTGTCTATATAACTAGTAAGTGTTCAGTTTCATATCAAATTTTTAATGCACTTTTTTGTCCTGATATTAAGCAAGTGTTGCCACTGTGTTCTGTTTTCAGCCAGTTTTGCTATGCAGAATTTTAGCATTGCTTTGATCAAAGGCATTGGTTTATTCTAAAGAATACTTGAAAATAAAATATGTATCTAGGTTGATGATTCGTTGCATTTGAGACAGCACTGTTTGAAAAGAACAACATTATTAAGTTGGATTGAAATGGTGATGGGCTTTTAACTACCAATGTGCTGCCATGCTGTGTGGTAATGATTGCTCTGTGTAGTACATTTTAAAAAATTATTTCACATAGCTTAATTTAATCAGTTTGTTGTTAGGCTTTATAATTTGTGGGAGGTTTGGGTTTTTTTCCTAGCTCAGAAGTTGTTGACCTACTTGTCTGTTTTATAAATAAAAATAGATTTTCTCCTTCCTGTGTAAACTAAAACATAGTATTTGAGTAAGAACTTTTTCAAATTGTTTATATGTTCTTGGAGGTTTTCACATGAATTTCCAATTAGAATGGGAAGGCCAAATGGTGTAAGTGTTGTTATGTTAAGCAGCTGGGAAATTTAAATGGCAGTAAAATATAAATGGAATGAGGAGCTTTGATACTGAACAGTATGCTTTCTGTCAAAAATCCATTTAATTTACTTGTTAAAAGCTGGTACCTAGGCTGGCTGGTTTTGATACTTTCTTTTCCTTTCTTAAAAGGAATGGGAAAATGTCATGATTGACCTAGTTTATCTTCTAGTTTTAAACTAGGTTAAATTAAAAACACAAATATTCATTTCCTTCAAAGGCACTGAATAAACTGTTTTAATTATTAAAATACTTGTTGGGTAACAAGATGTCTTTAAATTGGATTTCAGCAGGTTATTGTAGATAACATTGTAGACGTAATTTGTAATCTTCATATTTTCTGTGAATAAAGTGTAATAGATGCTGTATGACTTGTTCCATTGAGTTGGAGAGCATTAAGTGGATACAAGTTTAATCTGAAGAATGTGTTGCGATACAGCTGTGCAAAAATAACCCTGTTGTTGGTATCACTTTTTTGCAATACATATTTAAGAAAACTTTAGCACATTAAATCCTTCTAACTTCTTCCATTTGAATTGTATTATTTGGTTTAACTGGGTTGACAGCTCTGCTGGTTCATTTTAGCACCTGCCATGGTATGCTTTCTATTTACTGCTTTGTAAATGTCAGGTTTCTCATTTTCAGATGTAGTTTTGACTTAACTCAGTCCTTGTTATAAATTTTCATAGTTTGTGCTGTCTCTTCTTGGTTGTATTTTGCCTAATGGGGCAGCGCTGGCAGTCATCTTAACCAGTGCCTACATAGAAGTCTTGGTTTTGAGAACCTCACTGCATTCTTGTTGTTAGGCAGATTATGCTCAAGTCTGCTACAGGCTTATGTCTACTTACAGTACATTTGTTACATAATTTCACTAAATGACATGAAAATAAAATAGAAGATAAATGCCAGCTATTTGGTACTGAGAGGAATGCAGACATTGCTTTTTATTTTCTTCAGCTTCCCATTTATTGAATACAGAGTGGTAATGAATGAAATGGTTGCTTTGGCTTGCTTTTTTATAAAGAGAGTTTTGAAATGCTTCTTAAAGGCTTTTTCAAGTATCAACCATTGAATTACTTTGGAGAGTCCTTTTAATCATATTTTTGTCCAGTGTCAAGTAGGTCACATTATGTGAAGAAGTTTTAGATAAAAGATTTTATCCAGTTTTCAGGTTTTTGTTTTCTTTTTTATTTTATGACATTTTAAATAGCTGGTGTGTGTGTGTGTTCTGTGTATGTAGTATGTAATTTATTTTATTGGAAAATCAAGGTAAAGTTTTGTAGGAACATCGCTTTAAGTTTTATTACTTATAAATAACTTTTAAATTGTTCATTTTGCTGTGCTTTGTTTAAAGTTTTAAATGTACACTGTTAAATTTCCAAAATACAAATTTTATTGAAAAAGTGTAATGTTAAATAGGAAGCAAAACTTGCAGGGCTTGAGCTTAAAACCGGAGGAGGTAGTTCTTTTTCGCAGGAAAATGTCGTGACACACATTTGAGTTACTTGATGTATTTTGTGAACATTTGCCACATTGTTTATTGGTTGTGATAGTGAAACATTAATGTAGCAATTATCTTGATATTAAGCAGTCAAATGTTAAAGGCTTTCTGACAACTTGACATACGACTGTGGGATTAACTAGTTGGTTGTTCATTTTGAAGAAGTTTAGTTCCGATTAAATCTGCCTAGTTGCCTGAAGCCTCAGACTATGTAAATCTGCAGCCTGTCACTTCCTGTGATTGCTGGATTCGGTACATGCTTTTGAGAATGCTGTATTTTCAAAGGCTTTATGTATTCTGCTCACAGTATTTGCTGAGCAGGAACTGTAGCTAAAAATAACTAAAACTAATTTCTCTGTCTCTCCTTTTTCACTGCAGGATGACGTAGCTTTGCCAAGGATTTATCAGCTAAGCAGAAAATGAGCTTAACATCCTGGTTTTTGGTGAGCAGTGGAGGCACTCGCCATAGGCTGCCACGAGAAATGATTTTTGTTGGAAGAGATGACTGTGAGCTGATGTTACAGGTAATTGCGTCAGCTTTACATGTGCAACTGCTTAAATCACGAACTAAATGCACCAGTTTTATATTCCTTCTGAAAATTAAATTCCACAGATGTTGGGGGAGCAATTGTTTTGATTAATTTTTTGTGTTCTTAGAAAAAGTTAGTTTAAATGTATTGCCATCAGCCATACAGTTACTGTCGAAGTTCAGAGGGTCACATTTTCTTCATATAAATCACATACTGAATGCAAGAATAAAGACGAAATAAATTTTGCAATATGACCAGTAAAGTAGACTGTGTGCTCCCATAAAATGTGATGATTCTAAGTGCACTGGATGCTTTTGAAAAGAGCTTTCTTTTTTTCTGCAGCTCGTAATCTAATTTAGTCACATGATTTGATGTAACTCTATCCCCACGTCCTGATCTTGTTGTACAAAGGCAAATGAAGTTAATAGAGAAGGATATGTCTCTATCTCTAAGGAAGTTGAATGACTCAGTCTCAGTTTCAGTGGAACTATAAAAATGCAAGTCTTAGTCAAAATAGCTTGATACTTCTGTAACTTCCTCAACTTCCAGAATCGCAATGCGGAACTCTTAGTGTAACTGTACTGTTATGTTGCCATATTTCATGCATTTTGTCCTGTCAAAGCTGTAGCTTTGTGAGCTGCTTCTTTCTAGTATATGTATTTTTGAATGGTTAATGCTAGTATTTGGGGAGTTTCTTCTTGAATTCTTGTCTTTGGTTAAAGTAGAACTCTTAAGAGGACTGAACTTCAAAACTAATATTCACAACCCTTTGTACCATTCAATAAAATATTTTCTTTTGGATTTTTGGTAACCAAGAGTTTATGTGCAGCCATTAATGGCCAAATTAGAGTCTCATTTACAAATGAAGTGCCTAGAAACCTTTTTTAATGTATATTATTCAGAATGTAGTATCTCTAGTAAACTGCATTTGACTTTCAACCTCAGAAGGCATCCAAAGGTTTTATTGGTGAGGAAAATACTTTGTGCTTTTAAAAAGTGGTTGAAAATACTCTTAATTTCCCTTCAAAGGCATACAGTATGATGTCTTGGTGATTTATGAGGGAAGTATTAAAAAACCCAAACCAACAAAGAAACACAAAAAACCCCAAAACAAAACAAAACAAAAAAGCCAGTCAAAAAACTCCACCCTCTTGTTTCTGCGTGGAAGATCACAATCAAAAAATTTTATTTTACCACTAGCTTCTTTTAATGGATTGTTGTCTCTGAATAAGGGAGCTTTTCCTTCTTTCTCTCTCCCCTATGTCATCTCCTGTCTGTGGGTGATCAGCTCTTAAAGTGCAACTGAATACTCAAGCATTTATTATTTTGTGTTATAAAACTTCAGTCATCATCACCTTCAAAAGTAGCTGCTTCTTTGATTAATATTGTGAATAGATTCCAGTCATTGACAAATGTTATTTGCTGTGTATTGTCTTCAAAGGTAGTAAAAAAAATCAAGGGGCCTGGTTATTTTCAAGAATATTCTCTTCAGCCTGGTGTTACGTTAGGTCTACATGCCAGCATGACTGTAACAACACCACATACTGCTGAAGGGGGAGGAACCCACCAAAAGAGAAGCTAATAATGTGTTCTTGTTCTGTATGTATAGCTCTTTGTGTAGGCCCTTCTTTTCCACTCTTTACAAATCAGTTGTTCTCGTACTGCCAAGCATGTGGACAAAGCATGCAAAGCATGATAAAGAAAGCAGAATGTAATGCTTTTATTTGTAATGTCTTGACCGAAAACATGTTATAAAAGCCTTATTAAAAAGCATTTAAAGCCCGTTGCATGCTTGATAGAATTAGACCTCAGATCTGTACCTAACCACTCTTGTTCTAACAGAGGTTTTGTTCATGTCTGGTAATACCAATTTGTTTTAACTGGGTTATTTTCTAAATATGCTCAAATAGTGTCCAGTTTTTTCTTTAGCTAGCTGCTCCAATGCATCACCCTGCTTGCAGATAAATACCACGTTTTCCCACTTCTTTCACAATTATGTTTAGAAAACTTGTTGAATCTTGATGGGAGAATCATCCTCAAGGTGTGAAATTGTACATTATTCATAATATTAAAATTATTTCCAAAGAGAAATACTCTTTTTTTTCTGTATTCTGAACATTTTCATAGTAGTGTGAATTGGATTGAAGAGTCTTTGTCTGAAATAATGCTAGTTCTTAATTTATTTTAACTGAAGGTGGAGTTTTCCTCTTTATATTCATACAGCTCTTAGCAGAGTTATTATATGATTTTCATTATTTCTGCAGTCATGTAAATCTTTGTATTGGGTCTGGCTGGGATGGAGTTAATTTTCTTTTTAGAAGTCCTTATGGTGCTGTGTTTGTGACCAAAACAGTGTTGATAACACACAAATATTATAGCTGTTACTGAACAGTGCGCGCACAGTTTCAAGGCATTCTTTCTTCCTCACTTTTCTCCTCCTACACACACATGACTATGTTGGGGGTGCACAAGAAGTTGAGAGGGAACACAACCAGAACAGCTGTCCCAAGCTGACCAAAGGGATATTCTGTGCAATATGATGTCATGCTTAGACATAAATCTGAGGGAAGGTACTTTGGGGAAGGTAACCACTGCTCAAAGACTGGCTAGGCATTAGTTTACTTGTGGGAGGTGGTGAGTGACTGCCTTTGCATCACTTGTTCTTTGTTATCACTTTCTTCTTCCTCTTTCTTTTGCTACTTAAAATATATTTAACTCGACACATGAGTTTTCTTGCTTTTGCTCTTCCTATTCTCCTCCCCACTGGGACAGAGGGGACTGAGTGAGAAGCTGTGTGCTTAGGCAGGGCACCACAGTCTTATAAAAAGTAATTTTGATAATACTTAAATTTGAATAGGAGGTGGCAGCAGGAAAAATGGTGTTTGAAAGATTTGCACAATCTTTTTCACCAGTAAGGATTGTCTGCAATGAAAAAACCATGTCTGATTATATGCAAGAAATCTGAGCCTGAGGAAGACCTTAATGTTCTGCAGAATTTCAGGTGTTTTTCTAATAGTCACGGACTCATTCTTTACCATTTCAAAAGATGTGACAAAATATCATGAAGCTGTAAGGATCTTCTGTGTCATTTCCATTTAACCTTTTTTTTAGTAGGAAGTAGCATATAAAGATAATAAAACATGTGATTAATAATACAATTTGTATTTGAATAACATAGTTGAAAGACAGAAAATTTTCCCTTAACTTAAGTAAAGATAGGGTAATTCTTGTGCTTACATTGCAGCATCATTTGAGTGTAGAAAAGTGTAATCTCTGCTTGACATCGTAGGCTCAGCAGAACACCCACATCAGTAAATTGAATTTACTGAGATAGGTTATTAAAAGTTAGTAGAAAATGAGCTATACTAGTTTATCTTCCATTAAGTATAGAAGTATATCTACCATTAAGAACACTTAAATGATGTTGTATAGTATCATAGAATCATCTGGGCCGGAAGGGACCTTCAAAGGTCATCTAGTCTGATCCCCCTGCAGTCCAGGGACACCTCCAACTAGACCAGGTTGCCCAGGGCCTCGTCGAGCCTCACCTTGAATGTCTCCAGGGAAGGGGCCT
>JAOQGH010000023.1:38071257-38157598 GCA_025769975.1 Gallinago jamesoni
ACTGGCCATGGACCCTTCTGACACTGTTGTCATCTCCCATTTCAAGTGAGGTAGCAAGCTGAAGGCTCTCCTTAGGCATATTTTTGCTGGACCTGTGTTTAACCCCCTCCCCCTTCGAGCCTGGTTTAAAGCCCTTTCAACAAGCCCTGCCAACTCACATGCCAGTATCTTTCTCCCCCTCTGAGTCAGGTGGGCTCTGTCTGTTGCTAGCACACCTGGTGCCATATAGAGTTCCCCAAGATCAAAAAACCCAAATTTTCGTTGGTAGTGCAGCTTTTATTGGCATGAACCTTCTTGTTCTGTTGTCTATCTCTTCCTTAGTTCTCCCTTCATCGTTTATATCCTGGTCCCCCTTCTATACTCCTCAAGAGTGTAGAGCAAATTAGCTCAAATGATAAGACTAAAAATAACATAGTAAGTATATACAGAAGAGAATTGATTTATCTTTTTTGAGGAGAAAGTGACGCAGTCTAAAGATGTCATGGAAAGGAAAAACAAGGAAGCAAATTGAAAAGAAGAAAGGAAAATAATATTATCAGGTCTCAAGAAATCAAGAAGGAACAAGATGATAAATGTGGGATTCTGAGAAGAGAAGGCATTTCCTTAGGAATCATGATTGTATGGTCTGATGCCTTAAATTGGCTAATGCACTCATAACCTGGGACTCCTAGAACTGTCAGACTACAGATGCCAGTACAAAAATAAGCACAGAAATCTTGGTCAGAATTTTACCATTCTCAGTGCTATATAGTCCTGAACAATGAGTTGAGTAGCAAGGATAGAAGATGCAAACCTGAAACTGAAAAGAATACTGTAGGAAGAAATTTGCTGCTATGCAGTCATGTTAAGATATTGCACTAGCAGAATTGCCAGAAAGCAGACTGAGTGCATAGCTGGGGAAGATGAGCTGTGGCATCAGTCCAGTAGGGAACTCTTCTAGATGTCAAGGTGCTGACCACATGTATGCATGAAGGAAGTGTACATCCAGCCCCACTTCTTCCCTGCTTGAAGTCAGCACCTCGGGCTACAAATACTTGACTGTGGGCAAGTGCTAAAGGAGGGACTGAGCAGTTAAGGAAGGTGTTGTTCTCAGAGAAAATAGTAGCAAGAATTGCTCCTGATCTATGGGTTGACATTTGGATGTGAAGTAAAAAAATAATTAAATAAATGGCTAAGTGCTTAAGGAAGGACTGGTTAAAGAAAAAGAGTCAGCACTTATGGGATTAGTAATTCAGGAACCACTCAGCCATTTAGTGAAGAATACATAGCTAATTTGTTTAGGAAATTGAGATTAAGAAGAAACAATTTGAATGCTTGTAAACTGTGTTAGGTATCCAGAGCAACACAATGGAAGATTTACTGATGCATGACAGGAAATAGCATGGCTCAGAAAGAACAGCAATGCCATACAGTCATATTCATGTTTTGGAAGGTGCATGTAATTAAGGAGAGAGAGAGAAATAAAGGTGAAATTGATGATGTTAGGTTAAACATCAGTGATTTTCAGCCAGCTTGCAGCCCAGAAGGCCAACCATATCCTAGGCTGCATCAGAAGGACATTGACCTGTTGGAATGGGTCCAGAGGAAGGCCACGAAGATGATTAGAGGGCTGGAGCACTTCTACAAATGATGACAGGCTGAGAGAGGATGGGTTGTTGAGCCTGGAGAAGGCTCTGGGGAAACCTTAGAGCAGCCTTTCAGTACTCCTACAGAAGGGATGGAGAGGGACTTTTTACAAGCTATACAGTGATAGGATGTGGAGTAATGGCTTCAAATTGGAATTTAGATTTGATATTGGGAAGAAATTTTTTGCTATGAGGATAGTGAGACAGTGGAACAGCTTCCCCAGAGAAGCTGTGAATTCCCTTTCCTGGAAGTATCCAAGACCTGGCTGGCTGGGGCTTTTAGCAGCCTGGTCCAGTGGAAGGTCACCGGCAATGGGCAGGGGGAATAGACCTAGATGATCTTTAAGGTCCCTTCCAACCCAAAGCATTCTATGATACTATGAAGAACTGGAAAAATAATATTTTTGGATAGGATATGGCTGGATCTAATTTATAAGCACATTGGGGAAATATTACGAAAATAATTTTTCTGAGATAATTTTAGGATTCTGCTGTGGTCACCCAGGGCCAGAGTTGGGTATGGTTAGAGAGTAAGTTTTTTCACATGTGGGACTGATTTTTTAATATCATTTGAAGAAATATGCTATGTGGAAAGAAAATAATCATACTATTCTTAAGTAATAGTGATAAATGCTTAGTCTGTTTTTTAAATACCTTACCTTTTTATTTTGTTATATATATATATTTTAGTCACGAAGTGTGGACAAGCAGCATGCTGTACTTAACTATGATGCCTCTACGGATGAACACTTGGTGAAGGATTTGGGCAGCCTGAATGGGGTAAGTAACCATCAGAAATGGATAGCTCCCTGTAGTCTTTTGTATGATTGATTGGGGTTATTTTCTAAGCAAGGAGAGTATGACAACAAATGTACGTTAATTCCTTTTTTAATGCAAGTTTGTATGCTAAGAAATCTGTTCTCCAAAGAAATGGGGCTAACAGGAGGCCTAAAGTAAACATTTGTGTTTGATGAAGCAAGTAAAATAAGAAGTGGTAGAAGATGATGAAGCACTAAAAGAGGAACTTGGCTGCTACGGAGCTCGTGTTGTCAGTGGAAGTAGTAGCTAGAGTAAAGGAATTATTGTCTAGTTAGTAGTTCACCACACAGTATGGAGGCATTGCATATATTATTCTGTCACACATTTTGGTTTAAGTACGGTGTTACAAAATTATGATTTTCCTCTTTTGACCTGAAAGCAGGTAGGTAGAGGTATGTAAGAAAAGCACAGTTGGAAAGACATAGTAAGGGAAGCACTGAGAAGACAAAGACAAGGACTGAACTCCTAAGACTTAATGTTCCCTATCTCAAAATTGGGAAGAAGGAGTTCCTTTGATGTGTCTAGGTAAACATCTATAGAGCAACTGACACCTCAAACTTGAGAATGAATCAGATCAAACGAAGTAAATATTTGAAAGCTCCTTTATTGGAGGCAAAGAAAGGAGGTGAATGAAGGCTTTTTAACATTTATTTTTACTAAATTCAAGTTTTGTGACAAGGCAAGGAAAATCTGAAGGTATGACTATTGACTAAAGGAATAACAGGATTAGGAAAAAAAATCAAGGAGCTCAGCAAAAAATTACTGTGTGCTTAGCAAAAAATTACTGTGTGCTGAATTAATTTTTTGATAACTGCCTTGAAACAGTGCACTGACTTTCAAAATACAGAGGTATATTAAATATTTAAGGAGCAAATTTTTCATATGTCTACAACTATGCAAAGGAAAAAGTCCTTCACATTATACTGGTTTCATATGGAGTTCAGACTGACTTTTTGGAAGGCTGAGTTAGTTACCTTAAAACACTGAAGAGCTAATGGAGACAGACTAACAGGATATTTATTTCGAAATGCACTTCAAGATCAAAGACAAACACTTAAATCAATGCTAATAGGCAGAAGCTTGAGATTTCTCCATCAGCTTCTATTTTTTTAAACATTTGACAAAGCTTATTCAAATTAATATTTAGAAAGCTCTTGGTAGTGAATATCTATCACAGATGAACTCACAATTTTACTCAGTACATATTCATGAAATGGCCAAACATTTTAATTTATATAAAATAACCATATCTAGTGTGTATAAGAAGCTCATAAAGAAGTATCTAAAGGGCTGCAAAAATATGACAGTTACTAAGTTTTTAACAGTCTAATCTAATAGTCAAAATAGTTAGAAAAGGTGAAGCTTACCTAAAATATTGTATGTGCAATCCCTAGAAAAGACTTAGAACGTAAAATGACATAGTTAACTATTTTGCTCATAAATTTACATTTTCCCTATATTAGTCTGTAATAACTTGACACTACACATAGACCTTTTGATACTGCAAAGGATACTGCAAAACTAACGGCTAATATAGAATAAGCTAAATAGGTTTACATGCAATGTGGTTATTTCGTACTTTTTTTTTTTGTTACGTATGAAGTACAGTTTCACATTCTTTTCTGTATGAAAAGGAGAAAAAAGGAAAAGCATATGAAATAAAAGTCCATTTCTTAACCAGACATACTAGAAGCTGAAAGCCTACAGAATTTGTTCTGGTTTGCTGCTAGCTGGTGTAATAATGTTATTTCTGCTTTACAAATGTTACACCTACTCTTTCAGAAGTCGCAATATATTGTGTTCTTCGTCACTGCTATTTGGAGTTACTGAGATGTAATAACCTCATTTCTCCTTTAAGTCATTTGACAGTCTTTAGAAACAACAAGCTACCTCGGAACTCTTATATCAAATGTTAAATGCTATACAAATGTGATGATAAATCACTTCTGACAGCTAATTCAGTTTGAAAAAGCAAACTACAAGAAAAATAATGAGTGGAGGTTCTAATTTGAGGGAGCATTAATCAACAATTCAGTAAATACTGCTAACACGATTAAACTTGTAAGGAACTTTTCAAGGCCGGTGTCATGTCAGCAGCTTGTTTAGCAATTTAACCTGGTTTAACCTTGCTTTTGAAATATTTTGTGGAGTAGATAGCAATTTGAGTTTATAGTTTAATTCCACAGTCAATCGCCAGTAGAAAATTTGCAATGCTGAAAACTTTCTTATAAAATCAGTTAAGCGATTTATCATTTTATTCTTTTGGAATTTAACAGTATCTCTGTCCTTGTTTATTTCTGTAGACATTTGTGAATGATGTGAGGATTCCAGAACAGACATACATCACTCTGAAGTTGGAAGACAAATTGAGATTCGGATATGATATCCTTGTCATAAAAATGCATAATGCCCTGACAAATCTTTCTTGCTAGAAGTATGGTTGTGTTAAATGAGGAGTTCTCATACTATTTTAGAAACAACTTTGAAATATTTATTTCACCCGGTACTACAAAAATGCCTACAGTAGAGAAATTTGCGGGTTTTAGAATACTGTATTTTGGTCCGAACTATTGATAAAGTACATTTCATTTTTTCTCACTGCAAGAAACCTCAACTTCCAATTACTATTTAAAACCTAATCTGCAACTTCTGTTTCACAAAGTAATGTTTAATTTCTTTGAACCAAATACACAAATATTTGTATCATATGAGACTGTATACAAGTAGAGAAGATTACAAGTAATTACTCAGCAAACTGCTAAATAAATAAAAAAAGAGAAAACATATTATTAAAACAGTAAGGTATCTACTCAATGTTCTATCTACAAATAGTAAATAATTGTGGATTTGCTTTGATGAATATGATTGTACGTGCTAGTCCTAGCAGTGACATATTTGTAGAACAAGTGTCAATATTCCAATTAACAGTAGGTTGCAGAACTGTTGCTTTTCTGTGAGATCTGTGAGATCCTTTAGTGAATTGAGAAATCTTGCCACTATTTTCCTTAGCATTTCTTACATACTAATCTTTTTACTGTCGTCAGGGGAGAGATGAGAGTCCCTGAAGAAGCACTAAAGGTAACAGTGTGCAGTTCCTAGATGTTCTTCTGTCATTTTGTGTTGGTAACATAGGGTTTTCTTCATTCTTTGAGGTTTTTTTTTCTCTATTTAATGTCACGTAGCATGAAAAATTCACAAGCCAACTCCAATTATCCCAAAAATCTTCAGAGGCAGAAGGGTCAAAGCAAACCAGCTCCAAAAGCTCAGAGTCCAAGGTAGCAGACTCCACAGCTGAAGTGCACCACAAAACTACAGAAGCTCTCAAATCTGAAGAGAAATCAATGGGTAAGATTCATTTTTGCTGCAGAAGCACACAAACTTGGAAAGGATATTTATTTGCCTTGCTAGGATGCTTGTGAAGGTCTATAGATAGATGTAAAAACTCCACATATGTGAAATTTTAAACATACTTTAAGTGTCATCAATAACTTTCAGAATTCTGCCTTTTTTTACTGTAGCATCCACATGTACAGAAATTCTGTTCTTCAAAGAGATCAGGTCAAAACATCCAATCAATTTATGAAGGTAGCAATCTTAAGTATATCAATGCATTTTTATTTATTTAGTCTTTATGTTTAAATATATTTAATCATGTTTATGCTTCCTATAGAAGTAATAGCATTTTCAATTGTACTGTAATTTAAGTATTACCTTTTAAAAAAAATAATTAAAAATGGTTGTGCTCAGTAAAGTTTTACACAAGGTAACTTTCAGCACTCTGTAGTAACTGTCAGCAATTTGGAACCTTGGCAACATTGCAAAATTTGATCGGTTTTTCATGCACTGAGTTCAGATTTCATTGAAAGGTCAATGTGGGTAAAGGTAGGAATCTTCTCACAGAAATAACAGTGGACAGCTTTTAGGAATGCACTGCTGTGCTGATGACTTCAGAGTGAAAGCAGAAAATAATGTTTACAGATATATCAGGGTAACAATAAGACATGTCGGCTGCCTTTGCATAAACATTTGTGCCAGGAGTTTTGATCACATCATTAGTAACCTTTTATATTTAGAACCCAGATCAGTTATCCAGCCTCCAAGTTTGTTTTGTGTTTAGGCAAATGCATGCAACCAATTCATGTCAGCTTCCAGGAGATACGATCCAAGCAAATTACTCTCTCTCTTCATGTTATTTTAACCTAAATACCACAACTGAACAGAAGAGTAGTTTCCTCTGCTTTGGGCTGATTTTATAGATCTTTCTGCCATGCCTCGTGGGACACCTTTGTATGGACAGCCAGCCTGGTGGGGTGATGATGAAGCTGATGAAAAAAGTGGCTCTAAGCCAGATAGCAAGCATGAAGAAAAAATGCATGACACGGGGGCTTCAGGTAAGTCAGTTGTCTTATTTTTGTGGGGTTTTTGCTCTTTACTAAAGTGCATATATTCTTAAGTAGCAAACTAAACAGATGTTAATATTTGGAAGTTTCATTGACAGTTTGCATAAATGAAATCCTATTAATATTAAGTTAGTTTAAAAAAATTATTCTGTGAAAAACTCTGCATTTCCAGAGACCTATTTCATGTATAATGTATCAGTTTTCTAGTATATAATATAATTTATTATCAATAAATATAACAAATAACGTTACCTGAACCAATGTGTCTTTTTTATCAATTTAATCCCTATCTGTCATTTTATATGCTGGAAATTAGAGATTGCATAGGGATATTTTATCAGAATAATTCATGAAAATAAATGGTGCTACATTATTTTTGTATTTGACTTTTAGCTATATAAGGTGATCTATGCTAACAGTCTTTCCTGTAATTCAATAATGTTGCATTAGTGGGAATTGCCTTTTATAGTTCTTGCAGTAAGGATTCACATAGTCTAAAGTTAAACTGATAATGTTTGTTTCCCCATAACATAGATTTATTTTTTTTAATTTAGCTTGTCTGTAAACAGTATGTATTGCTGAAACATAAATCTCAATATCTATAATTAGGCTTCTAAATCTATCCATCAGGCATATAAATAAAGTGCTTGCTATTCTAATAAAGATAATGACTTTAAAACTTACTCAAGTTAGGACAAAATCCAACCATGTCTGTTTAGCTGTTCAGACACACATTTAAGGCCCAGCAGTTCTAAGTTTGCAGATTTTTAAAGTACTTTGGGTGAGGTGGGCAATAGTAATTGCCTTGTTTGTCATGAATCCTATTTTGCAGTACTTGGAATAAACTCTAAAAACATGTAAAATAAAAGTAACAGTTCAATGTAATAAAGTCAACATCTTTTGGAGTTAACTTTTTGTAGTAGCCTTTAATGACCTTTTTTATATTAGTCTAAAGCTGTCACAACTAAGACAGTAAAGTAAGTCTCCTAAGATTTGGAGTACTAGAAAGAAACTAAGTGAAAACATTTAAATTACTGACGAGTTTTGTGCAACGTAACTTTGTTGTGTATAGAAGAACTGTGTCGTAGTGCAGTACAGTTATAAAACACTTTCTTATTTGGTTGGTTTTTTTTTTTAAAAAACTTCTCATGACATGATTCTCATGACATGATTAGAGTATGCTATTGTGTGCTCCTGTGGAGGCTTTAAAAACAGGTTTAATATCCTGCAGCAGTAATCTGTAATCTATAACTCTGCAGCTCAAATGTTGTCCAGAAATCTGTTCTTCAAAGACTTCTAGGTATTAATAAGAAATACAAATTTTCTTGCTAGTGACAGTAATGAGACAATGACTTATTTGGTGTTCCACTTCGATTTTTCTCAACAAAACGGAAAATCACATATGTAATCACTTACAAAGAAAAACAATTAAATCCTTGCCTTCAAGTCATGCCATTGATAGACTTGCTAGCCACATGACTCTCCTTGCTTTCCAGGTTACAGAAAGTATTAACTATTGGCTTTGAAACCTGTGGCTGTATCTTGCTGTACGTGCCAAAACAGGGCTGGTAATGTCTCTAGTATCTGTGTTATTATTGCTTAGAAGCCAGTGTCTGCAGCAAACAAATATAAGAAATGTATGAATTCATCAAGCTTTTTATAATCACATGTATCTATCTACGTTGTTTTAATTTAAAAAACATGCATATTATTTGCCCTCATTATATATAGGACTATTAAAAAGTAATATCCTGAAGTCTGTGATCTTGGCACCATGCCATTAACAAGGTATGATACAAGATTCCAGCCTCTCTTTAGTAGTATGCTTATTCTTATTTTGTCATAATTTTAAATTGATTTTCAGAAGCAATATTGCATCAAGTGGTTTACATACTCTTGTATTTATTTTACCAAGAGATTTTTCAGAATGTGATTTATCAGTGCTTCTGTCTTAATTCCTGAGTTGAGAATAAAAGAAGGTTCAAACTTCCCCTCAAACTAATCGAGGAAGTGCAGTCTGTTTCATTTGTAGATGAAAGCAAATTTGTTCTAGGGGAACCATCAGTGATGGGGATATTTTGATATACTTTGCCTTAGTGAATTCATCATAAGGTAAATGATGAATAGAGAAGATGGACTAATATTTTCTACAGTATTTAACTGATTTTGGTTTTGTTTTCCATATATATACTATATAGAAAACTAAAGCTTGGGCATGGAGTCTTCCTGGCAAATACATTTCTTTTCTTTAAAACGTTGTTTAATCATGAATTTCTCTCTGACAAATAGAATTAATCTAAGTAGAGTGTAGGAATAGCTTCTATTTCCTCAAACTGCAAGACTAATAAATCTGCAAGAATGGAATTCAGTTTAAATAAACACATACTAAACAAAAGCTTATGTGAAATATTATGGGAAGACACTGCTGGAAAAAAACCCAAAACCTAACATTTTTGCAAAACAATTTAATTTGGGGGGGTGTGGAACTAAAATCCTGTTTGTAGACAAGTGTTTTATTTGTCTTGATCACTAAATCTCTGTAGGCATTAGTCATATGTTTTACTAGTCTGGCTTTTGACTTTTGTAGATGTTTTTCAGTAGTGATGACAGAGAGCCTGAGAGGATAGAGGAGATAAGAGTTGACATCTGCCTCTATGGACACCTTTTCTCAGTCTCAGAACACTAACTACGCTGGTGTAGATGTGTACAAAAAAAGTCCTCAGTGTTTTCATACAAATCTAAAATAGGCATAAGCTTTTTGGGCCCCTTTTGCCTACAGTTACATACCATGAAAACATTTAGTTAATTTTCAACAAGTTAGTATGTATTTTCTTCATGTGTTTAAGTTTTATAACATAGATAATATAGTAATTGGAAATCAATATAAAGGAACACTTTAATGAAAGGAAATTGAAACTTAACAAAACTTTCATGTTTGGATAACTTTCAAATAAAAATAAACTCCAATAAAAAACATTCAAGATTGATGCAGTAATTTATTCTTTTGTGGGATAAATTTTATTAAGCATTTAAAACACCAATTTGGAACATGAATCTTACTATAAACTGCATAAAACTAAGTACGTTACAGGTGAATGCACCTATGTAGGTACTTAAACTTTTTGTTCAGTAACTCAAATCAATAAAGCCAATATCATACCTACTTCATGCTTTAATGATTTGGTACATGATTATTCACTGAATAGAAAAGAAGGCATGAATTGTAACAGATGAGGCAAGGTTTAATGAGGAGATTGAAATTGGAGATTTGTTTCTGCTAAGCCAACTATAGACAATTAGTCTTTACAGTTTCAAGTTAATAAGATTATTTCAGTGTCTTTATGTCTCAATGAAAACTCACTAATGGAAATTATTTGCAAACAGAGCAGAATAGCCTGGACAACTTTAAAAAGAAAAAAACTTTCTGCTTTTTTTAGACATGCATGTTGCTCTTAATGATCCGCAGATCTACTAGTCTCTATTAAAACGAACAGTTGCATATGTATCTATAGTCTCATGTTATCAGTGCTGCAGCAGTTAAACTTGCATGTTATTGTCAAGTTTACTGAGTGTGTAATTATTATTGCCGTGTGTTACACTCTCACTTCCTGGAAAAGCATAAACTGCATTCTCTGCTGATTTCAGTAGTGTTAGAATTTTACATCATTAATGCCTTTACTAGAAATCTAAGAGAAGATAGAAGTCAATTTTTAAAGAGTTTTTAAGAATCTGAAGTGGTTTTTTTCCATTTTGCATGAAGTATTTTTTAATTCCAGCATTGCATAACAGTATATGAGATTAAGAAACAGTGTCATTTTAAGGTAAAGCAGACTGACTTGAAAAGTACTAGAGTAATCCATATATGCAAAAGTTTGCACACATGTTTAATCATTAGTGTTAACATTAAAGTTCCTAGATGTTTGTTCTAGAATTTTGTTGAGTTTTGCCCTGAAATATAGGAAAGCTCTGCATATGTAAGACTTGCTTTGTAAAGCTACAGCAGCAACCATGCACGGTATGTCAGAGGGAGCTTATGGAACTTTAGAGCCATTACAGCAACATATTTAAGTAAGATTAGTTTTGTACTTTTTTCACTTTAGCTCCTTTAAAGCATGTTATTAAATGATTTATTATCACAGGTGGGGATTTCTATATAATACTATTTTATATTTAGAAAAGAAATTTTCCTATTATTTCATGAGACAGGTTACGACATTAAAAGACAGACATCCTCCTATTTAATACTAAGTGCATCATTACATGTTTTTTTGCAATATTGTCTTTAAATAACAATTGAAAAATAAGCTTCAGCCATAAAGCAAAAAAGGAACTTAAAAGGTAATTGGGAAATAAAAAGTAATAAAATGGAGAGAAGGAGAAAGGAAAAAAAAAATTATATTAAGCATTTTAAAGTGCTAACTTCAGTTTCTTTTCTTTAAATATATCATTGCACAGTACTGAATATGAAGCTAACACAAGAAATATGTTGGGGTATTGTGGAAATAGGATTTTTTTGCTGCTTCTTATACTTTCTGCAAATAAATATTTTGCTGCAGGCTTACAGACATTTTTTTTCAAATGCTTTGTAAATTTCAGATCATTTTCTTATACAAGTTTTATTTCTAAAATTGTATTTTTAAGAGAGAAAAAAAGAACATGTCTAAAAAATCTGAAAACTGCTAAATATTTTCTGAGTTTTCATCCTACCTTTGCAGATGATAATATACATATACAAAGGTGATTTCTTGCATACCTGATAGATTGTGTGGAATAGCACAGAACACCTTTGACATGACCTATGTCCAGATTGGCAGGCAACATTTTAATATTCTGACTATTTCTGTGCATGCCAGATTAAGAAAAAAAAACACCAACTTTCAGACCCAAGAAGTCCTAAAAAATGTAATCAATTCTACTAATGACACAAGGTGAATGTTGTTTTTCTGATTATCATCTCTGAGATTATTCTAGTAGAGAATGTCCCTGAATCTCCATTTGGTTAATCCTGTGCTTGCTTAAATATTACATAGTTTCGCTAGTCTAGTCTTCCCTCTCTAGTCTCTCCTAGACTCCTTATTTCATACATAGTCTCATAGTCTCATAGTCATAGTGGCAGCTACAGTTACTGCTTCTTTATTTGCCTTGCAGGAACAATTGCACAATTGCTTTTTGTAGCTCTAGATCTTGGTAGAATGAGAGCACCTTCTTTACAGATACCCTTGTCGGTTTTCTGCCCCTTTCCTTTCACCCTTGCCAATGAAGAAGTCTCTTCAGTTCCTGAAGAGATAGCAGTTCACAACATGTCCACCCCCTCGTTTTCAAGTTCCAAACAATTGTCTTTTTGCTGTACAGATACGCTACTCGCTCTTGATAGAGCTGTGATGACTGCTATCTTCTGTATTTGCTTGAGGGTTTTCTCTTAAAGCTACCTGTATTTAGTCTGATACGTAATTTCCTTCATCTTGGCAGGTGACTTTTTATAGTAGGATTTCAAAGGTAAGGCTATTTTCTAGATGGCTGTTTGTAATATTTAGAAAGCTGTAAGGGCTTGCATTTAGAATTTGGGTGAAAACTTCGAAAGAGTGGTTCAGATCAGAATCTATATTAATTTTTTTTGTTTTCAATTCCTTATTCTAATCAATTCTGATGTGTTTAAGTCTTCTAAAAATGCAAGTACTTTATACTGAAAATAGAATTTACCTTGTACTTTTATTTTCATATTTTTCATTACATCATTTTTAAGAATTTTTCTAGTTTAGAAAAATTTACAATGTATTTGTAGTTCAGTTTCTCACTTCTTTTGATTAAATTTGTCTTAATTTTGATTCAAATGATATTATAGCATCTGTTTTATCAAAAATATTAAAATCAAATACTGTGTGTATTGTAGAATAAACAGTTGATTTCAAATTCTAAATTTGATGCAAGCAAATTTCACAGGGAAAATTTTTTTATAAAGTTGGCCATCTACACTGACAAGCTGGTGTTACAGATCCACTCATCCTAAGCCTACCTGCCATCTGATGCAGTTTGGCTACAGTCTTATAATTTTCAAAAGATATTGATGAACCAGTTATTTCATGTGTAAAATACACATACTGTATTAGGCAGTTATCTTTTAAAGGAGTGTTGCACGCTATGTCTTCCTTAATTAGTTGTTACAAGAATTGCATTAAACTGTAGGTATGAAGCTCTGAACAGAACCAGAAATAAGGTACATATGAACTGGCTTCCTGGTGTGTTACTCTGCTATTCAATGAAAGTGTTGCTTACTGTAAAGATCCTGCCTCTAGATTTCATCCTGCTAGAGCTTGATCCATTCCAGCTTGTTATTAGTTGGATGAAGCAGAGAGCGATAGTAGTTTACCTAAAATCTAGTAGCTGCAAACATGATTATTCTTTATTTCTATACATTTTATGTCTAAACATAGAAGCTTTTTTTAACTACCTTTGCATCAGTAAAATAGATTCATTCTATATTGTTTATCTGCTGGCATAATTTCTTTAGGAAGGAGACTAGAAAGGCATTCTGTTTCCTGGGGAGGGGAGTAGTGAGATACTGTTGTAGTGCCTGAAAACTGCTCCACAGAGATGAGATGAGGTAGCTGACAGTGCAGTGAAAAGTATTAGCTAGGGCATTTTTTGGAATGCAACAGCACAATATAAAAAAATGTCTGAATTCTGAACATCTTTAGTGTTTGTATGAGCTACTTTTAGATAAAATAAATTAAAACAGCTGTGTTACCTCCATCAGAGTTACTTTATCCTGTTGGTATCCAAGTACGGCAAGAATAATGTGTACTATTTTTGCTATCACTCCACTATACCATTCTTTTTCTAACTTTTCCAGCTATTATATTGCCCCTTAATTAGTTCTATTTCTCTGTATCAAACTACCATCCTTTTTTAATTTTAAACTTTTTCCTAAATCTTCACAAGAAGCATGCATTTGTGAAGAACAGCATAGGCACATTATGCCATCCTGCATCCTTTACCCCTTAAATTCCTGGCTCCAGTATAAATGTCTCTGATGCTACCTTATTGCATAATAGTTTCATACACAAACGTTAACTTTCTCAGCAGATATAGTGTGGCTATTTTTAGTGCTAGGAATCTCTTAATTGAATTCTTATTCCTTTAGTTAGAAATCTAAAATGATTTCTTAAACGTCTTAATGTGGTTCATGATAAATCACGTAGCAATTATTCAGAATTCTTTTGCTGGAATGTAACTTGCCATCACTACTAACATCTCAAGCATCTGTTGCTTATAGCACATCTCTGCACCAGATATTTTGGCTCACTTACTAGTTCATGAAATGCAACCAGAAGGTTTTGTTTTCTTAAAGGTACATTGGTAGCAACCACAAGAAGCACATTCAGGCAATGCAGTGGGACTTTCAGTTACTACCCTGTGCTTTTTCCACATTCTGCTTTCTTTACCCAGTTAGAGCATGGTTTGGTAACATTCTGCATGCATCCAGCTATTGTTGCTTCTTCTGTTCATCTGCAAATTATGGAAACAAGTAAAATAAGAGCAGGTGACAGTAGGATTTAGCTCGATTCTTTGATTTTATCTTGTGTAGAAATATAAAGTATTTGAAATCCATAACACTTAACAATGTTTATCACTGTTAAACTTTTCAAGCCAGAATTAATGTTTATCTTGCAATAATGTAAAAATTGCTTTTTCTAATAATATTACCAAACAAAATTATACTAGCTATCCACTGCAGGAGTTGGAAAACCAGAACACTAGCACTTATTGTGGGAGCACCTTGATTTTATGTTTTTCCAATAGGTTGGAATTGCAATAATGATCATCTCAACTATTTCTCTAATGTGATTTCCCTGTTTTCCATGTGCTAATAACTCATCTGACCTTTACATCATCCAAAAATTTTTGGAATGCAAGTTTCCTTTGACAAATTCCGAGTGAGATTTTTGCTGCTTTACAATCCATACAGCCAAAACTCGTGCTGTCTTTTTAGCAATACTTCTTATATGTAATTCTGGAGGTACTTCTCCAGAACTACGTTGCTCAATATTCTCCACAATCTTACTCTTTATTCCAGAAATTACAGGTGGCCTTTACAGGAGTCCGGAAACTCCTTGAAGAACCTGAAGTTCCCAAGTATTGTGAAATCTATTCTTTATTTTTCTCAATAGGATGCAGCACAGATGCCAAGCAAGCTGAGGAGCAATCTGCAGCTGCAAGTGAAGAACTTTATCCTTTCTGTAGAGAGCCAAGTTATTTTGAAATCCCCACAAAAGAATTCCAGCAACCTTCGCAGGTAGCAGAGAGCACTATTCATGAAATTCCAACAAAAGACACCCAAAGCTCCCATGCAGCAGGTGCAGGGCATGCTTCCTTTACCATTGAATTTGATGACAACACTCCAGGAAAAGTAACAATCAAAGATCACGTGACAAAATTCACATCGGAACAGCGTCACAAGTCAAAAAAGTCTTCTTCCTCCAGTGGTCAGGACCTGCCTGGGCTTCAAACGGTGATGATGGCCGCAGAGAGCAAAGTAGCAGATTGGCTAGCACAGAACAATCCTCCTCGAATGATATGGGAACCAACAGAGGAGGATTCCAAAAGTATTAAGAGTGATGTTCCAGTGTACTTGAAGAGACTGAAAGGTAAAGTGAATAATTCCAGCTGTGCTTATTTTTGAAAGCAATGATTCCTCACTAGAATCCAGTGAGCTGAATCCTTGAGCCCTTATGGAGTTCAGTTGAAGTCACAGATACTCCACATGTGCAAAGGGATCTGTGCTGGGAAATTTTATTGCAGTTTAAGTCTTAAAAAGAGGATAGAAAGCCAAATCCTAAATCATCTCACAATAAGTGTACTAATTGTAGATATTCTAGTACAGCTGAAAACATTAAGTATTTAAAACATTGATCTTGAAAGGGAAAAGGAAAAAACCCAAACCTTAGTTAAACTTCATATATTTTACTTTTTCCCATGCATTACTTTAAAAAGCTGAATTGCTTTTTAGAATTAAAACTCTGAAGTTCAAATTATGCTTTTAGCAACTCTTCCAATAGCATATGTTCTGTGAATATTCATGTGCTCTAAGAAAATAATTTATGGCAAAGAATACTTCATAGAGTTATTCTGCTTAAATTGATCATCTGTGATGGAGTCACGTTTGAGTCAGGAATCTGAAATAGTATAAAAATTGAAGCTCTTGGTCTAAGCTTGCAGAATTTTGTATTTATAAGAATGCTGCTGTTGAATGGCATTCCAGGTGATTATACATTTACTGCAGACAGTGACATTTCAAATAAAATTAAATCAAATGCTAAGTGTGAAAATTATATTTTCTTTTGGATGCTACTTAGCAGAATAGAGAGGAAAGTAGTTCAGATGAAGATTCTGGTGACATTAAAACTTTCAGAATGAAAACTGAAGAACTTTTTCAAGCTTCTCCTATTTTCTGTTCTTAATTTCAGCAGGTTAACCCTGCAATTCTGATTTTTCTTGATTCTGCAACATTATCATGTCTAGCTCTTAAACCAACTGGGATGGGTGCAACATACTTTGTCTTACTGATCAAAAGTCTGCTTTTCAGTGCTGACTTTTCCAAATTAAGCTAAAAAATAAAATTTTGAAAACAGAATTATATCAATGTGCTAGCATTAAGATAAAAACATAATGTTTCTTCTAGAGTATATCACAGAGCATTCTTTGGTCTTCATGATACTGTATTCTATTCCATTAAATATTTGCCATGTCACTTCGATAAATAGGCAGGGCTTTTTTACAAAGCCTTATCCTTTTCCTGGCAGAAACTGCTCCAAGTTTGATAAATTTTCACCTGAGAGAGGTGGAAATTAGGCAAATTATGGGGTGCATGTGGCTATAATAAGTATCTGAATTTTGTAAGCTGCTGTGATCTGTTTGCATTCTCACTCATTACTTGTACTTTTAAAAATTGTAAAGGTAGAGAATATACCTAGCCACTTTGAAAGTTCGATTTAAAAAAAATAATCTTCAGCTTTTTCTTAAAAATATCCTGTACTGAAGACGAACTGATAAAATTATGTTCTATGACTGTCACTGTAGTGTTGATATTTAATATTTGGAAGCATATGAACCATCACGTTTTCTTAGGCACTGTATAAATAAGTAGCAAACAGGAATGTAAGTTAGGATTTCAGCCGTGCATTCAGTGGTATTCATCTGATAAGTAAGGTTTCCCAATATGTGATTACTGTTTAATTAGATCGGAGCTGCATATCCTAACTATGCAAGTGAGAGAACCTTAAAAAGAATAATTATACTTTGTATGTACACATGAGTAAGACTTGATCCAAAAGGGTTCAAAGAAGGTGAAACTGTTCTGAGGAACTGAGCTAAAACTCAAAAGTGTAGACACTTTCATAGTACATGAAGTTGCCCTGAGTTAAATGTGACTTAATGTATATGGGTATCCAGTCTTCCATGCATTATATACACATATATATGATTTATTAAATACTTAATCTTTATTCATAGGTCTCGAAGTAGTTTGTGGAATTAATAAGTAATAACAATCATTTTATACGCATATAGCAGATGCTGAGTAGAGTGAACGATGGAAAATCTCATTGTGTTTCTTGGAAAGAGTAATAAAGAATTAATCCCAATTTTCAGTAGACATTTCTCATGATGAACTGTTGTAAATGTGTGAGGAATCCAGTAATATGAACTGTGGCTGTCAAATGGGTATTTTCAGCTACCAGAAGGACTATTTTGGGGTTTTGTTTTTCCTCTTAACCTTGCCTAGAATGTTTCAGTATTCATTAGTGATCAACTGGCTGTGTAACAAAATCAATATAATTCAGAATCATACTATAGTACAGATGGTAAAATACTGGCTTTTGTAAGTCACTGATAAGTATTTACAGATGAGAATATTGGTGACAAGAGTAATTCATTGTTTGACTCATAGCAAGTTGAATGCATTATCAGGAGCTGTACAATATTTGCAAAGCCATGTACTGAAAGCTGTTGGAGGCTAAACAGAAAACCAATTTGAAATTCTTTCTTAATTTGCTGGTTTCTTTTGTGTGTGTTGGGTTAGGGTTTGGGCTTTTTTTTGTTTGTTTGTTTGTTTCATTATGCTGTGTATTCTTCTGCTTTGCTTGTAGGGAATAAGCATGATGATGGCACACAAAGTGATTCAGAAAATGCTGGTGCACACCGGCATTACAGTAAGCGGGCAGCACTTGAAGAGCATTTCAGGCATCATCATACAGAGCTGAAAAAGTCACACCAGAAAGTCCATTCCACAGAAAAGCAGCAAGAGCAAACCGGTTTGAGTCAGACTGCCTTTATGATTGAGTTTTTCGATGAAGACCATCCTCGAAAGAGACGTTCTTACTCTTTTTCTCAAAATGTAGGAGCTCTGTGCTCAGAATCTCCATCTCCAACACCTCATGTGCGAGCTGAAAGAGTGAAACCTACTTCAGGAGAGAAAGCAGTCCCATCATCTGTGCAAGCCAGCTCATCACATCACAAAGCTGTGCATGGTGTTCATGCAAAACTTCTAAAACAAAAATCAGAAGAACCCTCTGCTGCATTACCTGTCTTACAAGCTGCATTGTTAAGGAGTTCAGGAAGCCTTGGCCATAGGCCTGGTCAGAACCAGGAGATGGACAAAAAGTTGAAAAGCCAACATATTTCTGCTGCTACTGAAAAGGACAATGAGGATGAGCAGAGTGACAAAGGCACTTACACTATTGAGTTGGAAAATCCTAATTCTGAAGAAATGGAAGCCCGTAAAATGATTGACAAGGTGAGAAACCTAAAATGTATACTGATGTTAAAGTGGTGTGTGATGTGTGGGCAACAGCCTACCACTTCAGTTCTACTTGTTAAACCTAATGCAATAATACAAGTTTTTAAGGCAACCTATAATGATGAAACATGGAATGTCATAAAAGCAGCAGCAGGCATTTGGTTAAAAATTATTCCTTTTTGATACTGCTGTTCTTTTAGTTTGCTAGTTTTAATGCATTTTCAAAATAGTTAAGTACTGTAAGAATACTAGGGAGCAAAATTCAATTAATTGGTATTTTTTATGAGAGCTGTTAGATTTGTATTTATTATGTCCCTGTGGAAATACCTGTTCTTAAAATATGGTCTCTGTAATTTTTAGTGTATAAATTGGTTCCATCCTAATTGTCATATAGAAATAGAATGTAAATGTTTTCTATACTTACAAAAAAAGTATACTCAATAACAATAACTTACATTTCAGCATCCATTATAAAGACTAAGTATAAGGATGCTTTCATTTTCCAAAAATGTTTACATGATAGCAGTGTCATTTTCATAGCTTGAATATAGCTATATGTTTCATTAGGTTAGGAATCTAATGATGACCAAGTAACTTTTGCTTCTTTGTAACAGTATAAATAACAATACAAATCATAACTACAGTTTGATAACTGGAAATAACTCTTTCATTGGATTCAATAGGAAGATATGATTTGGTGGAGCTATGTTTAATCATTTGACTTAAGTGACTCTTGAAGAGAATTTTGTTTCAGTTACTGTTGTTTTCTTAAACAATCCATTGTGATAGAGTGCTGGTATCCAAATCTAGGCAACATTTTTGGCCAATTTAACAGGAAATGAATTGCTTACTTGTTATAGAATTATCTAAGGACTGATTCTGTGTGTCGAAAACTTTCAGAGCTGAAAAAATATATTAATACATTTAGAATCAATTTTGGCTAAACGTTGAAAAATATTTTTTGAAAGACAAGCTAGCTTCACTATTTTGAAAAAAGCTGACATAGTGGGGAAATGGGAATTTTTTTTATGGATGGCTTTATGTTATAAAAGATGTTTAGGGAGCATTTTGGAGAGGGGAATTAAAATAAAGAGGATCACCTTCAGTAAAATCTTAAAGAGAATGATTGCACCTCTTATGGATTCTGAAAAGGAGACACTTGACTTCTTTGAGTCATTATTCAAAGAACTTCTGAGAACTAAAACCATTCCAAATGAAGCAAATGAATATTAAAGAATGTAATTGCTTTGACTTAATGACTACAAATATCTACATTTAATTCTTAAGTTACAAATCTTCAATTAAATTGCACCAACAAATGTGTAAGTTCTGGTTTTGCTAAGTATAGTTGTGCAATACGTTTTATTTAGAAACTAGAAAATATAATAACATTTGGAAATGCACAATATATGTACTTTATAAGAATGTTAATACTGTCTAATGTTTAATAAGATTTCAAATTATTTGTGGTCTCTAATATCTGTTCAGAATATCCCGTCAGTTTTTTGTTTGAAAAAGTTATCTCCTGTTACAGGAGGTATTCAGGAACATTAATGAATCTAAGCATTAGGAATGGTAGTAAAGTAATGGTTGGTATTCTTGGGGTTGTATAAAAAGCTTTTGGATATCATAAATACCCCTTACTGCTAACCTAAAAAGTGTCACCATTAGAAATTAAAGATTAACTAGGAAGTAAAGCAGAGAAGTTTTTTCTTTGAGGTCTTCTGTGTTAAAGCGTTATGAACAGTATGTTTTCTACCCAGTTCAAAAAGTCCTGCTGCACAATTCTTATTAGATTTGGTAACATGAAATAAGTATCATATTATTTTTATGAAGTGCAGAAAAAACACCCAGTGAAGAAAATCAAAACCAAATGGAAGCCAAAATTTCGTCCTCCAGCTGAGCTCAGCTTTGCTTCCCTCCTATTTTAAATTGCTAATGCTGTGGAGTCTGTTACTTTGCTGAAGGTGGATAAGTAAAGAATAAGACAAAGACTTCTATTAGCTTGTTTACTGCTGTGCTGCTTTATTGAGGATTTAAGAGAATTATTGATACACCTTTTATCAATAATTCCAGTATAACCTCTCTTTGTTGTAAGGTCAGTCCTTTTTCTCAGCAGTTACAATGCCTACTCAAATTGAGTCTCATTTAAGAGTGTCTGTTGGGTCAAAAGATTAACTGAAATTCAAGAATTGTATTTGCTAGGATTGGGGTGAAAAATCACTGCAAGGGTAACTTTCTAAAACATTTACACAAATAATGCAGTCTTGCCAGTAACAATTTACACTAGAATGGTGCTAAGATCTGTGTCTGGTTTACCTGAAGAATTTCCAAAGGAATAAAATACTTCTGGGTTTGGGTGTTTTTTCTCTTTTACTGGAAGAAAGGGTGAGAGTGATCAAAATATCCAAAGATTACTTTCAGCATGACTCATTCGTGTGGGAAATCTTAGCCTTACTCCCATAGGCAGTCTACTCTTTTCTCTGGAAAGAAATGTAAGAGCAAACCACAAATGCAAGAGTGGCATTAACTAGTCAAAATCAAGGCAGGATTAATAATGCATCTCTGATTTAAGAATTCAAGAGAGGTATGCAGGAAATTGAAGTTAAAATTCTCAGAAAAAAAATGAAAAAATATTTATTGATATAATTTTTTAAAGGGGCAAGAGCGGGAAAGATATTAATATTGAGCTATATTGTTTCCTTCAAAAGTACCATTTTTTCTTAATATAACCTTTTACTAAAGTTTCTAGGAAATAGACTCAAGGAAAACATGTTTATGTGAAATTATTTTAAAAATCTGAAAAGAATGCTTTCCTACTTATTGAATATCTTGATTTGATTTAATTTACAGGGATCCATTTATTCCTCTGCTACTCTTTCAGTCTCTATGAAATAAAGTATTGTCTCTACAGCAGTGAAAGGATTAGAGTAATAAACAACATGATTTTTTTTAATGTTTTAAAGCCTGGCATTCGAAAAGAGAATGTGAGAAAGAATATGCTTTCTTCTTTCCTTCTGATTATTTTTATCTAAGTGTCAGAGAAAAGCTTTTTAGTGTGAGATACTTTTCCCTGAGAAATAGGTGTAATCATTTATCTCAGTAATGACTGTCTTGGAGTGACTGTCACTTACGTAAAATGAAAGATTCCAAAACATGGAGGCTGGTGTCTTATACAACTTTCAACATAGAGATAATTTGCTGAAATTAAAATCAGACAAGATATCAAGGTCTGGAATAAGATCAGTTTATATAAATGCCCACAGAGACTGAACTGAGTATGAAAAGAGAAATTTGTTAAATTGTTTGCAAATTTGCAAGGTTTAAAAAGAGATATTTTATTTTAGGGTGAAAAATTCAGAAATACTAGTAATAATTTCTTCTCTGTTGTTATTTGAATTTTATTCATAAATCTTAAAGATATTGTGAGAGCAATTTAATTTCATGGTATTTCTGAATGGAAAGATTGTATAGATAGTGGTTAAAATCTGCGAACAGTTGCAGTCTTCAGCTGTTACCCTCTGTAACTGCATTCTCTCATTAGTCAATCAGCTGGTGAGAATGCTGTCTCCACAGTACTTCTGTGCTTCTGATCCAGCTATGCTTTTCACAATTAATACAAACCGAAGAGCACAAACTCCATCTTGTATTACTGAAATTTTCTCCAAAACACCTAGTGTTCTAGGACTTCTGGCATTTTTTTGTTTGGTGTTTTTTTTTTGGTTTTTAGTAACGACTTTGTTACTATTTCTTTCAAATCATGTTGGTTTTTTGATATGTATATTGAGGTGGAGCAAATACTGCCAGTATTACTGGTATGGAAACGTGTTGTGTGTTTCCCTCATCTCACAATAAGTTTGCTTGCATTTTTATTCTCTCATGGGTTTTCATATGGTCCTCTGTTACCTTTATTTTACAAAATACAAAGCAAGATTGGCGCTATTCCTTGCAAATGTGTGATCTTTTTACTTCTCTACAGTATAAGTGTATGGTTGTGGTTAATGTTCTTTATAAATAGAGAACACTTGAAAAATAGCAATAAACCTTGCTTTCTAAAAGTCCTTTCATTAGCCAATGATATTTCTACATCCAGGTACCTGAATGTCACTTAAATTTATAGAGAAATGTGAATTGGTTACTAGGCAAACAGATTTAGAAAATAAATATTAACAAGGTGAAAGAAAGCTATGATTGAATAATAGATGCTGGCTCACTTCTTATACTTGTAGATGCTCTGTAAAATTACCATTGAGAGCAATTTCATCAACGTGTAAAGAAGAAAAGCTGCTCATACTCCGAAGGCCACTTTGAACATACCAGCTATACAATATTCTCTACTCAAATAGCTTCAGAAAGGCACAATTCTTTCTAGCAGAATAACACTCTTATTGTTGCAGCTGACAGATAAGTAAAACATAAAGCAAATTCAGGATTTTGGTTCCATTTAGAACATATTTTCAGTGTTAATTTTAACACATAAAATATACAAGTAAATGAGACAGTGTCATAGGATATGTTCTGCCCTTTGAACAGGTTCAGTGCTTTCTTCTGTTAACACTTAGCAGTTGGTCTCTATTTTACACTGAGTTATAAATTTTCTGGTTTACATTTTTTAAATAACCAAATTTGTTCTGTTAGAAGGAAGTTGTTCTATGCCATCATCATATCAGATTAGAAACTATTCCTAGGCGACGGGAAAGGTAAGTCCATCAATAGATGAAAGAATTCAAAATTATGTTTCTTGCAGTTCATCTTCCTTTTTGTTGGTATAAATAGACAGCAAATTATCAGGCTAATGGGTTTCCCTTTATTCAATAAAGCACAATACTACCAGTAATAAATTTTAATAAATGGATGTGCAAGTAATTCTGGATGTGTTTGGAATATTAAATAATTTGAGGCTACTGCAATAAAAAAGGCAAGTCAATGTGTTTTTTGCAAGCTCTTCAGAGGTTTTCTTGAGGGATATCTTTTTTTGTTTGTTTTGTATAAGACTTTTTTGGCCTTTCTTCTTCAGCCACTTTCATTTCAGGGTACTTATGAATGGAAATACTTTATAGAACTTACTATAGCAGAGTTAAACTGCTATAGTAAGCATGTGTGGGAAGGGAAAGAACAGAATAGAGGCTATATATATGTTTCAATTCTCATCATGCTAGCTAACCATGGAATCTAGAATGCTATTGCAGCTCACAGGTATGGAAACATTGAGCTTAGATAAAGTTTTCTTTGGTCCCAAAATTGTTTTCTTCAATTGTATTATATTTAAATTTCCTGATAATTGATTTTTTTCATCAGCAAAGTAATTTTAAATCTCAAATTCAATATTCTGATTCCAAAACAGAAGTAAAACTTGAAAGAAGTTGTAACAAAAACCAAACCTCATTCCATCCTTCTGCCATCTTCCAAAAGAATTATTGTAACAATTTAATGATTTTGTTTTCAGTGTGAAGTTCATATTTTAGACTATGTTCCAATTTATTTTAAATTGGAAAACAGTGCTGTTTTAAAGTCTTTGTTTACATAGCTAGCCAGGCCATAATAGTAATGACGTTGTTTTTAATGCACAATGCTATAATCTTTAATTTTACTTGATTATATACTTTGCAAAGACTATACATAAAATATTATTCTGTTGAGACAGTCTTGAGAGAGATTGTTTTTTCCTCCTTAAAAATTTGGAATAAATAATAATTTGTGTGGGAAAGCTGTGTCAGTGTTCATATAGACACCAGGTTTTTCCATTTTGATTTTCTACATCTTACTGCTTGTGAAGATAATTATATTTCAGTTTGACTTGACTGTATGAATGGGAATCTATTCTAAAAGATTATTATAATAAAATGGAATGTCCATACTCTCTTTGCTCCCAGGTTATGTCTGTTCATACCATGTTATGTTACTGGCTAATGTGTTCTTCAAGGACTGTGTACTTTTACTTTTGAGTGATTAGTTGTTGTTGCTTTAAGTGTTCATAAAACTTGTTTACCAGATCTTGTATTCTCTGTTGCAACCTTGAGGTTTTGTCAATAATCCTGCAGATAGCATGAAACATTGTATTAAGCATAAAATAACTGCTAAATGAAGAATTGTGGACTGACAAGTTTAATGTTATTCTAAATATTTTGAAAGGCAGAGTAACAAAATCATAAGTAGTTATTTTACTACATTGTTATATTTTTATATATCAGTCTAGTTCTGTGAGAAGTATAGGCTAATTCAGATGTTTTCTATCATTTGTGAATAGTGTGCAATGCACAGCAGGGATTGATTTTAAAACATGAAGCCATATACCAAATCACAACATTTTGTTAAGATCTGCAAGTTTTTTTTTTTGGAAAATGTATATTCTGATCTCTTCTACTAAAACTGCGTTCACCCAAAAACCTATAAATGTAAGTGCAAGTGGAGCAGGGAGGGGGAAATGTTTCCATTGTAATACTTAACACACATATTATAATAACTCCTATTGTTATGGATTTAACATACACATTGTGGAATTCCTCTTGGTAAATTTTTACAGTATTATGAATTACAAACCACCCGAAAAGTATCAATGGACAGGGAGTAAGTTAGGAGGAAAAAAATATCTCAGCATGTTTCAATGACTGTTTGAGGAACCAAGACAGATCTGTCTATTTTCAGAAAATTACTTTCCGATCATCTGTGTTTACATACCCTCTGGGCTTAATTGCTTTTAGCATTGCTTCAGCAATTTCTTCTATAAAGAATGCCTTTTAGCCCCACAGAGAGTCTTGGTTGCAGAATGACCGTATTTTATGAATACGGTGCTGAAAAAGCAGCAGAACAGTTGAAGCCTATCAAATAATCTGAGCATTTTGTCAAGAGTTCAGAGGATGTTTGTAATCTTTTTTCTCCTCTTGGGAAGGGAGTTTTACAGTCCATAAACTTACTGTTTCCTTTTGAATTTGCAATTCTAAAGAAAATGAATTCTTCACTATAGCAAATAGGTACAAAATATGTATGTATGTAAATATGTAACTGGCATCTGGTAACAGGAAGTTATTAGATTTGGCACATTGATCCTTTTCATTTGCTTATGTAGCTTTTTTTTATGCCAAACTGTCTTGCATCTGATTCTATATCTTCATTATGTAGTTAAAATGACATAAACAGCTTTTGTGAAGAACCATGGCTATTCATGAGATATGTCCTGCACAGAACACAGCCTGTTTGCCTAGGGCGGCTAGGATAACTGCCAAGAAAAAGGACATACTAGTAAAATCAGACTTCACAGAAGCAACTCGGTTAAACACAGTTCATGCAGTATCTAAACACAAAGTGAGCTTAGGCATTGTACTCTGGCTCATCACGCTTTCTCAAAGGTGGAAAGAAAATGTTTGCCTTTTGTCTTTCCTATCTGATCAGTAACTTTGACTATTAACAACCAATTCCCTGTATATTATGAATGTCTGGACAATTTGTCTTCTGTCTTTGGAAGAATCATGAGGAACTCAGTCTGAGCTCTACATGGAGCATTGCCAAGATGTTCTGCGATAATGATCTGAAGCCTCTTCCAATTCCCTGCTGTCTGGATTCCTCTCTTCCCATCAATCAAGCATCCTCTGAGTGTGGCTTATTTACACTTTCTTCTTCTTGCTTAGTACATCCAAACTATATCAAATCTTGCTTGTGTTTCCAAATTGGTATTTCTTCCCTCTTTCTTGTTTTCCCTTTTTTTTTTTTTTTTTGCTGGTCTGACTGTATAAGTTCACAGCTCAGTTTCTGAAATGCACTTTTATTATTCATCCCTGAAAATCGAATATACTACTCATCTTCCTTTCCTCTTTAACATTATGAAACATAATTGCTGTTATAACTTACATTCCCATCACTTTACAATACCTTATTTCAAATTTGATCATTTGTTTTATTTTGCCATGGTTCTGTCTTTAATGCACTGTGCAGTACAGTCCCTTGTCCTTTATCTGTGCTCCGCTTTGATTTAGTTTGCTTTTTTAACTGTTCATCTTTGAATTCCCTCTTACATACTTTTTGTCTTTGGGTTTTGTTCTGCTCCTTGTATAGAGATTGTCTGCACTGAAATTATTAGCATTTAAATCATCATCCTTTTCAAATACACCTCCAGATTGTGGCTATAACTGTTGTTAGGATCTGAAAGAACAGAATTATTCAAATACTTTTCATTTACAAAAAACATCACTAATGGGCTGCTCTCTGAATTATGACTAGAACCCTTATTTATTTGTTGGTTTTCTGTTAATCTTATTAATATTATTATTAATTACTGCATATCCATTAAGACCACAGCAAATTTTAAAACTAGACAGAATTATTCAGATTTGTATTTTGAATAAAATGTATGCTCCTAATTTGTGTTAGTGCTGTTCAAAATCTTTTCTAATGCTTTGTGTAGTAAGTATGTGTGCAGGTCAATAGAATCTCTGTTCTAATATACATAATTTACTATGAAACTGAGTCAACATATCTATTAGGAGTCTCAAGACCTTTTTTCCATTTATAACAGTATTATAAGTAATGATATAGATGAGGAACTGTATCTGTGGACATTATGTACTGAGTAATTATAATATTATAGGACTACTGTGTGATCTTCTAAACCATGAAATACTTTTATTTAATGCCAGGGCATTAATTTTAAACTAAGTACAAATTCTCAACTTTAGGAGCTCTGAAAGGCATGCGAATATGTGAATGAGATATAACTGGAAGAAGTTTTTTTCTTACTCAAGAACTTTAAAATTTATAAACAGCACATAAGGAAAACATCAAGTGGGGTTTTGTTAGGTTTCTTTTAGCTAACCCATTCAGAAAAATGGTTCCTGTTGCCATTAACTTTTCTGACCAGTTTTATTTTAATTTCTTGGAGGTCTCACATATATCAATACAGAAAAACTGCTTCTGTGGTTTTAAAGTATCATTACTTTTGATAGTTGAAGTCATACTGACCTCTAGTATAGTTCATCTGTGGTACAAAAGATACTAATTCATGTGTTGGGGGACAGGGAAAGGGGGAAAAGGAGAGTGAACAAGACTCATTCCCAGACATTCAAGCTAGTTTGTGTTAAAGCTGTGTTTCAGCTATTGTGACAAGCAGGTGTGCACTGAGTCATGAGCTGTTTTCACAGGGAAATGCGTATGGCCTGCCAAAACAGATTACTCTGCTTTCTACAAAATTAGCCCTTGCAGAAAAGAACAAGGCATGTGCTCATACTTCATCGTGTAGCTCATGCTGTCTCCAAAAATACGACAGTACTTCTTGCAATGACTGCATCTTGCTTGTATTGGTTTACATAGATATTGTTAATTCTTGTTTGTTACTGGATAAAGAATTTTTAAAATTACATGTTTATTTAGATAAAGTTATATTCTCTGTTACAATATTGGAAGAACTGTTGCTGAGATCAAGTGATGGAATTTATTAATACCTGCATCAAGGTGCAATTGTTTTGCCATCAATTATTTTTTTACTTTGCCTCTCTCCTTTTCAGGGTGAGCTTATGTTCCAGCAAGTAACAGCATCATGCATGGGACTTACTATATTTTAGCCTGCTATTTTGTCACTTTGTTTTACTTGTGGAACCACAGAATGTAAATGGAGTATCACAGAGGGGATCTTTGGAGAGCTTACCATTCATTGCTTTGAAACTGAAAAGTATGTTTCAGGAAGTCCCTTGTTCCCTGCTGATGTAGGACATGTCAGCCACAGTGTTGGCAGTGCAATTTAGAAATTGCTGCATTTCCCTTTGGGCTTTCTCAGGATTGATTCTTTGAGCCATAAGGCTGACCTGAGATGCAAAGTTGTTATCTAGATCACTGTTGTTAAGGCTCATAGGATCATATAAGCTGGAAAGGACCTTAAGAGGTCTGTATTCCAACCCCCTGCTCAAAGCAGGGTCAGCTTTGAGGTCAGTGAGGTTGCTCAGGACTTTATCCATTTGGGCCTTCACACCCTACAGGGACACAGACTATTGACTGCTTGGCTCTCCTCACAGTGAAAAAGCTTTTCTTTATATCCTGTCTGAAACTCTCTTGTTTCAATTTATGCAAGTTATCCCTTGTCCTCCTGCCATGGACCACTGTGAAGAGCCTCGCTGTCATCTTGATATGCTACTTGATACTGGGGGCTGCTGTTAGGCACCTCTAAAGTCTTCCCTTCTCCAAACTGATCAAGCTCAGTTTCTCCAGACTGTCCCCACAGGGAAAGTGCTCCAACCTTGACCATTTTGGTTGCCCCTGCTGACAATGTCAGTTAGACAACGTCTCAAGTGTTGAGGGGACCAAAACTGGATGCAGTCTAACACCTGTTAATCCACTTGCTTAAGGAGTCATCTGGATTGCAGATTAAACAAAATTATGTTGGCTACATTTCATAAATGGGGCTTGATTTTCTACAGTAATTTTGTGGTCATTCCCTTGCCATTCAGAATGTCCTGATTCGCAATGGTAATTTTTTCATGCTTCATAATAAAAAAATAGTTATTTTTAGGTACCACCACCACAGTTTATACAATGTTTCTGACAGTTCCACCATTACAACTGTGTGGCAGAGAACCTGTAGGAATGCCTAGATATTTCCCCATCAGTCAGATTTCTGCGAGATTTCTGACAGATTTTCACAGAATTCCCTGACTCCCCAGAGGATTCTGTGAAAATTATTAACCTGTTTTTTGTTTTGCAACTTTGTGAAACAAATTTAGGATAAAATAATATACTCTTTCTGCTAAAAGATAATTTCAAAAAAATACATAATAGGACAGAACAAGGCAGAAAATTTTAACTTTCCAGTACGATTGCTTATAGGAAGCTGTTAGCTTGGAAATATCTTTCTCTGGTACTTGCATTTTTAAATGTTATCTCTTTAAAAATTAGCATTAGTATCTGTTCTGGGGTTTTGGTTGTATTTTTTAAAAAGATTTCTAGGAATTGTTTTCTTCGTTAGTGCATACAGCTACCTAAGTTAAAACATAAGCATACTACTGCCCATCCCCCAGACTCATGATTTTATGAAAGTCCTTGTTGTTTACAATGATATAAAAAATTGTTAAAGATTTAGGAGATACCTTTTTTTTTTTTCATTGATAAGTGCATGGGTACGTGTGGTTTGAGCTGTTTAGGAAAGCTCTTGAAGTCATAGAATGCATAGATTCTCTTTACCTCCAAAACCTAAAAAAGGCAATCTTCTCATTTTTCAAACATCTCACTATGCCCAAACCTGAGTCTCGGAATCTGGCTTCATGTTTTTCTTCACCAAAACTCAGTAAATCAAAACATAGATCATAGTTACTTCTGTTTAAAGATTATAGCTGCTGTTTCTGAAAAATGCAATCTTTACAAAAAGAAACTTCAGTGTTTTTGTATAAATGCGTAAGACATGCAGTGATGGCTGTCATCAGCATATTTCAGGATTGTTTTGGTTTCATTATTTCCTAGACTTTACTTAAATGACTTTGAAATCATGAAGATATTTAAAGAACAGAAACATCTGAAGAACTGGAAGCCTTGAAGAATGTTAGACTGTCTTTGTAGGAAGATACAGGTGTCTATTCGTTCAGGATTCAATCACAACAGCCTACTGTTTGCACACATACCTTATCGTAGCAACCTGTCAAGTACATATTGCATTTTTCTAAATGGTAGAGAGACAATTTCCAGCAGAAAACTCCAGGTTATTCCATGATCGCTTCTGTTGAGTGTAGATTCTTAATATTTGGTGAATAGTGTAAATGGGTTGGTTAATCCTGAAATTCTGATAGTATTCATTTTATGAAGGTGTGTGAAAGGTGTGTAAGTGATGTTCTGAATTTTGCCAAACATTCAATGTGAGTTGTTTTGTCTTTTGCATAGTTTTCATATTTAAAGTCTTAATGGCATTGTTTTCAAAGGGCTTTTATATATCACTGTTCTGAAATTTAGTCTTTGGGCTAGATCACACCTGTGCGAGTCTCTTCTTTCTTGCTTAGAAGAGGAGCTTTACAGTTGTGTAGCAATGGAACTTCAGCAGGGCAGGTGGATACACATATCAATTCTCCTAGATGTAGAATGAGTGTATAGCGCAAAAATATACATGTATTCAAGAAAATGCTTTCCCTTTCTTTCTAGTAATAGTGTCCCCAGATATTTTGCTTATCTTTTCTGATCTATGATGTCCACACTGTATATACAGAGGGAGCATTAGGTGTAGTATTAGGAGGTAAATCTGTCAGTTGGGTCTTATTACTACCCATATAGCCTTTCATAGAAAAAATAGGCAATATTCAAATTTGGTTTTGCAGTAATATCAGTAATAGAAGAAGAATAACAACATTTGCTTAAATAGAAAAGTAAGGCTGAAAGAAAGAAGCCTTAAGTGCTACTGTTTGTGGTACAAGTAAATAAATTTGACAGTGTAAATGAATGTGCCACTGAATAATATGAAGCAATTTACAGGCAGCAATTTAGTCCTGTAGTACTGATTAGATATGGAAGTGTTGAATTCATATTTTCCTTCAGATGTTTATGTGATGAAATCAGAATTTCTTTTTAAAAGAACATGTAAAATTCCGTAATCAATGGACCTGCATTAAACAAGGAAGAAAGTGGCTGCAGAATAACTGTATGCCCAAAGAATATTGGCAGTTGAGGATAACTGGTTTGTATCTTCAAAAATTGCTACAACTCTATGAATCAAAAATATATCTTTAAGGAGAAAATTTAAGTTATATCATGATTTTTTAAAAGAAAATAGATATTTATTAAATACTCTCAAACAACTGCTGCATAAGTGTATCTCGGTATGATTTTTGTTTTAATTAAAAATTTGGGAGCATTGCCTGAATTTTAGAATTGCAGAAGGCACACTTTTCGTATGAGAGCAAAAGAGAAATCCAATGCATTTTAAAACCCTCCTCAGTTATGAAATATATAAAATGCTATGGCAACATCTTTCTGAACATTCAGAAGAGCATAAGCAGGAGTTGAATAACAGTCAGTGTACCTAATTTATTTTTTTTCTTCATCTGCTTCTTGGTCACTGAAAAACATTATGGTTTGTGGCCATCTAGTGGTGAATCCGTTTTAAATAAACTAACCTCGTTCAAAATTTTAATAAAACACTCTTCTAGCTTTGCTGTGCAAAACTGAACTACAAAACAATTTTGGGGAAAAAGTAATTCTGTATATCTTTTTCTCTTTTGCACTAGTAGTATTTTGTACAGGAGGATAACATCCATGAAGGTAATTTCCTTCTTTTCTGTCTTTTTCTAAGACAAAACAATTTTTATGTTAAGACTTTCTTTTTAGTGGTCAATGTTAATGTGCGTGGGGTTTTTCCATTTTTATTCTGTAATTTTTTTTTAATGTCCAAGTCCTTAGAAGTAAAGTAGTGAAGATATTTCTTAGGCAGAAAATTATAAACTTTATGTTTCCAAGATACAAAAGAGTCTCTAAAATATCTTTGAAGTATACATCAATTCTGAAAGCAATTCATATTCCCTAGTATCTAGGATCCATGGGACATTTAGTAGACTATATGCTGACTCTCCTTATGTCCTTATTAATAAATTGCCTTGGTAATAAAGTTTTTCTAGGATTTGTCTCCGAGCAATGATTTTAAAATGGCATAGGAAAATTATTCTCACAAACAGAAGAGATTAATATAAGCATCAGTAGGAAACAGTGTAGTAGAAAAAATGTGGTAGGTCACATCTTGAATGAGATGTGTCTACATGTTTTATGAGACCTAGTGGACTTCAACATCTGCTAAGTCCCTAACAAATGAAAAATGGAAATTTTGTTTGTATTAGAGAAATAGTTCAATAAGCATATCAGTAGCATATGTAAGCATTTGTATTTCTTGTTTTCACTAGACAATAGCAAAAATCTGAAAATTTCGTGGTTCCATTTTTTTTCCGTAATTGGGAAATGGACTGTAAAATGGTTTTTGTGATGATTTTGCCTTTGCCTTTTATTTCTTTCATCAAAGTGTCATTTTTTCATATCTGACCATTCCAACTAGCAGTTCCTTCAATTTTCACGTAGACTTCTGCTTTTGTTTTTTTTTTAAAATTGCTGTAGACATTTCTTCTATTTAATTGTAGACTTCACCCAGATGACAGATAAGCGTAATAGAACAAAAATTATTTAAACTCACTATCAGCATGCCACCATCCATCCATTAACATTGAACATTGTATCAGGATGGTATTGGGTTAATGTATGTAATGATTTGTTTCATTTTCAGGTATTTGGAGTGGATGACAGCCAGGATTATAATAGGCCTGTTATCAACGAGAACCAGAAAGATTTAGTAAAAGATTGGGCTATAAATTCTGCTACAGTAGTGCTGGAAGAAAAAAGACCACTGAGTACAACTGGATTTCTTGACACAGAGGTAGAATTTAATTTTTGATGGTCTTCTTTTTTCTTCCACTAAGAGAGAGCACTAATAACTGACCAGTAAGTGTTAAACAGCAAACAAAACCTTGCCTAGAAAACATTAGCTCAAATCTCTAAGTATTTTATTTTTCTTGGGTCTTTATTGCATTGTCAAAACTTCTGTCAGAGACAGGCATGCTACATTGTGAAGGTGCACTAACACTAGTGTATTGGAAATGTAGCAGGAGCTTCCTTGCAACATATTTACGACATAACGCTTGCACAGTATATGCTTCTTGTAAGTTATGCGGCAGAACTAAGGAATAGCTGATATGTTTTATAGCCCAAATCAACTATATTAAAGTTCAGAAATGAGGTGTATGCATTTAATGAGTGATACAAAGTCATCTAGGAAAAAAATGGTGGATAATACATTTCAAACTTTTTTCCAAAGCAAGAGGACTTTGGCTTTTTGTGTTCACAGTATAAGTTCTCAAGTGAGATGCCACTCATGAGAAGTTTAATCAGTTGGTGAAAGATTAGGCAAAGGAAAGTGCCTGTTCTTTGTATATGACTCAAAATATGCGCACAAGCTAGATGTTAATCATATTTCATATTGAAATCTTGGGAGACATTTTGATATAGTTGTGATGGATACACTATAACTTAAAATGTGTTGGTAGCAGAACGGGCTTACACCGGAGCAGAATTAACCTGGTAACAGTCATGAAGCATTCCACACTTAGTTCTATTTGCCATGGCAAGCTGTTTCTGAAGTATGATCCTGTACATTAGCAAACTTAATAAATAATCAAATTTTCTGGAGTATATCAAGAGCTTAAAGTATGAGTTTGTATGCCTGCTATGCAAATATATTGGTTTTAATATGTAGGAATCTGTTCCTCTTAGAGAAGGTGTGCTTTATCATGTCTGTATTTTAGCTACTGTGCAATCTTGATACACTAAGGATGTTGTATCTACATTAGTATCTTTGAATAGTTTCTCTAAGGTTACTGCTTCGGGCAAATTATTGCCATACAGCATGGGCATATCATGTGGAAGAATTTGAGAAACTTTTCCGTTCACCTTGCCTCTTTGCATGAATCTATAACCGCAGTTTTTCTTTCTCCCTTTTCATGCCTTTTGCAGCATTCAGCTCTTTTGAGCTATATCAGTTTTCAAGATTATTAAAAGTATTAATATTTTTCCATTTCTGTAATTTCATAAGCAAGAGATGATCTATTTTATGAACATAATTGAGCTTTCCAAGTGTCATATTTTGCAAATAACAGGGTTTGACTTTAGAAGACTGAGACATCTGCAATGATAGGCAGGTTTAAGAATCCTGGCAATGGCATGCTAAAACTCACTTTGATTTAGGTTGAAATTACAATGAACGGTGCCTTTTTATTACTGTGGGTGCTTTGCTGAATAAAAAGCTCCTAGTATATCGGGAAAGGAATGGGTTATTTGGCATAGTCTTAATTTGCAAGATTATTACGAGGCATGATAGGAAAAAAAAAACGAAAATTGTTGGGTAGGTAAAGGAGAAAAACTGAGATAAGCAATGTATATATAGCAAGAATTAGTGTAAGAGGAGATGAGCATAGATGAAGATGAAAAAAGCTTACTAGAGAAAGTTAAAATATAAATTGGTTGATATGTATGTAGAAGTAAAAGGTAAGCTAATTAAGAAAAAAGAGGTGTGTATAGTAGTTTCATAATGGGAAAACAATGATGAGAATGATGACTGAGAGAATATTCTAGTATTTAAAGTCTCTTATTACCAAAATTTACACTTGGTTTGTTTTATCATTAGAAAGGAAAGAAACAAATGTGTTTGATTTGTAAAGTACATAGGTATGACATTCTCATTATACACAAACTTTACTCCTTGTGGGTTTTGGAAGACTTACTGCATTACTGAGCTGCAGATCATAACTTAATAACCTTATTGACAATCCTGACTAAATAGTCAGTTAACCTCAGGGGAGCTCAGTGTTCCAGGCTTGCATCAACTCAGCTTGTTCCAGCTGCCCATCACAGTTGTATCTATAGATGATTTAGGAGAATAAGATGAATTCAGAACATGATTGACACAGAAGATTAATAAAATAAAAATGTTAAGATATTTCAGTTCAGGAAGATGGAAAAGATGGTTTGGGAAACTATGAAAATTTTATAAAAATTATTTTGGGGTTGAAAGATTATTTTGAACTTAAATATCTTAACTTTACAGAAACCTATGAAGTATCATGACTATCCAGCATGCTTGGGAAGGACCTAAGGGCTGCTTTTCTTTTAAAGCAGTTCTCAGCTTTTCTTTTGATGTGACAGCAGTACTATGGAGTAGTGTCTGTCATGAAACTAAAATGTGGAGTGAGTGTCTGACACAACTGGATCGAGCTTGCATTCACTGGTTCTTGCTGTTTCAATGCTTACAGATAGGCGATAAAAATACTAAATCTGTCTATATAAGATATTTAAATGTTTTTATTTTCTGTATTATAAGCTGACACTTGCCAGCCAAGGTAACTGTGATTTAAGAACAAAAGCTAAATAAGATAGAGAGCAAAGAGAATATTATTATTGATGTTACGGTTATTATTAGTTTTTCTTACTTTGTCAGCTTGACTAATACAAATACTGCAGACATTTGGGCTATGATTTATCCATCCAGCTTCCATTTAATGGCCAATAATCTATGGTTTATACACATTGTCTTTGATATGCATCTTAACAACATACCTGGGCTTTGTTTAGTTTGTGGGGTTTTTTTAAAGGTTTTCTTAAGAATGCAGCACAGTTAGAAACCTGGTTCTGCATCTGCAGGGCCATCAGTGCCATTGACTACATTTCCTTTTCCTACTTTGAATGCCCATTTCATGTTTGTCCCACTGCAGATAAAATAAATAATATTGCTGACATTCTGAATACTGAATAACTTAATTCCAGTAAATATTTGTTATATTGTTTCTTAGAAGCAGAGAACTGCTGTGTGTATTTAGAAGCTGTATTTCCCTTTGTTTGTCCTTTCTAATGACACTCATTTTCTGCCCTTCTGTAGAGCAAACCATTCAATCTGAAGTTTCATACTTACTTTTTGTTTGAACTTAGATGCTATACTGGAATGTAGGATGATTGTCTCACCAATGTCATATGGCTGTGAAAAGACAAATATGGGTACCCTGGAAAATGTATCATTGGTAGAAAATAGCAGTGTTGTCGCCATACTAGAAACTGTTGGTAAAACTTCCTCTGACATACTGGCACTGGAATTGTTACCATTCTTTAAGAAAGGCAAATAGAACACTAGAGATAATTCAAAGAGGTCTATTCAGATTATTAAGGGAATGGACATTTACCTCAAAAAAACAGAATGACAGAATTCATTTAGTCCAGTAAAATAATACCCGAGATGGGTAAAATTGCTGGGTTTTTCTGTATTAAGTGGCATAAATGGCGATATCAGCGTTGTTCCAGGAACAAATGTGAGGACATAACATGAGCATGGAAATTTGGAAAAGGATCATCACCCCTGGAGCAATATGGTTCTGAAGCAGATGGAGTGGGGAGGAACTAAAAGGACTGCTTTCAAGATGACACTTCAATTTATGAAAGGATGGCCTAATATAATTCATAGAATAATAGACTGGACCTTAAAATCCCTTGGGAAGTGACCTTAAAGATCATCTAGTGGCAACCTCCTTGCCATGGGCAGAGACACCTCCACTAGACCAGGTTTCTCAAAGGTCCACCCAGCCTGGCCTTGAACACTTCAAGGGATGGGGTATCCACAGTTTCTCTGGGCAACCTGTTCCAGTGTCTCACCACCCTCACAGTAAAGAATATCTTCTTAATGTCTCATCTAAATCTACCCACTTTTAGTTTAAAACCATTACCCCTCGTCCTATTGTTCTACTCCCTGATAAAGAGTCCCTCCCCATCTTTCCTGTAGGCACCCTTGGAAGGCTGCTATAAGGTCTCCTTGGAGCCTTCTCTTCTCCAGGCTGAAGAACCCCAACTCTCTCAGCCTGTCTTCATAGGAGAGGTGCTCCAGCCCTCTGATGATCTTTGTGGCCTTCCTCTGGGCTGACTCCAAGAGGTCCACATCCTCCTTATGCTGGGGAGCCCCAGAGCTGGATGCAGTGCTCCAGGTGGGGTCCCACAAGAGTGGAGTAGAAGCGGGAAGAGAATCACCTCCCTCAACCTGCTGGCTGTGCTTTTTGAGGCAGCCCAGGATGCAGTAGGGCTTCAGGGCTGCAAGCATATATTGTTGGCTCATGTTGAGATTCTTATCAACCAACACCTCCAAGTCCATTGCAGAGGTGCTCCCAATCCGTTCTCTGCCCAGCCTATATTTGTGCATGGGATTACCCTGACCCACATGCAGAACCTTGCACTTTGTTGTGTTGAACTTAATGAGGTTTGCACGGGCCCACCTCTCAAGCTTGTCCAGGTCCCTCTGAATGGCATCCCTTCCTTCCAGCGTGTTGGTAGCACCACACAGCTTGGTCTCATCAACAAACTTGCTGAGGGTGCATTCAATCCCACTGTCCATGTCACCAACAAAGGTGTTAAACAGCACTGGTCCCAATACTGACCCCTGAGCAATGCCACTTGTCACTGGCTTCCACCTGGGTATGAGCTGTTGACCCCAACTCTTTAAATGCAACCATTCGGCCAATTCCTTGTCCACTGAGTGGTCTATCCATCAAATCTGTGTCTCTCCAATTTAGAGACAAGGTTGTCATGTGGGACAGTGTCAAATACTTTGCACAAGTCCAGGTAGATTATGTCAGTTGCTCTTCCTTTATCTACCAATGCTGTAACCCCGTCATAGAAGGCCACCAAGCTAATGACTGGAGATTATTGGAGTATGTGTCTGAAAAGCTGCCTGGTTTTTTTCCATTCAACTTGTTGAAATTTATATTTTAAAAAATATTATTCTGCTCTGAAATGCAAATTGTTGGAGATGCTTCCAGGTGGCCCATGGTTGGGTTTTTTTTTCAGATGTAGAGCGAAGCCCTAAATCTTCAGGCTAAATATTAAGTCCACAGAAATCTAGTGGTATGTTTTCTGAAGGTCTGTTACTCCAATTTAGTGTGTATATGTGAAAAGCCAAAGTTAAAATGCTGGTATCTCTTATGTAAAACCAGCTTTTCTGAAAGACTAGGAAATTCCTCTTGATATTCAAGAGAACATTTGGAGGATTGCTTACTTGAGAGCCTGTAAGATGCAAATTTATATGGATTATAGGAAGAACATAAGTATAACTAAATGTGACTTTTTTAATGCGTGTTTTATAAAACTTTCACCTGTTGAATGTGCTTAAACTACTATCAAAAGAAACTGTTTTTCATAGCTTTGTTGTTTGTGCATATGTATAGAGAGAGTTGGCAAAGCAGATTTACATCCACTGCTATGTAGAAAATGGCTTTTTGGCAGTGTAATTACTTTCAGAGAAAAGTAATTTATCATGTTGCTTTACCACAGTTAATCTGCAAAGTCTTAATGTATTTCTCTATTGTGAAGTGGAACTCAGATTTCCGTTATGTATCTTACCTGTGTCTCTGAAATTGGTTGGGTGGTACACAAGGAAATAGTGGGAGCTTTCTGTAGCAAAGATAATTGGGCCGTCTGTCATATTTGGTTTTGGCTGTATTAATTGTTTTACTAAAGATGGAAGTTCAGTAGTACAGATAGGAAACAGAAAAGAAATTTTAGAGATATGAAAATGAAGTGAGGCTTCAGCAGTAGTTGTCAATGCATAAATGCACTTTTTTGAATGGCATTTTTGTAATACTCTTTCTGGCACCCTTCTCCTTGCATTGTGTTCAGAAATGCCCATTAATAAGAGAAACATTGAACTAACTGCCTTTGCTGTTATTAGACTTGATTTTATAGTGTTTTGATTCAAAGAAACGAATTCAAAATGTGGAAATTTGTATAATAGTTCAAATAAATGATTTGGTGCATTTCTGACTTACTACATTTGTAATATTCTGAAAGAGATTCATGATGTTGCACTTGTTTGCATTAAATAGGGTCACTCTTACTCAGGAAACATTCAAGATCATAAATTCAGGTCTTCTGAAATGTCTAAGTAACTTTTAATTTGAAAGAAGTCATCAAGCACTAGATTATATTGTTCACCACTCCATTTCTGCAAAATAAATTTCATAAAAGTTATGGAGTTGGTTCCTGGTCAAAGACTAGCACCCCAGAGTCGCCAAGGTGTTCGGCAAAAATCAGCATTTTGAATAGAAGTGTCAAGATTTGAACAGGCAGTAGAGCTTCAGCTAACCTTTGAAATAGTTTCTACAGATTTCCTTGTTAGGGAAGTTACTGGTATCTCTGTGTCCCTTCCATCTCTTTTGTTCGTCCTTAATTGTGATTTCTTGTTTGACTTGCCTGTTGTTATGTAATTTTGGAACTTTAGTCGATGACTTCTGTTATTTACAGTGCTTTGCCTTTTGAGTCCAATAAATTAGAATATGTAAACTTCTATAAAACCTTTGACAGTGTGTGTCACGTGTGCACGCATGCCCCTGTGTGTGTGTGCGCATGTGCACACTATCTGTTTTTGGAGATGTGAGTAAGAGAGGCTATAGTATATTGGATAAAACAGTAAAATTGCATTATATTTAGAAATCATTTTCTGATTAAAAAATACTTAAGATACTATAATATAAGAAGATGGTTTAATTTTATATTTACTTTCATTAGACTTTAGAAATTTTTGAGGTTTCAAAAGACTTACCATTGAGAAAGTAAATTGATTTCTTTTCTAGGTTAGCTGCAAAAAATGATCAGATAATGGTTACATTAACTTCACTGTTACCCAGTAGGATGGTTTAAACTAATCTTTGCTTCTTTTTTTATTTACACTAAACAAATGATCTGATCTTCCTTTCCTTTCCATCATAAATTATCTTACTCTTTCAGTCCTTAAGGTAGTCTTTCTGTAATGAAGTAAATACAATATTTCATCTGGACAAGAGGGTCTTCTAAACTGGTAAAATGTCACTTTCTTGTCTTCCTGAAGCACATTTTTATTTTTTGAACACAAACCCCCCTACATCCCTTGTTTGTTTCCTGCTCTTTTTCCTGAACCGAGGACTGAAATTAACCAATTTTGAAACTAGTACATGTTTGAACATATTTTATATAGGTTCTGATATTTATTCTCTGCAGTAGGAATGGCTGCTTGTTCTGTACTGATTCTGCAACTGTCCAGATTTTTTTTTGTTTGCCATTCTAGAGCTGTTAACTCTAAAATTTATTGAGGTAAACTCCTTTTTCAGCTTCTTCCATGCAAATAGTGTTTGACATGTCTAGTCAGGAAAAAAAATTGAAAGAGGACAGGCTTCAGACAGTTGTAATTTTTCTTCTGCTTCTCTTCCTTAGGAAGGTTCTGCTGCCCCTGGAGGTAAACGCTGGGTATCACAGTGGGCCAGTTTGGCTGCTAATCACACACATCATGACCAAGATGACATGAGATTGGAGTCGTCTGTGCCAGCTCCATTAGAAAACGGTATTAAAGGCTGTTCTTGTTGTTATCATTTCTGCTGAAGAAACCTGTGAAGGGGAAAAAAGAGTGATTGTGTACCTACCCAAGTAGCTTTTTTACTCTTAGTACCACATTTTCACCTGAAGTTCTTCTGTGTTGTTGAGGAGAAACAGCATAAAAACGAGCTCAATGGTGTTGTTTGGTATGCCAGAAGAGTGCCAATATTAAACTGAATGTTATGAAAACAAAAAATACAAACTATTTAGTATTAAAGAAACTTACACTTGAATGCCACTTGGGTTAGTCTGCATAGTATGTTTCTTCCCTTACATCTTTCTTGGTAATGGCCCCAAATTGACTTTAATAGATTGATTGTTAAACAGTCCAACCTGAGTCTTCATTATTCAGTCATTATTCAGCTGAAGCATAGTATACTTGAAAACCATAAAACCTTCTCCTGAGCAATGAACAACTTTTTCTTCCTTTCTTGTGAGTGCCAGAGTGTATAAAATTGACTGGTAACTACAAAGGGACATCATATTATGAATGCTTCATATTCTGAAAGTGATATGTTGTTTAGTGATCAAGAAGTACCTAATTATCAGTCTACCACTTGGGAGATGTTTTTGTCCTGCAATTTAAGCATTTCCTCTTATTCTAGCTGACTTTGAAATGTTCAGCATCAAAGTAAAATTTAAAAGATTTTTAATTATGGGGGGAAAAAATGTGATTTAGAAGTAGAAATGTTTTCCTGTGTAAACCACTTCTGAAGATATACTACCAGCTACGTAGCATTTCTAATAGCCTCATTAGACATCAGTGAGTAGAATAAATTGGGGTTTTTTCTATAGATTTGAGCATCTTTTTAGTTTGTGGGGTTTTTTTGCATTTTTTTACCCAAAAAGTTACATTTGCAACTGTAATGCATGTTCCCTATTTTTTTTTTATTGTAGCTGCTGGCTTTCTTCACATTTTCAAGAATCTGTATGTCTGTTACAATTTCAGAGCGAACTACATCTTTGACCTATAAGGTAGTCTCTCTGAAGACTGCAGTTTCAACTGATAAAACCAACCAAAACCCCAATATTTATATTGTTCATATTTTTCTGCCCAAATTTTAGGTTTCTTGATAAATGTAGATAACTCCCTTTGTTCCTGGCCCAGGGTACATAATTGAGCCATTGTCTGAACTGCCCAATCTTGAATCCCATAGGCAATAATATTTTTTTTTCCTTCAAATTCGCTCTATTTCTCCTACAACACACCTTGACTTAGTTGTAACTAATATATGCACTTTCTAAGTGGATTTGTGATTATTTTATTGCCCTCAGATTTCATATAACACTAATCAAGTCACTTAGATACCTTCTATGCTCTTTATAGAGATCTTACCCGTACAATTTATTTTTTACTGTAAAAAAGCCAGTTGACTTCTTCTCAAAAGAGTTAGCTTTGGATTCTCTGTGTTATTCTGGCACAATGAAAGTAAGAGAAAGAACATGACTTTTAATTCTACGGTGAATAAATAAGTTGACTACTTTGCCAAAAAAAAAAAAAAGGTGAAACTGAAATATTATTGGACATTTCTCCACAAATGAAGCTGCTGTTATGTATTGATTAGTAACTTCTTCTATTCAGATTTGTATTCAGTGGATGCAAGTATAGTTAACCATGTTTAATTAAATGATTCATCAGATACAGTTATTTTTTGGATAATTTATTCTTGAAGTAAGTTCACATGGTTTTAAAATTATAGAAGGTGAGGCCGTTTATTAAAGTAAGAATAAAATACATTGCAACTTCATCGTCTCATTTCACTTTTTGCTGAAGTTTACAAAGAAATTTTGCTTTTGATCTTCCATAAGGCAAACTTCGATATTAATGCATGGAAGAATACTTACAAGTGACTGCTGCTTCTATAGTAGATTTTCCACTCATCGTAGCAGTTGAACTTTGTATAGGATACTAAAAGTCAATGGAGGTGGAAAGGGAGAGATTAAATTATCTGATATACCTTGTACATGGAATACTGGAAATCAAGAGCAACATTTGCACTTGGATCAGTTATACATACAGAGCACTTAAAATCATACCTGTTGAGACTGATCTTTTGGGTGGTTAACTAGGGGGGTTGGTCTCTTTTTTTTTTTTTTTTTTAGTACTCTTTTAAATTGTCACTTTCAGGTGGGACACTAACTAGGAACTTCTTCAGAGAGATGAATGCTTCTTTTACCATTGTAAGAACTTGATTCTTTAAGTGAAGCAACTACTGCACAGTGTATACCCATACTGCAAGAGTTCTAAAATACTTAGGAGAAATCCAAAAAATATTCGAGCACCAAAGGTGTAATGAAAATACAATTTGAAATGTATTCAATTCACATAATGTGTCTTGCTGGCTTTAGAAATCTTAGTAGTTAAACTTCACTAACATATGTGGCCAGAGACAATGCTGAACAAATCCACATCTATCTTCTACTAAAGAATGAAATTCAGCAAGAAGCAAGTTACATGCCTAAATACATATAAAAGACTTGATCTGGTAGGCATGTCTGAGAGAAGTCAGTCGTAACCAATCAATTGGTTTTCATTGAACCTCCAATGTCTTTATAGTTTCCAAGAAAAATAGTCCACTAGAAAACCTTGCTTACGTTTCAGAGATACCTTCTACTTCTCAAATGAGTGTTCTAACATACAGTATACAAAGTATATACAGAAAAAAGGTGTGAGTCATTGTGTATTCTTTATCAAAGATGTGACACTGTACAAAGAGAAAAGAAAGATTGAAAAGCTCAGATAGCAAGTAGCAGATACATACAACTGTACAATATGAACCATTGCATCTGTACAGTATGATTGTTGATATTCAGTTAAATGCTTAGAGACTTCTTGCAGAGGGGTAAGCCTGATATGTTCCAATTTATATTCCTGGAACAACCAGTGTTGGTGACAAGCCTTGACAGAAAGATCGCAACAGGGTAATGCAGAGCAGTTGTTTATAGATCTCTCCTGGTGAAAAGTGAATCGACAGATGTGTGTTAGTAAGTATGTCACGTTATATTGCAACCACTGGCAAATGAACTTACGAAAAGTAAGTTATTTTCTAACTAAACATTCAAATTCAGAGCAATTAATAGAGAAATTAATATTATCTCTTGGTAATAAAGTTTTGTTTCTGACAGCACAACTGCTATGTTTGTTAAATGGGCAAGGAGGGCACAGTCATCATTGGAAAAATAAAGTTTCTAAAATGGGAATATTCACCATGAATTATTCCTCGCAGCAGTTCATGAGATGGCCGTATTTTTCTGCCTAAAGAGCATTCTATACATCCTAAGAATTCAATGAAAGTGCTAAAGCGGTAGTACTGCCTTATTTTGATGCTTTTTATACATTTTCTCTATATTTCTATACTACCATGTCTTGTTTGGGTTAAAAGCATTCTTTTTGCTCTCTCAACCATAGTATTTTCTTTCTTCATGAGTAGGGCTTTTCAATACTGCTGAAAGAGTGTCTCCCAGCACTGCAGCCTCTTCCTTGAGGGGAGGTCTAGCAGGGAGAGGCTGTAGGACCTTGGCGAGACAAGATCTTGAGCAATGGAACAAGCAAGTAGGGAGGAAGGAGGGGGATCTTACTCTACTCAGTAGCTTTGAAACCTGGTGCTGAATGTGTTTAGGAATGTAAGACTTGCTTTCCACTCCCTGTTTTAATGGTTTGCTGATCTAACAGTGATTTGTTGTGTACATATTTTAACCTACTGTGGGAGCTTTAGGTTCATATTTGGTCCTAGTCTACACTGCTGGCTCAAAGAGATGGATTTCAGGGACAGCATATCTCATGTAGCTAAATTTCTTGTATCTATGAAAACTTTCCTTTGTATATGAGAGTGATCCTAGCCCATATTATGTAACATATATACGGAAATTACAATTAAGCAGGAAAAAATACCATAGTCCCTCTATAAGAATGATACAAATGTTCCTGAAGTGTTCCCTTTCCCAGTATACAGTCCCAGAGTGTCACCGAGGTGCCCAGGATGTCATACAAACAGATTGTTTTATTACAGCCAAAATTATTCATGGTTTGGAAGAAATTCTGCCTGTTTGTAGCAGACCAGGAAGAAGTGTTGTTCTGTCTTTGCACTCTTACCCTGCTTCTCTAAATGTGCTAGTTTTAGGTAGTATACTTTTGCAAGATGGCTTTTTCTGTCCTGGTCACATCTCTGTGATAAACCAGAAATGGTTTATTGCAGTAATTCCATTGCAATCTTTTAGACATTGCTTTGATAGACACATGCTCAGCATCAGCACTTTCACTGAATTTCACTGAATTATTAGAGTTGGAAGGGACCGTAGAGATCATCTAGTCCAACTGCCCTGCTGAAGCAGGATTGCCTAGAGCGTGTTAGAGCATGTTACTCAGGGCTGCATCCAGGCAGGTCTTGAAAATCTCCAAAGAAGGGGACTCCATGACCCCCCTGGGCAGCCTGTTCCAGGGCTTTGTCACCCTCACCGTGAAGTAGTTTTTCCTCTTTGGATTGTATAGAATGAACTGTTCTTTTATATGAAACTCTAACATTCTACTTCTAGTAATACAGAAATTTTTTATATATATGTAATTTTTTAAATGAGAGATACCCATCCAAATGGGTCAAAGTCAAATGTCCATCAACTGAGATTTTAAAGAATTTATTAAATGTTTTTAAATGTATATTTGTCTAAGTATAATTCATCCTGCCAAAGAACAGAGGGATGGACTGACAACTTTTTTCAAGTCTGTTTTATGTTGCTTTATTAGTCTTACACAGTTGTAAGAATTAATGTTTCTGTTCACCTTGCTATTGAATGACTTCTTGGCTATTTTTTTCTTTTTCATTTTTAGATGCAGACATCAGTGAGTCTGGTATTTCTGTTAGAAGCACTGGTTCAGCTGCTTCTATGACCAGCCAAGGTGAGCGAAAGAGGAGGACTCTTCCACAGCTTCCCAAAGAGGAGAAAGTGAACGACAGCTCAAAAGCAAAAACTGCATCTCATCAGAGATCAGAAATAGGTGAAAAGCAAGACACTGAACTTCAGGAGAAAGAAACTCCAGCTCGTGCCTCAGATGCTGACAGCAGAAGTATAGCCAAGTCAAGCAGAACAAAGAATGGTCTTTCGCCCAAAGCTACTGGAGACAAAGTTTTTTCTTTCCCCAGCTCTTCCAGTAAAGAGAGATTTGAAACTGGCAGAGAAACTTCTGTGGTGAAACAAGCTTTAGCAAAAATTCAACAACAAGAAAGAAAGGAACAAGGACACTGGACACCCACAAAACTGTCCTCTACAAAACCTGCTGCAAACCATCTTGAGAAAGGTAGGGAAGACATGTCACCCAAAACTTCACATAATCAAGACAAAGATCCTGCATATGTTCCAGATAAAGCAGAAATGAAGTTGCCACAGAGTGAGGGAAAAAGAAGAAAAAATGAAGAAACTATTAAAGGACAAAGTTCCAAAGCATCTGGAGGAGAAAAAAAGGAATCTTCAAAACCATTAGTGAGGCAAGGTAGCTTTACTATAGATAAGCCTAGCACAAATATACCTATAGAACTTATTCCTCACATTAATAAGCAAAGTGGATCTGCTGCCCCTTCAGCATCTGGAAACAGGATACGTGACAGAAGTGATTCAATGGACACTGATTCCAGTCTAGATACAACACTCATTTTAAAAGACACAGAAGCTGTAATGGCTTTCCTTGAAGCTAAATTGCGTGAAGAAAATAAAACTGATGAAGGCCCTGAGACTCCTAGCTATAACAGAGATAATTCCATATCACCTGAATCAGATGTAGATACAGCCAGCACAATCAGTCTCGTTACTGGTGACACTGAAAGAAAATCCACGCAGAAGCGGAAGAGCTTTACAACCTTGTATAAAGATAGGTGTTCCTCTGGTTCCCCTTCAAAGGATGTTTTAAAATCTTCTGCAGCAAGTGCCAGAGAAAAGATGGAAAAGAAAACTAAAAGTCGATCTTCAGATAGTGGGTCTAGAGCTGACGCTCGCAAAACTGTGCAATCCAGTGGAAGAATGAGACAACCATCAGTGGATTTGACAGATGATGACCAAACATCTAGCGTACCTCATTCTGCCATTTCTGATATCTTATCATCTGACCAGGAAACCTACTCTGGCAAATCACATGGAAGAGTTCCTTTTGCCTCAGCAGATGAGCTTCTACATTCAAAAATGGAAGGAAAGGCATCTAAATCAAAAACCTCTCCTGTTGCACTTGGGCAATCTAGTAAATCTACCACTCTTCCAAGACCTCGTCCTACAAGGACTTCTCTCTTGCGCAGAGCACGGCTTGGTGAAGCCTCAGATAGTGAGCTTGCTGATGCTGATAAGGCTTCAGTGGCTTCCGAAGTGTCCACTACAAGTTCTACATCAAAACCTCCATCGGGGAGGAGAAATATTTCCAGGATAGACTTACTTGCTCAACCTCGCAGAACTCGACTTGGCTCTTTATCAGCACGTAGTGATTCTGAAGCAACAATAACTAGAAACACTGCCTCATCTCGTACCCCAGAAGCTATTATCAGAAGTGGTGCAAGGTTAACATCAGCAGGAGACAGTAATAAAGTTTCTGCTAGAACTCGAGCCAATAGTATTTCCCGACTTTCAGATTCAAAATCCAAATCTTTGGCTTCAGCTCATAATTCTCCCTCAGGTATGTGAGATTATTTGAACTAGTCTTACACAATACTAGATGTTTTGCATATGTGGATTCATTCATTCATTTGTTTATTTATTTTTAAGGACCATTTTATATGTAACATTTGTTGAGTTTCAGCTAATGCAGTCTCTTTTCGGAGGAGGAAGCTTCCTTGGCGGTGCTTGTGGATGTTTCTCACTTAAAGGATTATAATTTCTTGTCTTTGTGATTTTAACTGTTTGAATATTTATTTTTAACTGGAAACCAGTAACAAAGACTTGCATTGAGACATTCAGATGTGGCAGCACTGATTTGCATTAGCAAAAAAACAGAGCAGAGATGTCTTTGCTCAGGTCATAGTAGTAGAAGTTCAGAAAGTCAGCAGCACTTTTTACTACATAGAAGATATAATATTAATTTGTAAGGTAGGCTTGTAAATATGCTGAACAGCAAGTGCTCCTTGAGGTATACCCTGAGCATCTGTAGAATAATTGTATTTATAATTTAAGATTAGCTTACATAATTGGAAGGGACCCTGAACAACCTGATCTAGTTGAAAATATCCCTGCTCATTGCAGGGGGGTTAGACTAGATGACCTTTAAAGGTCCCTTCCAACCTAAACTATTCTGTCATCTACAAAAACAAGGTTTGTTTGGTAAGAATAATAACAATTAAGTAAAAAATGTAAAAATTAAACACAAACACTACCTAACTAATTATCATAAAGTTAAGTAATTTATATTGAAATATTTGCTTGGCCTTGGAGTAATTTCTGTTCTTTGTTCCAAATCATTACAATTTGTCATTTCATCATGATTTCGAAATCATGTTAATCTCCTTTTGTGTGATATTTCCTTTACTATAATATTGTCATATCTATGGAAGGAGTAATCTGTGTAACTGATTAATTTTAACCTCCTATTCTCTTACAATACAATTACTTACATAATACTTTTAAGTGCAAGCAGTGTGACAGGCTGTGAGTTTTTTTTCCAAGAGCAATATTAAATCAACCAAGGTATAGTGTAGTAATTCTAAATAAGTCAACTTTCATTTGTAAAGAACATCTGAAATTTATGTCCTCTTGCTTTTTGAATTGTCCTACTACCAGACTGACTATATTTGAAACCAAACTAATCTAAGAAAAAAAAAAAAGCTTCCAGTGCTGTGTGTTGCTACTGGGATTATGTGTTCTTTACTGCTTCCCATTCAGAGTTGATATAAACTTCTGTGATACTTAAATTTCCCACAATCCTACTGCCCATTTGTTGTTTGTATATTATAATGTACCTTCTTAGCATTCTTAGCAGTGCTTATTCCCCATCTTTTGGCTGTGTCATTTATTAGTTGAATAGTAATTTCTGAAGAGGTAATTTCTGAAGAGGTACAAATGAGGTGTTAACTGAACTATAAAGTTGAATCTGTTTAATATTATGACAGTTGTCTACAAACATTAAAAAAAAAAGGTGAAACTTCCAAGAAAAACTCTAGTGTTTCCCTGAAAGATATCATTGCAAAAATGGTGTGTTTTCATTTTTAATCAAAGTTTTAAATTTATGTGTGCAGCCTGAAAGGTGGCAATGTTAGGTCAGGGAAGAGTGTCAGTTCAGACTGCTTCTGTTTGTTTACTTTAATAATTAACAATAGTTCACATCATGATATTGCAGACTTTTGAAAAGGTAAACCCCAGACGTTATTTGTCATTTCACTTGTGGTTTTCCACAAACTGTATACACATTTTGAGTTTTATGTCCATGTGAACTATTTCATGCTTCCTGAAGTTTTTCCAGGTTGTTACATTGAAGTGATTTGCTACTTTTATTCAGGGGATTGGGTATATCTTTTTCTTCTAAGTCTACTAGTCTATTATGGTCATCCTTGTTTAATGTCCATTTCATACTACTATGTTTTCAAGAGAGAAGAAATGCTATCTTCCTGTGAGCTACCACAGCATAATGAGCTAGGTATTTTTAAAAGGCCATTGATAGAAAAATCTCCAGTAGAAATTGCTTCTTTCCTGAAAAGTTTTATCAGTTTATATATCAAAATCAGGGAGAAGCCTGTATCAATGTAAAGGCAAAAACTGAAAGTATCTGACTGTGTCTAAAGCAGTCAGATACTTTCAAAACAAAATCATGGCCTAATAAATCAATCAAATCTTGCTACTGTGTAAGTAAAGAATTTGGAGTTCCAGATTTTGCCTGTATCAGTAAACTTATTGTATAATTGTTTTTACTGGACTATTTAGAGTATACTTTAGGAAAATCTCAATTGCTTTGAAAGTGGTGTCATCTAGTATATACAAGTATATCTTTCTCCCCACTATTAGACATAGGCCACTACTCAATACATCCCCATTTTCCCCCTAGCATCTTATCAAAAGATTATAAAAATATGCTAGTATCTACCCAACACATCAGGTTATTAATAATATTATCAAGTTATTAATAATATTATTTATTCTTTTATCCTTAGATACACATATTTAAAACATTTTTGACTAGAATGTTACTTGTATGCAACATATAAAAATGTCACGTAGCAGAAGCTTTTAGATGCAAAGCATGTAATTCCTGAATTCAATTTTGTTTCTAGAAAAGTCAACAATTCACTTAATTGTAGCACTTTTGGAAATTATTAACGAAGAGTCTGACAGAAGTGCTTAAACTGCTTGAATGTGTTTTACTTTGAACACATTTAATCAAGGCATAACAGGAATGTATTTTCTTCTATCCCTCAACCTAGACAGGCTGGAAAATGAATGGTCATTACCAATAATAGGGTTTGGGTTATTTGTTTTTTTTCTTTTACCAGAACACTGGTTGCTATTGAAGTCTTAAAGATGTTCCATCAGTCTTCTCATCAGAGTTCAGTTAATGTTACCACATTGTACAGCACTAAGTATTGGCAGCAGAATCTTGCTTCTTAAATCCAGTTCACCAAAGAGAAAATTATTTCTGCATTTCCCAAATGTTTTTCAATGTTCAAACATGCATGTCTGTAAAAAGGGAGCAAAAATAGCTGCAATCATTGGATTTTTTTTTATTGTCTTGTACTTTATGTGGATGAATTGCAACATAATAGCATTAAAATTGTCAGAACTGTCAGCAAGCCCATAATTTCAAAGATCTTTTTTAAGCCTTGATACAGTTAAATATTGCTTACTTTTAAATGAAAGGGCAGGCAGATAAATGGAACATCTTGGATGAGAATTACCAGTGTTAAAAGTAATTGCCAGGGTGTTTCTGTGGTAGGAGGGTTGATAACTGACAACATTGTGAAGACATGTGAAGCAGAATTAGTAATTTTATAGCACAAGCAATGAAAGATTTAATCAGGGCACTGAATCATCAAACAGTAGAGCATGATCAATAAAAATAGAGAAGAACCAAAGATGTTTTTTCACAATTGCAGATCAGACCTAGTCAAAAAGTACTAAGCTGCAACTGTAAAATTAAGCATTGAGTCAAACACAGAGACCTTGAGCAACTAGTTGTGTTTAGCAAACTCTGCTGGTTTGCTGACCTAGCTGTCATTGCAAATAACTAGCAGAAAGGTTAATCAAAGATTGAGGATGGAGAGGAAACACCCTTATTAACTGCTCTTTAGCCTCATTGCACTACTGAGCACCAAATCTCAGAATCTTTGAAATGGATGAACCTTGAGAAGACAATGCATCCATGAAAGCATTTTTATAAGGGATATGCTTAATAAAGTCTGTCCTCAGATCTTAAAAGTGTTAAAAGTGAGATTATGGTGTCCAGTCATTATACTTGCAAGCTTAAGGTGTTGTCAACAAATTGTACTTCTCACAGAGTAGTCACAAAATTAGATTTGTCTACTGATTATTTTAGCCAATTTTTTGGAGGATTTCTTGTTATTGGTGCTGATATTCTCAGTCTTTGGTATCTAAGATAATTAATTGCACAATAGTGTTCAGAAATCTACATAAACTACAATGACATTTTGGGGCTGCATAATTTATGAATAGTATTAAATCATATATGTGCAAATGTATAGCTATCTTAATGGGAAACATGCTTGGATATTGCTTGTCATGAATCATACAATTTTGGGATTTTTACTGTTAAACTAGCATTAACTTTTTCCCCATATTAGTGAGAAACCCATTGATAATATATAAATAGATAACACCTTAAGGCCTCAAAATTTAATTTTCTTTAAAAAAGTAGAGGAATTTTATGGTACTAAGCAGACAATTGTTATTGATGTCATTTCAGTTAGTATCTCTGAAATGTTTAAGCTTTTACAAAACTCTCTTTTTTTGATTAAATGTATAAATTAAGAATCTTTTCCTAAAAAGTGTGGGTGGAAAAGAGGACCTAAAACTAATCTCATCAATATATTTTATTTAAGCAAATGCTTCTAATCTGAATGTTTTAATACGAATTAACATGATAAAACACTATTTTGTACACAGAGAAATCCAAGCTTCTCCCAGACCCAGATCCTGATGTTGAAACTTACAGTGGTAGAGTACTAGAAATCAAATCTGTTTCTGATATTTCACTTCTCATTCAATTTTTAGTTTTTAAAAATATGACTACACATGCTCATTGTACAGTGCTGAGTTGCTGCTCCTGAGAGATTTTAAGATAAACTTCATATTTATTTTGATGCATATAATTTGGACTGGGACAAAGAATTTAAACAAAAATTAATGATAAAATGTGGGCCTAACTCATGAAGCTCTTTGGACTTCAGTCACCCATTTCTTGCATGCTGTTGGTGGGGAAATGTGCTTTTTCTGCTTATGTTCTACTTCCCTAAGATCAAAACAAGTTTGAAACCTCTAAAAAGAGATCAGTAAATGCCTGGAGAGACATTTTTATTTTCCTTAGTAAAGTTAGAGTATTTAAAAAAAACCAAACTCATAGAATTGGACATGATTTGAAGCTCACATTTAAACCTGAGAAAAATTGTACAAGCATATTTTTGTTTTCAGTGGTTAAAGATGCATTGTTTATATGAGGGAAGGGATGTAAGCTTATACACCAACGTCATATTCTACATACTGTAATCTTTGAGAGTGTTAACAAATCTTTTCTCAATGAAAAATTACTTTCATTTTTGGTTGATAAAATTCATATTGACATATAGTTCATTTGCAAATTTTTAAAAAATTTTCAGGAGAAATCATTCTTGCATTTTCTTTCTTATTTCTGATACTAAATGATATACATTACTTGACTCTATTGCTTTTAAATTGTCAAGAGGTGATCACACACTCCTTAACATTTCTACAGTAATTATAGAGCCTCATGAATGTCAGTGAGTTTGGGAGACTAAATCCCCTGCAAGACTTTAGCAGGTTGTTATGATGAGCATTCCTTTACACCTAGTGCTATCTCTTCCTGCTGGGAATGTTTGAGGACAGCATATCTGCAATGCTTTTACTAGACTAGGAATTCTAGGGGAATGAGAGCCTCCTACTTAGTTTCAGCTCTTTAATACTTCAGGCTATCTTCAGCGACATGGCTGTATATGCTTTATGTGCTACATGTGAAAATATATGCTCTTTGCTTTGAGGCTGCTGTTTTTCTAGATGTGCTGTTGATTTTTATAACACAGCATTAAATTTAAAATATTTTTTCTGTACTGAATATGTAATGCATCATCTAGGATTTTTATGCTTTTCTTATGTAAGCATGCATTCAAAGGTTGGTGCCAGCTCCATCCCTCCTTCATGTCTCTTTATTTTTTTGTGTATCACGTAAACCTTGAACTAAACTTGGGAAAAAATCTGCAGAAAAAGTGCAATCTGACTATTTACTTAAATGTTCATGAATTGGGCCCTTGTTTTGTAATACAGTTTGCTTAAGCTCATATGCAATTACTGGCTTTTACATCTTATTTCACTCATCATTATACAAAGAGCATCCGGTTTATGTTTTTATTAATCAATATTTATTATTTAACACAGATTTTGTAGCTTTCTTTTTAAGATGTAGTAAATAAACCTTTTGTGAGGTATCTGGGGATTGGTAATGAATAGTTGTGTATTTTTGTTACTGAACTGATTTTTTTTTTCTTATTTAAGATGCAATAATAATTCTTTTTTAATAATTAAACTAATTTAGTAAGTGCAAGATGGAGGCGCTTTCCTACAGATTATGCTTCCACCTCAGAAGATGAATTCGGATCAAACCGTAATTCCCCTAAACATACCCGTCTACGTACCTCTCCAGCCCTGAAAACCACACGACTGCAGAGCACTGGGACAGCAGCTCAAAGTAGCAATACATTCAAACACAGAATAAAGGAACAGGAAGACTACATTCGTGACTGGACTGCTCACAGAGAAGAAATAGCAAGGTTGGTTTTAAAGGAGTGCCTCTAAAATAACAAAGATTTGTAGCCAACCAGTTATGCAGGTACCTATGTAGGAGAAAGAGAGCTAATGGATTTTCTGTATCACTCTACTTCCCATTTTCATTCACAAACTGCATGGGTAATTTAAAATTCTTCTTATGAGAGACTGGCAGACAGAACACTCATGTTGCCAGCACATCTCTTTCTAATGAAAAATAATAATCATTTCCTGACTTATGATAGCCAGATCCCAGAACTTCTGGTCACATTAGTAGAACTTGCAGAGGTACTCTGTGTAGAACTCTTTAGTTGCTAATGGTATATTTCCTGAGGCTGAAGTCTATCTGCTCTTTACATTCATATCAAGGTAAAATTTCAGGTAAATGCATAGGTGACAAAAAGAGGAAAAAAGTGATTTTTGGCAATGGGAGAGACCATGTTCTCATTTTTACTTTTTTGTTTATCTAGACATTATCTCATGTTAAATGCTATCTGATTTAAATTATAAGTATTCATCGAAAAGTAATTTCTTTGCAAGTCCCTGAGCTTACTGTAGCAATCCCTCCATTATTGCTAGTAGCACTGCTTCAAGTGAACTGAAGAAAAGGTAGTCAGTTCTACATTCTGGTAACCAGTTATTCCTGTATGGTACAGCATCCAGGCAGTGAAAATTTCAAGTACCTTGCACTAAATAAATAAAACTGTGTAAGTAAATACATGTTATTTAAAACTTAGATGCCAGTGTTCAGATTCTGAACCTTGTCACAGAACTTAACTTGGAAGTCTAAACAAAAAATGTCCTTTAAAAATTAATCTTAACACTGTGGTCTCGCAGCTGTGAAGCATTGTGTTTTTCTTAGTGTGATTAATTATTAATTAATTACCCTACCTTTTACAACTTCTTTGTTTCCAATGGAAGTGGTGAGAGGCTCAAATGGGTATTGCCAAGTTTGTTACTGTGTACAGAAATTTTACACAAACTGCATTTAATGAGGATATTTAAGGTTAAGAAAGCTATCACTCGGCAGTTGAGAAATGCTAGACTACTGTCATCTATTGTCACTGCTTCCAATATCAGTTTCCTTGATTAACCCCTGCTGAGCCCCCTGCTCTAGGTCACTAGTTGATTCTTTCTGTGCCTCAGTATCTCTGTACTGATTCACAGTATTGCTCCCCAGCTTTAATTTTAACTTCTGTCCTTTATAAGATAATTTTTGTCTCAGCTCCATTTGCCTTTTCTTTTTCATAATCCTTTTTATTTATTGCTCTATCTATATTGTTTCTATACAGAATTATACATAATTGAGTACTGACTATAGATTACTATCACATTGAAACTAATTCCAGATTTATTTTCTCTCTTGCCTAGTGTTTCATTACGATGATTGTCTAACAAGTTACTTGCCATCCATGTTAGTTGTTTATTATGGTATTTTCAGGATTCATTTGAATTCCTTTAAATATAGACATCTGACATTTTATGTAACTTTGATCACTTAGTAAGAACTCAATTGAAGTGGCTGTGGCATGTTAATGTATTGTTGATTTCTGTGGAGAGTTAAGTCCTAGTTGATTGATACTACATTTGATTATGGTGTTTAATTATATTTGTCCTCTGGAGAATGTACTAATTATTGAAATTTCCTGGGTTTTGTTTTCTTCACAACTATTCATTATATACTAAAATTTGTCTGAGAAATTCAAACATGATTATTGGCAACTTCTCTGTTTAAGAAAAAAAGCAATGTGGTTGTGTGGAAAAAAAAAAGGGAGTAGGTGCTCTAGTATCTTTTCTACTCGGAATATTAGCTTAAACTTTGGAGTTTTGGAGTTTTAATGATACATATATATAACAGCATGAAATACAAATTAAAATTGACCCATAAGATGTAGTAATTAGGTTAAAGTAATTAATGTAGTAGTAGGTACTTAGGATATTTTAATTTATTAAAAAGATTAATTGACTTTTTTTCTGCTTTAGTGTTCCAGTGTGATAGTTTGAATTCAGAAATACTGACTTGAGTGGTCATGAGTGATTGCTGCTTATTCTTCTACAGCATATCCTAGTTACAGGTGCATCTGTGCTACACAAGGTTGCATTTTATTGTGGGTTGCTGATGTTTAGACACAAAATCCAGTGTTGGAATTTGACTGGAAATTCCTCTAATTATGTTTGCCTTTCTTAAATTCTGCTCACTCAGTCTTAAACTATCTCTAGGTCAATGGTGTCTATTCTTCTTGACTTGAAGACAAAGTGAAAATAAATAGTAGAAAGAAGCTCACCTTTAACCAGCACTGTCCAGCACGGTGTGCATCACGGTCATGTGGCTGTGCAACTGCTTCTACATAAGTGGCAGGTGCTGCACTTCACAGAGTCCTTGGTGGTGCAGAATTAGCACTGTTGACTTCTATGCCTTCACTCCTTTCAGACAGAAGCATGGAAGGGGATCACTTGGTGGGCAGCCTAATTCTATGTCTGCTGAACTGCTTGATCCAAGCTGGAGATTCAGGGTGCCATAGCTAGTAGGGGGCTTTTAGCTTTTCCTTTGTGTTGGGTTTTTTTCCCTTCTCTTTTTGGGGTGTCCTGGAAAGGAGAGGAGTAACACAAGCAGAGCTAGTCAAGCTTCCTTCCTGTGCTGAGCAGAATACACAGCAGAGCTATTTTTTGATGTGGTAAATCAGAAGAAAGGAAAAGGAATCTTCAGCTTGAGAATTTGGATGATTTTATGTAGTGCCATCATGTCCAGGTTTTTATAGGCATGTTCTGTTTTTCCAACTAGAAAGCTTGTCTTGATTAAATTTGAAGATTTAGGATACTGGTCTGGAATTTAGAAGCTTGATCTGAGCAAGCTGCAGGGCTGCAAATAATCAGAGGTCCTGAAGGAGTTCCTTTCAAATAGGTAAACTGAGGTATAAATTAAATGTGTTCTGGACATTTCAGATTTACTATATGTATACAGGTCATCTGTGCAGTATTTCCAGTGCGTCCCACATGTTGGATTTACTGCATGTTGCGCACATATCTGCCTGGGAATCCTAGAAAGATACAAGTATTCTCTGTCTTTTGAGATTGCCTTCTACAGCATGTAATTAAAAGCTTCAGTTAAAAGTTTGCTTTTATGGTTCTGCAAATAAACTTGCAGTTTAGAAGGGCATACACTTTTTCGTAGCACAGTTATCAGGAACTAGAACTTGGAAGCTCAAAGGCTGCAGGTTGGGCTCTGTTGATCCAGAAGTATTTGTAGGGGAGAATGTAACACTCTCTTTATTACTAGGATCAGTCAAGATCTGGCTCTCATCGCACGGGAAATCAACGATGTAGCAGGAGAGATAGATTCAGTGACTTCATCAGGCACTGCCCCCAGTACCACAGTAAGCACTGCTGCCACCACCCCTGGCTCTGCCATAGACACTAGAGAAGAGGTAGGAGATCTTCATGGAGAAATGCATAAGGTTCTTCCTTTTCTTTATTTCTTTTGCTTTTAGCATTTCGCATAGCCTTTTTTAGTTATTTCCACTCAACCTGTATGCATGATCTCTACATTGTTTTTTAATTTAAAGTTTCTTTATGTTTCAATAAACAATCCAGAAATTATTCTATGAATGCAGTTTGTCAAAAGGATGCATACTATCTGTCTGTCTCTTTTTTTCCACGAAACATAGGACAAGATAGTTATTTGTTTCTTATTTGTCTGTAGCCTTAGATACCGTTGTATAGTATCTAAGTGCATTTAAAAATATTAGTGTGTATGCACAAATATATGTAAATGTATACATTTAACACTTTGCATAGCTATTAAAAATAAAAAGTCCGTCTTTTCACAGGTGACATTAAAGTTTTGTTTTCTGAACACTGAAATACTTAGGTACCATCAGTTAAAAAGACCTTTAGATTTTCTTTCTTAATAACACTGTCAAAAATTGCCTTGAAATAAGTTTGCCTTGTTCTTCTAATAATTCTTATTTTCTTTTACTATCTCTGGTGTGCTGTTCTATGAATATATTGACTAACTTGTTCTAGTAACCATCACAGATCTAATACTGGTAAACATGTTAATCTGAATTTAACCCATCACTTTCTACCATACTACAATTCACCTTAATATGTTGTAAATGTTTACTGTGTTTTTTTCTTCATAGTATTCTTTTCAAAATGTGTTTATTCATTTATGTGTGCATAAAGTTTGGTTAATACATTAGTTTAGTGTGTTTAGCATAATGTCTTTTTCTGTGGAAAAAAAGATATAAACAGTGATATGAAATCTGTGAGTTGTATACTCAGAAAAATTGTAACTGCACTCACATAAATTTTGTTTTTAATTCTCATGGACTTATGGCCAAATTTTAAGGGAGTGAAGACCTCATTTTCTTAGATCCAGTTGGATCACTCTGATTTTTATATTACTAAATAATTATTTTCTTCTTAAAGAAATATTGTACAGTGTGTATGTACTACTGCAGGTGGCAGTATCTCCTTTAAGTAGGTACAGATGTTTCTGTGATACTATGACTAATCTGGAAAAAAACCTAAATTTGATAGTACTGTACTTAATTCCAGATATATTCAGTTATTCAATACCAGTTTATATCTAACTATTATGTTACCTGCCCATAAGCAAAATTTCTGTGGGGTAGTCTAATTTTACCATGTATGTCTGGTATTTGAAAAAAGACCTTGATTTATACAACGTGTTCTTACGCAAGAGATGTGTCATTTTATAGTGTGCAAGGCAACAGAATGATTTCTGTTTGATAGGATTCTTGCAAACTTTCAGAAGGAAAAAAATATTAATCTGATCTTGCATGTATGTAGTAGGTTGCATAAACTGCATTTTTCTTTTACCTCCCCCAGTTGGTTGACCGAGTATTTGATGAAAGTCTCAATTTTAGAAAAATCCCTCCACTAGTGCATACCAAGCCATCAGAGGGGAATGGTCGGCCTAATGATGCTAGACCTCAGCTAACTGATGCCCTTGACCCCCCAACAATTACCCGGAGAAGGACTTGGAGCAGAGATGAAGTGAGTATGCAACAGGATTCTCTGTAGTAATGTGTCTATTTTAAGATTTTCCAGTTGCTCCCCCCTTAATTAGAAAATATCCTTTCTTTCCTACCTGTAGCAGGTGGCATTAACACTGGAAAAAAATATTTGTATATTACTTAATTTGCAAAATGTTCAAATAATATTGTTTGTCTAGGATGCTAATTAGAACACAAGTATATTTTTTAAAGTTAAAAAAAATACAAAATATATGGTATTGTTTGTATTTAATTCCTATTAAAATGTCTTTTTTTATTAAAAACTTATTGCAGGTTATGGGGGACAGTTTGCTGTTGTCCTCAGTCTTCCAATTTTCTCGCAGGATAAGACAATCCATAGACAAAACAGCTGGCAAAATCAGGTGGGTTTTTAAAAAATATTGTTATTACTGAAAATGCTCTGCTCTCATCAACATTCCTATTAGTAGAAGAGATTAGTATAATACAGATAGAGGAAACATATTTAGTAGTAACAGCTTGTGTTTTAAAAAAGCAATGTTACCTATGGCCTTTTTAGCATTCAGAAAGATTTAGGGTTAATAATTTTTCCATTATTGCTTGTGTGTATTTCACATTATATGAAGATAGATATCAGCAAAGTTTACACAGACAGAACAATACCCATCATACTTCCAGCAGAAGAGCTGTTCCAACACGTGCAAATGCTGTGCCAAATCTGTGCAAGCCTTGTAAAACTCCCTTCCTTAAAATGTAAGGTTAAAATGTTACTGAACTGTAAAACTGGACCCTGTACATTTTCCAAGTTATTGTAGGGATCACTGATTTTAGGAAGGGAAACAAATGGTACAGAGGAGAGCAGTTTCAGGAAATCCTGCTGAAAAAGATCTTGCTCTGGAGACAATGTGGTCACTATTGAGTTCTAAATCCAAAATAACAGATGTAACCATCTGTTATTTTTAACTGAAAATTCCTGCTTAGATAGTTAGATTCCTGCATAAAATGCGATATTAGCAGGAAGTATAGACATGTCAAAAATGGTAACATGTTGCTCTGTCAACAACTCTGTTTAATTTGAATGAGCAAGCGTGCAACTATTTGGTGACTACTTTGGTTGACAGGGATAAATCACAGCTCTAAATACAAAGTTCAGGATTGTATATTTCACATGTCCTTCGTATCTCTATGCAGATAATAATTTTAAAACAGAGTACATTAATAATAAGGAAGTCATTTGCCTGAACTTCATGTATAATTTTCTGAATACGTGAAAATACCAGAATTGATCAGTTTGTGTAGAAGCGTTAAATATTGAAATCTTAGCTGGGTGACAGATTAGTCACCAAATCACAAATTTATGTCAGCATATCGTGATGTAACTCATAAAAGCAGCAAAATACTAACATATCTGAAGGTAATGTTCTTGTGGGAGTACCAAAAATGACTTGACCATAGAAATCAAGAAGAAAAATATATATATAAATTGGTAAAAACTGTAGGTTATCTGCCATTTCTTGTCCTGATATTTGTAGGAGTAAGATTATCACTCAGTGAAGAATCAAGTCTTTAAAAGCCTGCAGCCCATTCTTATAATTTATGTTCTAAGGTTTTTTATGTGTTGCTTTTACTGATGATTATACATAACATTTTTGAGTACCTTATTTCTACTAGCTTGGAACAAGTTCCTGGACTGATATTCATCTCATTTCTCTTTTTCTAACTCACCATTTTGGGGCTGCAGGATTATAATATTGGAAATACACCATTTGCTGCTTTTCCATCTTAGGTTTCGCCAGATACATTCTTTTATCTATCATAATATTTATTTTGATATCCTTAAACAAAAGATATAAATGTCTTTTGCTATGTAAATTTTGGATACAAATGAGTTAGTGAAATGCAGGTGTACAATACGGTTACTCTCAAAAGCTGTGCCAAATTAGCAGAGTTCAGCTTCATTATGCAGAATTTATTACAAATTATGCAAAATTTCACAACTTATTCAAATTTAATCAATCTCTGAATGCAGGCTATCATTTAATTTAATAACTGATCTCAAAATATGAGCAAATAAATACATGCAAAGAAGTAATTAAGCATGGCCATTCTTTGAAAGTAATTTTAAAATATGTTTGAAATTTGGAAATATAAACAAAATACTACATTAAGTTTTGGGTTGTGCATAATTGTCTGGAAAAATACAGTGACATCCATAAGGAACTCTGCTTACCAATATATATTTTTTTTCCTTTTAAAGCTGCATCATTGGAACAAGAATCTTGCTTATTGACTCACTTATTTGTGGTAGGCATCTAGGATAATATGTATCTCAAATTCCTTAGAAGCAGTAGTAGATGCTCTACCTTTTTCATTGTGCTAATTTTTCTTGATGGTTGGCAGTTTCTGAGCTGTAAATATCTTGCTAGCACAGCTGTAGTTTACTTAACATAAAGAACTAAATTCAGTACAGTGAGTTAAAATAAATTTATATAGGCAAATTTATTCTGAGAAAAGCAGATAACTATAAAATCAAGTCTTAAACTTTTCTGATTTATCTTCTGATCTTAAAAGAAAAGTCACCTGCATTGTAAGGAATGTAATAATGATGTGATCATATATGATATTATAAATATATCGTACAAATTAAATACATCGATCAAATATATAAATATATATATAAATATATATAACATCAAATATATAAATAAAATCCCCATAAACATTTTATATACATTTAAAGAGAGTGGCATTGCATATTTCTATAAAAATACAGTGAAGAAACTTGCTTATCCAAAATAAGCAATTATTTTGGATAATCCCCATAGCTGTGATCAAAACTTCCTTTTCCTGCTTCTCAGAATAAATATGAATAATATGATGTTATTCATAATGTCATTAGTATTTTGAATCAGGAAAAAGTAGTTTCAGAAATGTTGTTAGGGAGTATATAAGCAACTAGGCCCTATTACAGATTTTACCTTAGCTGTGTTTTGATGTACATGAGTTCAACCAGCTGGTGTGTTTCTCTTCCTTTTACTGGAGTTAAGTTACTTAAAATTTCTGCCCAGAACAGATACAATGAGAATAAATCAGGATTTGTCAAGCAGTGCTGTATTTTTCCAAAGAACTTGAACCTGAAAGGAGAGGAGAAATTTAGAGGCACCAATTAGAGTATCCAGTAACACTGACTGGGTTTTAAAAGTCCTCTCAAATTTTCTTGTTCACCAATGTAAACCTACCTCCCAAGAGCACAGACAGGATAGGGCAATTACAGTCCTTACAAATGGCATCATACGTATTAACAAATTGCATCCTTCCTATATGGGTCCAAGTGGAAAAAGATGTGAGCCCTCTTCTTTCAGTTATATTTTAGTTGCAATACCTACCTTTACAAAAAGGCCTATTTCACTTTGGTTAAAGTATTAAGAACGTAAGTATTTTCATTCATTCTTGACGAGCAGACCTATCAGAAATTAAAATAAGCTCAAATCAATGCTGAAAATAAATTAATATGAGGATAAAAGGAAATATATATCTTTTTGCTTGGCTAGTTTCTTCCCCACTTCATTAGTGCTGCCACTTCTGTTTTCTAATTTATAAACTTCTGAGTTCCACTGAGTTCTGTCGTCATTCCTATGTTATATTAAGAAACAGGACTGAGATAAGCTTTTGACGCTGTGTTCTTTGGCTAACTTCTCCCAGTGCTTGTCAAACTGTTGGGTTTTTTTCCCCAAGTCCTAGTGTGGTGTTCAGATTGAACCAATTCAGGTGCCTGGTTCTTTCCTTTCACTAAATCCTCCATATATTTGTAATTTTCTTCAGGATAAGGTCATGGCTTGGGTATTACCAAGTTACTTTTTCATAATTTATTTTTATTCATTACTTTCTATAATCAGGTTCTTATTTGCTGGTGTACACAAAACTACATCATATTTTAAAATTCTGCACCACTCTCACCATGTATCCTACAATCTATTCTTTGCTAACAAATTATTGTGGTGGCTTCTCAGGAAGCAGATACGCAGTTCTTTTGCTTCTGCCTTTTATGTTATAATGAGTTTTCAGGAATTTTCAGAGATTATGGGGGAAATAGGTAAATAAGTTTTGCAGCGAGAAGACCTATGTGGTTTTGTCAGTGCCGTACAGTGTGAATGAAGTGTTATTGGTCTGCTTTGTAGCCGGCAAGTACCTCCTCAGTCAGGCAAAATCTAGGAAAAGCATTCAGGTCAATGCAGGTACTACTTGCCGGTCTCTGTGGTTTGAGGTGCAGCCTGCAAAGTGCTCTGAAAGAAAAATGGGATCTGAGCACAACCAAATAAGAAAGTTTAGGCAGATTTGCCTCAGAAAGTAAGGAAAGGCAAGAGCAGAAGGTGGCAGGTATTCATAAATACAGTCTTTTAATACAAAGAGTATGGTTAGAAGAAGGAAGAGCAAAGGAGATGGAGATGAAGATGCCCTTCCAGGAAGTTAAAATGTACTAAATGAAGAATTTAAAAAATGTTTTAAAAAGGAAATAGGCTTTCTAAAATTATAGCAAACACAAATTGGCCTGTCCATTTTTTAGTGGAAATAATAGCATTTTTAAAATTACTGCTTTCATTTTTTTCCCTTTTAATTAAATGACCTCTGAAATGTAAAGCTTTCAAAATGTAAAGGAGACGTAAGAACATTATCTCTTAAAGAGAGTAAGACTGAAAACACTACATATACAAGCAAGGGCATTAATCACATACATAAAGATAAAAATGTTTTAATATAGCATGAGCAAGAGGGTAAATGAAAAAAAAAAACCAAGCAGTATCACAATAACATCTATATTTTTCTTACTGGTGCTGTTTACTGATAAATAAAGCCCTATTTTTTATGTTCCTGTTGATTTCCAGTGTGATATAAATGCTATTAAACTACAGAAAGTATAGCTGCTTAAGATTCTCTGTATACTGAATCCACATATTTCTAGGAGTGCCTGTTTTTTAGTGTAAGATCCTATAACAGATTTCATTTGCTCTGCTTTTTATTTATGTATTTTAACGCCTCGGTGTCATGGACATCCTAAATTGTTGATTTTAATTGGACTTTCTGGTATCCAGGTTTGCAGTTGTATGGCTTTGCAAGGTTTACATTCTCTTCCAGAACATAAAATCAATCTTGTCAGATGTCTGATGATCAACTTTGTTACAAGATGATGGCACTATTTGAGGACATAAAGTGTTTCATGTTTTCTTCACTGTAGTTTCGATTACTTTTAGTTTATTTTTTCCTTCTTTAGAAAATGTACATATTAATGTTTACTCTTTGTATGCTTTGTATATTAATACACTAAAGCCATGTGTAAAAGTGGTGATTTGCCTTGATCCCATGACATTGTGTCATGAGAGTAGCACTTCCTCTCAACAAAGCATGTGGCAAAATCATGTCCTGAAGCAGCAGCAAGGGAAGACCTCTGTATCAGAGGTCTTCCAGATCTCTATATGCTGATAAAACAGGGTACACATTTTGAAAAACTACTTTCTTAACACAGTAATAATAGAGAATAAGATTTTCCATAGGGTATAAATAATGGAAGAAAGATTAACAGAAATGCAATACTGAGTCTCCCGGATTTCTTTTGAATTCTTATGAATTGGAAGGTCTTTATGAGATTCAAGGTCTTGTGAATTTCCATCTAAAAATTATTTCCTCAGAGATCTACCTACAGTAACTGCTACTTTAAAATGTACTACTTTTCAGTCATGATTTTAAATTCCCTTTTTGCTTGCTTAATAGTTTTACTGCAGTTATTTTTGTACTTTTAACTCTGAAATACCAATTAGAGGAGAAGTGGATTTGGATTGTTCTGTCATCATGGTATCACTTAAAAAAAAATAAAAATACCAAGACCTTAAATATCTGCACATTCCTTTTTTATCTTACGTTTATGATATGCCAATGAAAACAAAAATTATTTTTCACAGGAGGGAAGCGAAATGTAAAGAAAGGGGAATCTCATATTATGCTTTGGCAAGTGACTTCTTTACATATAATAGAAGTGACTTCTTTAAACATGTAAGAGAAGTGATACTTGTATTACTAAATCATGTGTATACAATTTGTTGAAACTTTTCAATGAAAACTTCTATGAAATGCATTTTTCTTTTAATTTCCTGAAGTATTTTATTTTTCATTAGATTACTATACAATACAAATGTAAAAGAGTTTCATTTACTTACCATTTTAAATCTTTTTCTTATGTTTTGCAATTGTTGCAAAATGCAGTGTTAATAGGGAATTCTGACTACTGTAAAATAGTTGGATTTTTAAAAACAAAATTTCATTGCTGGAGGAAAGAATCAGCTGTCTTTTCAACACCATAAACAATTATCCAGCTACAGAACTGCCATTTTAATGTCAATAGTAATGATATTGCTGAAATCGTGTATGCTTCGCTGAAAATTTAAACTGTATGGTTGGATCCTGTCAGTTTTCAAATTTCAGATTTTACTTCGATTCAGTGATCCCTTTGCTGCTTTCTCATATGTTATCTAATCTTCCAATCTAGTTTGTTTATTCTGGTCTATTTTGAATATATTGTTCTTGAATTTCTTTTTTCTAGAATATTATTTAAGGACAAAGACAGAAATTGGGAAGAAATTGAAAACAAGTTGCGAGCTGAAAGTGAAGTTCCTATTGTGAAAACATCAAGCATGGTATGAATAGTTATCTTTACCGCAATTGTTTGAGCCTCTTACCTAATTTTTAAATGATCAGTAGAGGACTGTGTTATTTCCAATGATACAAGGGCAAAAATCTTTAAAAGGTTTTATTTAGACACTCAGTATATTTCAAGAATAAACCTGATCTTTAATAATTGCTAAAACATACTGTCTTGAAAGGTAGCAGTCTTAAGTTCAGGGGGAAATTCTGATAGAGAATGCAATTAAAGAGTTTCAGACTATATTAGACCATCAGTACTTTTGTTTAAGAAAAGTTAACAGCCATTATTTTGAATGTTTTACAATCTAAAGACTACTTTGCCTACTGATTACCTATTAATACTTAGTATGTAATGCTTAATACTATTAATACTGTTTATTAATATTTAGAGAAATAGTTGCATTTTACTATATATGAATGAAGATAATACATTGACACATTGAATGAAAAATGGACACATTGCAGTGTCTATTTTCATTTTTCAATGAAAAATAATCGTGTTGAATTTGTGTGGAAGTGATAAACGTAGGGTATCAACTACAGCTCTAGTTACTTCTTGTAGTCTTCTACGCCTGCCTAATTAGGGCCATTTCATGACTAGACCATGTGACAGCATGAGGGAACAGAGCAAACATGTTATTTCCTAGCATGCTTCTCCTCAACTTCTACTTCAGAATGTAGAGGTTATAAAACATCTCTGCATGTGAGAGCAGGGAGAGAACCGAGCTATGTTATCCTGTCTGGAGTATGAGGAATGTCAGCTTGCAAAGGCAGATTTCTTTTCTGACAGGGAAAGGTGGGAGAGGAAACTCCATCTCATATACTTTGTATTGGACTGCTCAGAAGTGAAATGTGAACACGTTTCCTCTGTTGTAGAACTGGCTAGCACTTCTGTTAGCTCATCATGTGTTATTAAACTCATCCAGAGCTATTATTAGTAACTCGGTGATATTATTTAATAGATACACTGACAGTTTATGTTTTTTTAAAGTTTAATTTAGAAAGTTGCTCATGGAAGTTTCTCATTTAGAAATATGTTAATATAAGGAGTTTCTCTTTTCCTGTCCATTTTCAGAATAAGATTGGAGTTCAATGTTTTATATTCTAAATGCCATGAATATCAGGTCAACAATGAGGCATTTATTCAAAAAAGAAAAAGATTAGTTGTATATTTATTCCTAAGTTCAGCATTGTACAAATTCTTTTTCAATGCATTAAAGCATCTCACATTGTTTGAAAGTGTATGGGTTTGGGGTTTTTTGCCTATGCAGTGATTTTTCAAGTTTCTGCTCAGTTTTCAGAGTAATATATTGTTCAAATGTGGTGCTTATTTTTACCACAGAATGTTATTAAAAGTTAACCAAGGACAACTGTAACTGTTGTTTGTTTTGTCCTTGGAACATTTATGTCCAGTTCAGATGTGGAATCTACTTAAAGATAATGACTTTGTAAAACCCAAGATAATCAATCTCTTTGCCACCCACAAAAATCACATTACTTAGTACAGTAGTACAGAATGAGTTTAAGAGATGTGTTAAATGGATTTCTGAAATCAGTGCCTTTGAAAATACTTAGCTTTTGAAGACCACTAATAGCTCTCCTTAGCAGTTGGATTAACAGTATTCTTCCCTGTTGGGTTCTTCAGTTGTAAGATTTATGTATTTGTAATTTAAGCTGTGGTACATTTAATAGTTGTTGTGTTTCTGAGCGTGTTGCTGTGGCTATGTCTGTGTTAGCAAGTAGTGCAGCACAGAGGAGAAAAATCTGTTAGGCAAAAGAGTGCTGAGGACCCAACACTGGTGTCTGTATTGGGTCTCGTAGGCACAGGGCCCAATGGCTGCAGACAAAATTCTGATGCAGTCATTTTACTATTCTGACTCACATCTGAACAAGGTTATAAGTCACTCTATTCCATTAGTACTGGGCTTATACTGTAGCTTTGCTTTAGAAGCTTGCTGGTACTTTGCCCCATTTTTACAGAACTGTGGTGCCTGCAAGTCTGTGCATGGGAAGGTAGCGCAGGTGGATTAGCAAGGGCTGGAGTGCGGCCTGTTGACCCCAGCAAGTGCGGAGGAGCTCTTGGTTTCTGAGAAGGCCACAGCTGTCCAGCCTTGAGCACTGCCTCCCAGGACGCAGGGTGAATGTGGCTGGACCACCAAAAGCAAGGGTGTTCTTGATGCTAGGAGGGACAACCCAAACAGCATATTGCAAAGGCGTGGGAGGGGGATTTTCTTACTACTGATAGGTAGTTCGAGTCTCTTTTTTCCTTAATGAAACTTTTCTTTGTTTCTTTCCTAGGAAATATCATCAATCTTACAGGAACTGAAACGAGTTGAGAAACAGCTGCAAGGTAAAAATCTTTTTTCACTTTTCTGTTTCATTGTTGCTTGCTTTAAATTTTTTACATATATATCTACACCTATATATATATCATGAAAAAAAGTTATCACATTTTATTAAAATATCTTCATGATGTCAGTTACATACATTAATATCATATAATTGTTGGCACATTGGTAAAGAAGCATCACAAAATTATTTTAAAACAAAAGAGTGAGGATATCTGTTAATATAGGGGAGAAAAAGCTCAATTAAAAATGAAATGCTCAAAGGAATTATTTGTGAAACATTCTTAATAGAAATATTTTTTGTGGATAAATATTAAAGAGTAGGTAATAGAGAATCCTAAGACTGGGCTTTATAAAATAGTCTTTGCACATCAGTAATACCCTCATGTGTATCACAATTCAGTGTAAGGAATGCACTGGGATCATAATATGTAGGAAATCTGAAAAAAAAACCAAACAACTTAAATAATTATCTGATACAATAAAATGAAAATTTATAATTAGTTCTTGACATCTTCCCTGCACAGTACTGAATCCACTCATTGTAATTGTGGAGCCCAAAGACTACAAAATAGAAAAGTTACTTGGCTTTGCACATTCAATGATTTATCCATGTATAAAATGGAAAGAAAAATGCATATAAAATCTGATATTTTGACACATATATTTATCAAAATCAACATAAAAACTGAGTATCTTTTAAAAAGAAGTTGCAGCCTTATTTGTTTATAATTAATTTACTGTTTAGTTTGGAGTGGTCAAACGGGTTAGTGGTCCATGCTTCTTTTATGTAATGTTTACTGCATTCGATGTACATTTCCTATATTTGTAATTTTTAGATTTAATCCTACAATAAAACATGTTTTAAAAACAATATTTCAGGAGGAATCATTAGCCAACTTCATAGACAAATTAGTATTTCCTTCATATTCAGCTATAATTAAAAATTTTAATTTATTGCAAATTATATTGTGTTTAGAGAATATAACAAAGAAATAAGACCCAGAGAAAGAGGCTAAATCATTTCCTTGTGTGTGCAGTGGTGTTCAAATAGATGTTAGTACAGTTTTGGAAATAAAGAAGAGAAAGGTTCTGATAAATTTGACAAATGTGTTAATACTACAGTAAAATGAAATTGTACGAGGTGCTTCAGTTTTCCCTCGTTGTGTGGAGAGAGACACACACAATAAGTCCTTTGTTTATGCATTACAAAGGATAAATGATTGCTCTTTTATAGAAATTTCATTCAATAATGGAATTAGCAGGTATGGATATTTGGGGTGGAGTAGGGTGGAATGAAGTATAGTGGTAATATCAGAGAAAAAGCCCCCTAAAAATCCCATTTTCAGTCCCTATAAGCCTAGTCGTAGACAGTTTGTCATCTCTCTTTCCTGTCCACACATCAAGCAGTGCTTAGTTTGTGCAGCTTCATTTCATCTAAATCTTTAATGTATGTAAGTAAGTGCTTTTAAATGTATGTATCAGCTCCATGTATGTTGGATACACCACTCATAAAGGCTCATGTCTGTCATCATAAAATAAAAATGTTTGAACAGGATTTTTGTATCATATTTTTTATGGTTTCTTCCCTGTCCCTTTCATCTTTTCTTAATTGCTTAGCAATTAATGCTATGATCGACCCTGATGGTACCCTGGATGCTCTGAGCAACTTGGGATTCGTCAGCCCCATCTTACCAGCTCAGCCGAAGCCGAAGTCCAGTCCCGTTACCCAAAGTACCCGCCCTCAAGTGCAGCCAAACTGCCAGCCCGAAGCTCGGGCTCTACGTCCCGCCGCTGTCCCTGTTGCACCTGAATTTGAGAATGCTGAATCCGAGTCGGACTTCAGCATACATTTCAATAGGTTTAACCCAGATGGGGAAGAGGAAGATGCCACACTGCGTGAGTGACATCTCACTGTTGATACAAAAACCTTTCATGTGGAATGTTTAGGAATAAAGGAAAAAATATAATAGTGGTTTTATAATTTTTAAAATAAAAGGCTTGGTCAAACAGCAGTTGTTTTATTAAACCAGTTTTCTTTAACTGTGATGCTTGATTGTCACACAAATCCTTTTAAAATCATAAAGGTATGCGTAGGTACAAGTGTAGGAAAGCAGTTTGTGGCAGGTTTGCCCTTTGTGGTTGTGTGCTTTGCAAAAGAATTATTATATCAGCAGTTTTCCCTTAATAGATTTATTTCTTTTTAAAAGCCATGAAAGCAGTCTAACATTTAATGTTACTGAAACCCCAAATCTCTTTGCCAAGCTGCTCTGATGAATGGAATTCCTCAACTAAAGTTTGTACAGAACTGTTGAACAGTTACATTTGATTTTGAATTAGATGATTTATATATGAAACATTATCTTTGACTACAGTGACACATTACTGCAAAAGGTAAGACAGATTTCAGGAAGTATTCATTCTTGTGTACTGAAAATCTCAAACAGTTCTGTGATTTATATAACCTTGTTGCTGCGTAAATTGTCTTGGGGTTTACAAAGTTCACATATTACGTTTGCACTAAGATTTGCTGGGAGTGATAGGTGAACATATCGATATTATTAAACAGCAAGCAGTGTTTTGGTGTACATAGAAAACTGATAATACTGTACGTGTATTATCATTGCAGTGTTTTAACCCACATTCTGAAAGGACTATTTGGCACTTTTTGATCTTCTTCAAATGTCTTTTTGATGTTAATGAAAGTAGAAGTATTTCATATCTCATTTCTGTCCAAACGTTTGTTGAAACTAGGAAACAAATTTAAACATACATGTGGACATTTTAAAGCATATTGAGGCAAATGAGCTCTCGCCAATTCAAAAGCAACATAAGCTTATGGAAGAAATTACTGTTCCTTGGAATGATCATGAGATGTAAAGCTTTCTTTAGGGGACTTGGAAATAGAGTTGTCATAATTTGCTTGATCAATAGATGCACTCCCAAGCAAATGTTTTTATTTGCTTCTGTATGTTTTCCCGTAGTCTTGCTAGAAAAGCTGTCTCTGTCTTACATATTTAAAAGGATTCTGGAAGACGACTGCTAACATAGACATTTTGCTTATACCACTGAAAAGCAAGTCTATTTAAAGTTTCCTATATAAGCCTATTTTCCTTATAAGTTGTCCCAGTAACTTAACATTTGGAAATAATAATAAAAAGAAAAGTAAATTACTTTGTATTTCCAGAACACTGTAATTTGGAGGAATGTTATTTCTGTTAAATGTAACTAATAGACTGGAATTTTCCTATGTTTGCATCTGTCTCTATATATTAAGGTTGAAGATACAGTTTTGCAACTTTTATGAAATGGTCTTTAATATTTCAGCAATAATCCTATATGACATTTGTTTAAAAAAACTACTTTCTGTACACTTTTAAATTGTACAGGCTTTCAGAAGTCAGTAAAAGTTGGACCAGTTAATAAAAATGCAAAAACTTTTTTTGTAGAGATGTAAAAACAAAACCACTAATCTGTTGTATAATGGATTTCATATTTTCTTTAAAAAAATTAAAAACAAACAGCCTTCCTGTATGACTCAATATGCTCTACTCCAGCTAACTGTGGAAGCCTGAACTACACTAGTTTACAGAGGCTTGAAGAAAAGTTTTAGAAGGTGCAGAAGGGCAAAAATAAATCGAAACTAGAAGTAGGTGTTGAAAACCAAGTGTACCAAACCATCACCATAATTCCTTCTTTTGTTTAATGCTTGGGAACATGATTTTTCTGCAGACTCGAGTGGAAAGTAGGAAATGGCTAGGAAGGACTAAAGGTGCAGGCTCTTCATGCGAGATTCTGTTTGTGTTCTTTCAGGCGTTTATACTTTTACGTTCTGTAATAAGCATTTTGCATTACTATGTTCTTATTTTGTATGAACATGTTCTCCTTATTTATTTTTGTTACATTTATTATGTATGTTATTTTGTTATATGCATTTACAACTCCATTTTTAAATAAAGTGTTTCTGGAACTTTACAAATGTGTGAATTAGTATTTGAGATCTGGGAAGTTCACAGTCTTCCTGCAATCTAACTTACCTTTACTGAAATAGGCAATGACATTTTTTCATAAATGGTTTTTCTCCGGAAAAAAGAAGTTATATTACTGTCTCTGCTGCATCATTTATTCTGTGCTGACAGTATTGGCTTACTTTCCCTTACTTAAGTTCATTTTCACACTTGAATTGATTTTTGTTTGCAAAACTAGAGGAAAAAATAATCCAGTATGGCAGTCACCAGATAGAGACTGTGTTTCCCTTTGTAGAATCAAAGTAAATGAATTTTGATGCACCTGCCAAGTGCAACAATACATGCTTTTCAGACTGCTTTCCTTCTGCTTCATACGTTGGAAAACTTTATTGAATGTTCTGATTTGCCTCCAGACTGGTGACTTTTTTTCCTTCTGTCCGAGCTTCGGTTCTTCATATACTTTCCTGTAAGACACTAAAATTCCTCTTCTGTAGCTAGCTTCATGCAAGAACAAAACTGTGAGTTTAGTATAAAGCTCCAAGAATTCTTTCCCAGAATGGTTCAGTGTTGCCGAGTTTTGCTGTGACTTGGCAGCAGCCAGTTCTGATCTTGCTCTTCTGTGCAGCTATTTTTCCTTTGTATCCCCAGCCTGACGGCATTGAGACGGCACATGGCAACACTCAATAGCACTTAGCTCCAGAAGGGCAGGTGATAGTGCTGTTCAGAGATGCCAGTTTGGTATGGTCAAAGACATGAGAAGGTTCAAAGGGCTTTCTAGGTGCTCAGGACTTTTTCATATTCCCCAACTTAATCAGCTGTTATTGTTTCCTCACTGGTTGCCAGTATCCCTTCATCTTTGCCCAAGTGAGGGGAATGCACTTCTGGGTTAATATTCTCATGCACAGAGCCCCATTTCTGTAAGCAATAGTGTAGCATTTTGTTGTTTCTTCCCATGTAATATTTTCATCTGTACATTGTACTTTGAGCCAAGGTTATGCAGGGATGTTTTTCACAAGTACGTAAGAAATCCAGCCAGATTGCATCAGTCCCCTGCTTCCTTTTGACATCAGGAAGTGGGACTGACATGCTGGGACACAGAGAAAGCAGAGTTCGAGCCTTTTCTGATCAACACTGTTGGTTCCTCCCTTAGATACACTGTTTTAATTATACACCCAACAAATACTTCTAATGACACATCTAGTTGGAGCATACAGAAGTAAAGTTGAGAGTACAATTTATGTGCCTGACCTGGTAACTGGTAACAGCAAGATAGTGTTTCACTACCAAAAGCAACTACTACTTCAGTCTCTGAAGAGAATACTGCTTCGTACAGAAAACTGAATTTCAGTCCATGCCCATTGGAAGGCCTTTGTAATTTTTAATGGAAAGATTTCAAGAAGATTTCAAGCGTAGAAAAAAATTTACAATTACTACTTCTCACGTAGCCATGAAAAGAAAGGGTGTGCAGGAATGCATGAAGCATTCTGTGAAATAGAGCATACAGTAAAAGGAGGCCACTCGTTACATGCCAAGGAGATTTCATACCACCAAGTCTTTTGTATCTGAAGAGAATTACAAGGAAGACACAGCCGCTCACCATACAAGTTGCTTCATTTCATCTTGATGAATAATCAGATTTTTAAAAGCAGAAGAATGTGATCTTCAAGTGGAGCACCTGTAAATTCTGACATGATTACAGACATGGTACTATATTAAATACATCCGACAATACCAGTCTTGGCAATATTGGTTGCCTAATGCTAAAGAACAGCATTTCCAGCTGCACTAGCTCAGTAATCTTGTAAAAACAATTTTTTGCTTTTAATGTGGTAAACCTTACCAAGTGCTGTTCTAGCAAATAACAGCCAACAGAGGAGTGGCTTGGGATCAAGGCATTTCCTTCTCAGATAATTTTGTTGCTATTCCTATATTTCTGGAGGAAAAGATGTCGTTAGCAAACAAGTGGGATTATGCAGCCCGGGAAGTACTTTAAAGCAGGATTAGTTAAGTGGAAGCCTGCTGTCAAAAGATCTTGATCTGTACCTGCTTCAACAGGACCAGAGTTAATAGTGAAAAAATAAACCCGATGCTCACTTTTTTTTGCTAACAACTACACAACCTGTTGCTGTTTTGTGAGATTTTTAACATTCTTACCTCACATCTGAGGAGAGCTCTTGAAATGATGAGGTTTGACACCTTTTGGGGGGAGTCTGTATTAAAATAGGAGTTTGTAGTTATTTACTATCCTCATGGGAACACAGGGCAATTTTTGAGTTATACTTGCAAAAATTATTCAAGCGGTAGGCCCTCAGTGGTAGAGTGAGGCGAGAGAGATTTGTTCATTTCAGGGATAAACCCTACATTTTCACTTACCAGTTAAAGTGTGTCTTTGCTAGATCTGCTACTTTAGTCCATCAATTCTTTAGGGCTAGCATTTTAGACCTGTTGTAAAAATGAATACAGATGTTTATAATTTATAAGGCTTTCTTCTCCTATGGAGTAGCTAAAAGCACTACCAGGACTCTAGAGGTTTTTTATATTATATTAAAAAATAACATTTTAGTAGCAGCATGACTTATATTTCAAGCAAACTGTGGTTTTCCTAAACAGAAAAAAGCTGAGTTACTAATAAGGACTTTAAAAAATATACAACATGAGCTTTCTAAGTTCCGTACATCTATTCATGCACATATGGACCTATGTGAAGCTGGATGCAAAGAACAAGGATTTATATGTAGAATTCTAAAAAGTTAATGGGTAACTTCACTTTTTATTCACAGCATCACCTCTAAGATGATGTTATTTACAAGTTTAGAAATATTTATTGAGGAAGTAATACTGACGGGAATGTGAGTTGTGGTTTGAGTTGTCAGTGACTGATTTTGTTGAGAATGAGAGAGATGATTGCAGATAATTCAGGAGATTTTAGAAGTATTAAGAAATTAAATGCCTTAATAATGTATTAATGTTATTATTGGAGAAAATAACATAAATGGTATTTTTCAACGTAACAACAGATTAAAAAATGAGCAGGAAAAATGCTATGTTCTCAGCAGACATTATTGGATAAGGAGAATCAATAAAGTGCAAAAGGCTAAGCAAACTTTTGTAAAAACTGTAGAAAGAAATGTATAGCCAGATGAACAGAAGTCAATGGAGTCGGGGAGGGAATACCAAGTCCCAGATCAGAGTAGTACGTGTTACTGAGTGGTGCAGCTAATTTGAGGCAATTCTAGCGCAAAGGAGAGCTGGGAAATGCAGATGGCACATAAGAATTTGGCTACAAGAATGGTGCTTTCAGAGCTGGTCAGAAGCTGTGCAGGGATACACACTTCCAGCTGCAAGAGGTACCTCAGGTGCAAGAGAGACTACAGCCCCCCTGCTCCTTGGCAGAGGATGGCAGCTGGAAAAACTTAGGAGTTATTATGTGTGTTAGTAATCGCATCATTTTTCACTCTGCAGAATAGGCAGAGTTTTGCAGATAAACTGACTGAAACAATAGAAAGCTCTTTCCATACAGTCCCAAACAAATTCATGTTCTCCAGGGCAGTTAATTTTATGCTGTTTTTCTAAAATCTCACAGATGACATTTATTTAATGGCCTAAGATGCATTTGTATAATATTTTAATCTTAATACCTGCACACTTGGGAATTCAAGCGCTAGCAAAAATTTACGGCACAACCATGTTCGTTCTTTGTTTCCAAATATGCAAGGATATATGCAAACCAAGCTCCTTATGTCATTGTTGCTGTCAATACGATGAATGGCTGATAAAGTGATCATTTACAAAAATCAGCTTTTTTTAATGCGGCTTATGTAATGTTCTTAACACTGTACAAGTTGCTTTCTTCCTATTGCAAGTCTGAGGTAAAAATACTGCTATAGTGATTTCTTGACGTTGATTTTCTAAATGTACAACCTCCTCAAAGATAGCTCCTCTCCAACACCTTTGTACATTTAAAAATCCTGGGGTTTATTGAAAATCACATCTGCGGCTCCACTGAAGATATTATTCTGTGGACAAGAGAAGTTAAAATGCAAGTCTGAAAACACAGCTTAGTGGCTTATCTCAGTGCTGCCATTCACAGCAGGCATTCTGGACTCTAGGAGGGGTGCGAGGGTTCAATCTGCATGAGCAGGGTTTGCTCTTTGGTGTAAGTAGCATTTGCCGCTTGGAGCTTTTGAGAAGATGTTTTTAGGTTTCCAAGCAGCTTGAGTATCTAAATTTCTAACTTTGTCCAATATAGGTATTTATCAAAGTTCTAAGTGACATTATCATAGAAAGCCATAATTTCCCTTTTAATGATTAAGTGATTTTATTTGGAAAATATGTGAATTTTCTGTAACTGGGAGAGAAGTGTTTGATAAAACCATGCATTTGTCCCCTAATGCTCCAGCACTCAATTACAAGTTAAGCAGAGCTGGCCTCCATGTTGTCAATTGAAAGGTTCATGTAACTGTTAATGTTCATGCACTTGCTTAACTGAGTACAAGACTAGATCACTACATTTTGGTTTTTGCTTATATGCAGTTTTGTAGAATTCAAAAAAAAGCTGCCCACCCAGCACAGGCATTTTTAAAAGCATTTTAAATGAGTTGATTATAAGCTTTAGCCTGATGTTGCAAAAGCAATGATATTAAAATCAGTACGAAGAAATTATCCTGGCTGACATCAATGGTTTCTTTTAATTGATATTTAAATTCCTCCAGATGAAGAAGCATGCTGGAACTTGTCTTGCTGATAAAATGCAGTAAGCCAAAAAATGGAAAGCACAGGGTAGTAGAAAAAAAATATCTATAATGTATGATGAAAAAGCATAGCTGAAGGAAATTTCTAATTAATTATTTTCTCCAGGGAGACACAGTGAAAAGCTTGAAGCTAAATGAGCTTTGGAGAATCACTGCAGATCAATGAACCAGTCTTGCCACTTTCTGGAGCCTCCCAGACTGCAGCTCAGAGGACTGGCCTGGATAATTTTATGAACATCAATATTGCTTGTAGGCTTGCACTGCACTATTGAAGCCAAAGAAACAGTTACAGGATTTTACCCTCTGGTGGCACTTTCCTTCTGAAGTCTTTCAGTCACTTCAGAAACATTTTGAAATTTCTATGAGGATATAGCTTCATCCTGGTCTTACAGGTGGGAAAATAGACTAAGAAAACTCTTATTGTATTTGCTGTCTAGAAAGTGCTGAGGCAAGGCTTTCTCACTGCTGAAATCTCAGTGACAATATACAGCCTGATGGTAGTAATAATGCACCATTTGATCTGACAGTGCTCATTTTTTAATATCAAAGTCATCCCTGACTCCCAAGTGGATTTGACAGAGCTGATGACCTGTGTCCTTACAGCCAGATCAATTTTGCTTCCTTTTCCTTCTCTTGCCCATGTTTGGGCTTCTAACAGTGTTCCTTGCTGGCATATTTAGAGCTGCTGAGAGGCAGGTATCTCTCCCAGCGAGCTGCATTAACCAGCTGGTTTTGGCAGCCTCCTCAGAACATGAGCCTAACTTGGTGTTTTGCAATACTTTTTTCTTTCTGTTAAACACGGTGTCTTTATGCATAATCCTTAGTGCTGTGCATATCTCAAAATTTTCACAGGTCTCCTGAAAAGTTATTTAGCTCTAATACTTCAGCCCTGTTTCTGTCTGTTAGACAATGCTGAATGCAGTCATGTGTATCAGCTTCATTTGAGTTAATATAGTCTGCCTGTGCTTTAAGTGCTCTAATTCTTCATGCAAATTATCCTGATTTATGTGCATATATTTAAAAGTGTCTCATTTTTTTAATCTTAAGATTTAAGGGGCTAACAGATCATATCATTACAAGTTTTCAGCCACTGATACTTGGGGCTTTAGATTTGCTGCCAGTTTGGCAGCACTGCAGGTGCACTGATGAAGCCATTTATTTTAGTTTTCTAATGTAAGGATTCCATTTCTAAATGTATGCAGAAGCCCAGAGTGAAAGGCATCTAAGCAACTGTTGTTTTTTTCCATTGTCCAAAAATTATTTGGAATATATGAAAGATGTTATTTTTTACCTCCGCATAGTCACAAAACAGTTTCCCCATAGGACAGTACACAGCTGTAGACCTCAGGTGTTTCTGGAGGGTTTGTAGATGTGTACAGCCTCAGTTACTGGTTGTGTGTTACTGTATTGTTCATGTATGTTAAATGTCCCTTAAAATTTTCTAGTTAAACTGCTATTTTACCAAGAATTCAAATGTTAAAGTTGTTATCTTGAGAAAGGCCACAAGACCCATTAAATCTGCCTTCCTTTGAAAAAATGATCAAATTTCATTTTTTCTTTATCATGGCTAACCCTGAATTATACAAAATAGAAAGGATTTCAAATCAAGCTTTCATCTGGGGTCCAGAAGGACAGAGCTAAGTGGATAATCCCACATTCTGTACAAGTTTTTTTTGGCATTGCTGTCAAAAGAGAAACCAGAGGCAGGAGAGACAGTGATCATTTTCAGACAGAGAGGTTCTTCCTGGCTCTCCGGCTCTCCTGTTTCTCTCCTGAAAGGCAATTTCACCAAGGAATATACTAGGTTTGTCTCACTGATTTTCTCTCTGATAGGAACCAGTGCGCTAAAGTCCAAGGATCACATACTAAAGACAAAGCAGTGCTGCTCTTCATAGCAGCAGAGCTTCTAAGGGAAGAAATTGTGACCTGGTACTCCTGCTGAACCAAGCTACAACAAAGAATGCATGGTCTCACTGGAATCAAAGCTTTTCAAATGTATTACCATCAGGACCACAAATTCCTCAAGTAAATAAAATGGGGCAGGGGTGCGGGACGGAGGGAGGGGACGGAGAGGCAGGGGCAAAGACCAGGGGAGGCTTCCCAGAAAACATTTTTTTAAAGCATTTGAGTTTCCCAGAAAGAACTGAGGAAAATAAAGTTTTGATTGGTCCAACCTCTATCACATTCTCAGGTAAACCCACAAAGCCACGTAGAACTTTCCCAGTCTGGATTTCAACAACTAATAGGTCAGGCTGCAAAGACATTCAAAGGGTTGGAGATTTCTGTGGAAGTCGATTGCCTGGATAGAAGATCCATCTACCCACAGGAGGCTCTCTCCTCACCTGGGAGGACTCAGGTACAAGGGCATGCTGCGCTTTTCTAATTCATTAATTTTCTAACTCAGGAACATCTAGGGCTACAGGAGCTAGCAGTTGGCAGAGCAATTTCTGCAGTTCAACAGACCTTGGGCATGGGGTCAGGGAGGCAGCCAGACTGGCTGTGGGCTGTGTCACTGGTGGGGCAGGGGAAACCTTCCAGCTCTTCCAGCAGAAACAGAAGAAGAAGGAAATGCCAGCAAGGGCTCTGGAAAGCAAGATTTTCTCTATGTCTAATTTACAGGAGAAAAATAGGGTGCACACTTTTGAAGGCTTGAGTAAATGCTTACATCTGTTCCCTAGAATAAGTGAAACTTCTGGTAATGCAAAAATGAGAGCAGATGTTCAGTTAAACGATAGATCTGTGAAACAGTGGTTCTTACATGAAATTGCTTGAAGCAACTAAAAAAAATGCCTCAGGGGCTTTGTGAAATCCCTTGAACTCATTCAAAAAACATGAAAGAGGGGAGGAAAGGGCCATTGCTGCACAGAGATACCAGAACCAGTCAGCTGTTGTTGCTAAATCTGGAGTGTCAAAAAAAATAAAAGGAATTTGAGAAGTGAACAGGATCCACAGAATCAAGCAAAGCAGGACATTGGCTCAAACACAGTAGTTTTTTGCCCAGGTGTACAAATAACGCTGACAAATGGAGAAGCCAAGATGTTATTGCTTGAGGCCAAACAGGGAAAATGACAGAGAAGTCAAGATACTAAAAGTCAGAAAGCTGGATCATGAACTTTGGGCAAGAAGTCTTATGAACAGAGTAGAGTGCTAACTGGTAGAGTGCTAACAGCCAGTTGGGATTTAATTTGGGAAGTAACTGGAGAAAAATTAATGGACAGATATCTTGAGTATTCACTGCATGGAAATTCCCCTTTATATGTGGTGCCAGCAAAAATTATTTTATTCCTCAAATTTAATATCCTTCTGCATTTGAAAGTTTCTCAATTTTATTATTTTTTTTTTAATGGAAATTCTCATGTCAGAGCTGTAATTTGATTCATTCTGGCTGAAATTACAAATTTACTAGCTTATCATTTCTACGTTTGTTTTTTACTTATTTGGAACTTGAATAACTAGAATATTTTTATCCATCCATGTCAGCAAATGACCTACATATGCATAACAAAGAGAACAACTTTGGCCTTTACTTTTTTCCTAAGCACTTTTTTTTATTTTGATCAATATTCAGAAGAAAAATTAATGTTGTAAGAATGAGCAGTTTCCAGCTTCTGCCACACAGAGAGGCCCCTGTCCAAGCTGTTACAAATGCAGGTTGAAAATTGCCTGATCAGTTGGTGCCTTTACGTACCAGCCCCAGCACTGAGGGATTAAAGCTCCCGTTGTAGCTCTGTGCAGTATCTTCCTCTTTCTGTTTTATGTATAAACAACAACATACAGGAGGAGTTGTGAAGAACTATCACCACTGGAGCAGTGCAGTGAAAGCCAATGGGACCACCTCGACAGTGATGTGTTTCCAGAAATGCTTGCGTGATTGACGGCTGCTTATCACCTCCTCACATTTGGCCTCCCTTGGCCTGGCCAGCAAGACTGAACTGAGTCCCTGCTTCTTCCACCAGAAAATTGGATTATAGGGATTTATTACTGTTAAATCCTGGTGAGCAAGGGAGAAAGAGATATTTTATTTTCTTCTACAGTTTCTCTTCCTCGCTGGGCTGCTTGTTCCGATTTATTTATCCTAGTTTTAACAAAGAAAGTTATGCTTGGTGAAAAAAAGATCCTAATGTGCTTTGCAGAGAATTCAAGTCGAAATAAAGCTGATAATCTGTCTATCAAATCCCTAATATTAACATTATAATTGAGCAAATAAAAAAGTATTCCATGACCTATACACGTCTGATTTAGGCTTATTCCTCTGGTCCTTATCCATCATAGGATTATTGAAGAAGAACTACTGTTCATGCCCAGTTACCTCTGACACTCCAGTCCCAAATTTCCCTGCATTCTAAGGAATGTCACCATCTTAGGAGCTGTTTGAAGACCACTTTATGGACCTTTCAGTACCCTCACGGTCTTGCTGGGCTCTGGGCTCTTTTCAAAGCGCTATAACAATTTTGGATCACCTTGTCTCAAAGAGCTGAGCACTCAGTGACTATGGGATGCTACATGAAAAGGCAGTAAAGAAGGACAGCAAACTGCTTGACAGGTGGAGTGGAGCAGCTCGAGCTGTTTAAGATGTGGAGACACTTTCAAGAGGCACATATTGAGCAGGCAGGATACCCAGCAGCCGCTCTCTAGTGAGGAAGAACAGTAACTGCAGGGGGAATGCACAGTAAAGCACTGCGTTGTGCGGCACATCAGCAAAACTGCTGATCTCTTTAGATAGGCGATTTAAATTGATTTTTATCTCGATCTACAATAATTAACAACTTTTGTATTTTTGTAATGGGAGGAACTTATGACTAAAAGCAAAACGTATCTTAAAAGATTCATGAGAACTTTCCTTGGCTGGTTTTCTTGTTGGTATTGTTCTAAAGCATAGCCTAGCGTAACACAGATTAGTCATTTATTTTTGTTTCGTTATCAAGCAGCCTTCTGAAGAGCAAAACAGGACCACATATTTCCATTTAGGCTGTTAAAGAGTTTTTTCTAAAAGCAGAAGCCAAGATAAATCAATTCTTATCCATGGGATAGAGATGAATGTAATTTAATTCTGCAGTCCTCAAAGTCTGTATGTGTCTGCCAACTGCATGGTGGTCACTGAAACTTTTCTGTGAAGTCAGAAAAGTGGCTCCTCTTGTCAAGAGTATTTAACATTTTGGGATTGTTTAACAAGCCAAGAATTCCTGTATCCTGCTTAATGAATCCTGTATCCTGCTCAATGAATCCTGTAAGTTCACTGCATTTCAAATCTGAGTCAGGTATTGACAGCTGAGAGCACAGCTCTACACTTATAACTGAAATTGAATGAATTTGTTATCTTTTTGCTTCTTCACTAAACATACAAGGTGGCAGTGACACCTCAAGAAGCTAAAGAACCCACTGGTCTTGCTTTCACTCCTACAGAAACAGAACAGAAGCTGTGAAGGAGTCCGTCCCAGTGAGGCAGGCAGCCTCTAGGACATGCCATCTTGTCCTGAAGAAGGTCAGGAGCTCTTTGAACAAGGAGAGTGCCAGGTCCATTTCTTCTGTCACTGCGTCCATTACACAGGAACAGTCATAGAGACTCAATCTCACTGGCAGCACACAAGAAGCAAAAGCTGTATTTCAGCTTGGTATTTTTGTGCCTCCACTTACTTCCTAATTCTCTATTTTTTCCAGGGGAACATCAATAAGAATTAATACATGTCAGCTGTGCTGAGCAATGTAATTAAGTGCTCATGTTGAGATGCTAACCCTTTGCTGCAAAAGGCCATTTGGTACTTATCTTGGTTTCCAGATTTGTCATGCACTCAACAACATGCATTATTATTTACAGCAAAAGGTGAATCAATGACCTAAAACTGAGCTTTCAAAGCTTATGTAAATGAAAAGGGTAGGCTACCACATTTGACTATTTCCAGGAGTGTAAGTTACCTGAGCAGCGATGAACAATAGCTATTAGAAGAGAATTAGCTTAAATTTGCTTGAGATAGCTTTAATAAACTTCTATAAATAAGCAATTTGCGCTATGTAACCTCAGCAGTGTGATGCATGAAGAGATTCTGCACTAAGTACTTACATAGTGACATTATTATTGCTACAGCCAAACAACAGCAACTCTTGATTTCCACGCAGCTGTGCAGAGCCAGCTCCTGTAAACAACCAGCTGGTAAGGACTAAAACAAGTCTGGCTCACTTAGGGAAGAAGAGCTGTAGCAAAGGCCAGGCTTTGCCTTGGCCGGGGGGAAGACTGGCCACCACAAGTCAGGTCACATAACAAAACTCCTGGTGCTGCAGGATGGTGTCCTTTTGTGCACTTCAGAGTGGTGGAGGAGAGAGGAATTTGAACTGGAAGGTTTTGAAAGAAGTCTGCTGCAGGCAGGCCAGCAGCTTGCTGTCTGCGAAATGAAACGTATCTCCAACCTTGAGACTGAATTAAGCACCAGGTTTTACTGCTGTTTTTCTTGTTCTGCCTCCAACCATTTTCTTTTTAGACGTGACTGAACCCTAAGCACTGGTATTTCACATTTCAGCACACCTCAAATGGTCCCAGATATGTTATAGCTTGTTCAGCAGGAGTGCCTGGTCCTGATGGTCTGAGAATAAGGGATATCATTTTTACATGAGAAGGTGAGAGTACTGGGTCAGTCTACTAGTCTGGCTTTCCTTCACCTAGAAGAGACTCCTTTGCAGTCAGAGAAATGAAACCAACAGTTTTATCTATCTCCTATTTGATACTAAACATTACAATCTTGATATCAGTGGCCTTTGATTCCTGCTATTTACAGTTACACTTCAGAACAATGTGACACAACTAAGTTCACTATCTGATTTTTGGGTGTTGCGCTCTCATCATCTACAGGGTGCTTTATTCTTTGTCTCGTTTATCTCATGACACTTTACTGAGCTTGGAGAAAATAATCTGATAAAGTGGTTTGTAAGAAAGCTGTGGGGATTTTTGTTATAACTCCACAGACATTTTCCATCATACAACAGAAAGATTAAATCTGCCTTTGCAGCGTTTACATTTCCCATGCATGTTTGAGAAATGGCAGAGAGGGTAACGTGACACTTCATCATTAGGGAATTAAGCTCAAGGCCATGAGAAACAGCCCTTAGGATTTCAGCATTGGTCATGGAGTACAGTTAATGATATCAAATTAAAGTCCAAACTACAACATGGTTTTTCTCAAATGGCATTAAAACCACCTCCTTATTTGCAGTGCAATATGCAATAGCTCCTGCTAAGTTTCAAGTCTCCTGTCTCAACTGCACAACCAAATATAGCAATTCAGACAAAGATAAGTAATGGTCGAGCTATGTAAATTGCTGACATGAAAATAACTGGTGTCTGTGGCTGAAAATTTTGGCTGTGGTATTCCTTTGGACATGCAAGGTAAACTGACAAAAACATTTATTTAATTTGCTTTGTATTCAGTCCCTGCTTCCAATATACACTGTGAAATTCTGCCCGTTTCTTCAGATTTGTGCAACTAAGAATCAATTTCTTGAGGAACATGGAACCTCTCTCATCTTTCATCCTTTTTCTTTTTGGTGTTACACACAGCTATGTGCCTTATCTTTATGATTTTTTTTTCATTAATAGCAGCAATTTATAGTGAAACACTTAAAAGAGCAAGCAACTTCTGACAAGCAACTCCCTCCAGCTTTGCCAATGAACTTTGATGATGATTTGTAATGTGAGCTAGAATTACAAACCGTATATACATACAGATTTCTGGTGCTAAGGAAGGAGACAAGACTTCTGCTAGCTGTGAAAAGAAATTGAACATATCAAACTCGTTTCACACGTGATTGGCATCTGGAGATGAAATGAGTTCACCACACTTCTGAGTTAGCGATTTGGAGCTTTAGAATTTTATTCTATAGACAGTTGGAATATGGCATAGGTGTTAAGAGAAAACATGTGAAATCATGTCTAAAATGATTTCAGATAGGATATGAAATCATAGTTTTAGACTTTTCAGATCCAAAGAACTTGCAATTTTTTGGTTTCTTTTCTTCATTTTTTTTGTTTCCCTTTAAATCCTCATCTCTGGAGACTATGCTGAAACACAAAGCTGAAGTACAAAGTGATTAGAAAGATTTGCATTACATTGATTTACCTTCTAGTACTTAAACCAAGGACTCACACTGCCATGTTTCAGCTGTTTACCCTTCACTGACACTCACTCCATTACAAGGCATATGGCTAATGAGAACTGCTGGAAATTGGGTCGATTATTCTAGACTGAGTGCCTGCACTACACTCTATCAACTCAAAATGTTATCCATGTCAGCCCACATTCATACTGAGTTTTTTCTAAACATTTATAAGGTTATTCTGGCTATTTACTGTGTACGGACTTCAAGACAATTGTTGTTGTGATTCCTGGCACAGACGCTTGGCTGTCTCCTGCTTCTCAATCATTCCCATCCCAGCAAGAGAACATACATTAGAAATAAAGAGCAGGTGCTCAGGTTTTCTGTTCTCTCTGCCATTTACTACTGCTGTTCAGCAACTATTTCTTCCACAAACTTTTCTGTCTCAACTCCATACAAGTAGCCCTTCTACTCACCTTCTGCACATCACCAGATGGCAAACTAAAATGGCTGTTCTCTTGGAAAAGAATAAAGAGATCAGACCAGATTCTTTAATATATGTGTATTGATGGAAGTGTTTCTACACATACTTTCTTTGCAACGTAACCATATCCAGAACTCAAACGTTCAATTGTGACTAAAAGGAGGGAGTCAGCAGACTGTGGTGGTAGCCGGCAGGCCTCTGTCCCCTCCACTATGTGCATCTCACCAGCACAGGCTCTTGTTTCTCAAAGAGCTCAAAAAAGTCAGCGCACGAGTCTTACACGCATTAGACACACCAGCCATACGGCTGAATGAACACCTGGGAGGTGCTGGAATTGCTGAGGGAAACAGAGAGCAAACATAAGCTAGGAAAGACTGTGGAGATTTTGTGCCTCTGCACTACTACTTGTTCACTTCTGCCTGGTTCTCTCTTTTTCTCTTTCTTTCTTTCAGAAAGCTACACCTGTCAACCTTCAAAACAGCCAATGTGTGACATGAGCCATCCAGCTGTGTAGCAGATGGCTGAACTGTGCTTTGTCCTATATACATCCACACAGAATTATTTATAAATATCAAATCTGATCTAATGAGTGAGTCAGCCCAGTTTTGCAATTGGTAGCTGGATTGTTCTGGGCTTTTAGAAACTGTAAAATCGCCTTGTTTGACTCAGACAGACATCACAATTCTTAAAAACAGGTCTTGGATATAAAAGCCTTCAAATCTGCTGTTTCTGTAGCAATGTGCAAAAAACCTCAGGTGTTGTCTCCTGCAGCAGTCATGGCAAAAAAGGACAGAAACATCATTTGGGCTTTTAGCTGCTGTGTGACAGTAGGTAGGGGTCTGAAGGAGAAGTACTGCCATATACAGTATAGAAAACTCGTTGTGCTACCAGTCCTCCATGGCATGGAGGAGGAGGGTGGAGGGGAGTGGAGCTATATAAGGAAAGTAAAAGCAAAGGGATGGTGTGGGGCTGGAGCAGCCTCTTTCCTGCAGCTGACACATGAGCCTTTCTCTGCCTGCCCTGCTCAGTTCCTTTCACTAACCACTCTGGCCAGACAAGCAAAGAGGAAGATTATAATTGTACAAGTTCCCTGCATCTGCCTGCTGCACGGAGTCTCTGCCCTGCAGATTTCTGCCTGTCAGGGCAACAGATAGCTCAAAATACCCTTCAGGGATACGCCAGTCGTGTGTGATTGAGGGCAGCTGGGGACCTGCATTGCATGACTTTGCCTCACCCTTACTGATGCCTTTGCCCTGACTTTGTACCCATTATTATTACCTTTATCTGTGCTATCAGGGAGCTATCAGAAACCCATCAGACATACAAATGTCTCCAAACTTCTCCAGTAGACTCCAGCTGAACTCAGCAGGAGCTCTGCTCTTCCTTCTGTACACCATTGGTAGTTTAATAGTTTTGGGTAGGAGAAATCATAGGGGCAACCTGTGTGGGGTCTGACCAATCTCCTGGGGTCTGACCAATCTCCT